>JARKIE010000102.1:0-273002 GCA_029378255.1 Mycena rosella | reverse complement strand
CGGATCTGTCAAAAAATCCACTAGGGCCGTATTTTTTTATTTCGACCTCCTCGGCCAACCTACCTACTACGTAAGCATTCCCACGCACCATATATGGTAATTTTTCGCACATGCTCAATCTCGCGGGGCACGAAAAGGTCGCAATTGTCGCCAAACTAGGACGCGCCCATGTAGCAACGGTTGTATGATACATTCAGAGAGTTTGAGAACCACATATGATCTTTTCCACTGGCGTACCATCGTGTTGGGAATAGTGATGGCAAAGTTCGGTTCAGTTCAGGTTCGGGCCCCCTTTCCCGAACCTTGAACCTGAACCTGCGTTCAAGTTCGGTTCAGCGTTCGAACGCGTTCGAACCTGTCGAACCTGAAAGTTTTTATTTTTCCCAGGCCCAAAATGACCTACCTGGGGCTACAAAAAATGCTATCAGTGGTCCGTTATATTGGAACTTCCGTCCCAGAACAATTGCAAGCACATACGACGCCTACAGAGCAGCAATCTGAACAACTCCGTACTCAAAAGATCATGTGACAACACGCCGGCTGACTCCTGCGAGGGTAAAACCATGGTGAGGAACCTTTAGGGTCATTCGGAAGGAGGATGACGGATGGTAGAGAGTATAACCAGTGAAATTTTGTGCAAAATTCGGGAAAATAAGACTCAATTGGGTTAAAACAGGGCCTTTGGGGTTCAATTGAGGTTCAGGTTCGAACCTGTTTCTGAACCGAACCTTGCCATCACTAGTTGGGAACTTAGCTTAGCCACCTTTCCGAGCCAAAACGAATTGCTTCATCGTTCACGAACTCACGAATGAATGTGGGCGTCCCAGACCCGCGATCGGACTACTACATGAATGGCAACACTTTCGTTAAACCTCCGGAAAATATGCGACCTGAATTCAACTTTCGTGTCACTATCTTTGGACTCATTTCTCTGTCGGTACATTCCTTGGCAATTCCTTGGTCATCTCACCATCGTCCGCGATGCCTGTAGGGTTCCATTGGAATCATAACTGCTTTACTACATTGGTGGAGCCCGACTGCCAGAAAAGATATGGTGGAGTGATAATAAATTCGGATCACTGCTGTCCGAGTCTCATTCCTCATACCCTGAGGTGTGTAGTTGACTCGCCGGCCAAGCCACTCCGAGCCATCATCGAGGTTTCTGCCCACAAGGATGTGTAGGCCATTCGACCGTCATCTTCCGCAGGCTCCATTCTACTAGTGTGTGATATCAATAAAATATTTATTGTGGGCCTTAGACTCAGGCTCTGTCAATTCTTCAAGTTTCTAAGAAGTCGGTACCTTGAAGAAGGGTATCTGGCTTGGAAAGTCACAAGCCAAAGCAAGGTTAAAGATGGGGGAACCCTCGTCGCCTAGTGATTGATTGCGGCCAGAATTTGGCACTTTAAACGAATTTCCCTGGAAAATTTGCCCAATTTTGTACTTATATAACTCGGCTAACAGGGAGGGTGGGTCTGGCCGGCCCTTAATTCAGTTTTCCGACCCTGTGTAGCAAATTTCAAGGGTGAGTACCCCTTGGCGGAGGTTCGAGTTGTGCGCATCAAAACTGCTCCATGGGGGTGGGCTGTTTTTAGCGCGGGAGGCCGGAAACACCGAGTTTTAGGGGCGGGGACCTTAAACTTTTCCGCGGGAATAAAAGTGCATCGGGACCGCCACGGATATGCCGTTTACCGAGGTGAAACGTTTCCGTCTGGACTCCCGAATCCTTCGCCCGCTAGCGTCCACCGTCTTGCTCACGAAAATTCCAACGGGCCCCAGACTGCATCGCCCTCGATCGCTCGACCGTCCTCGAATGTCAGGGCCGCTCCCGCAGTCCAGAATTTGCTCGATGTGTCCAGTACATAGGCGGCCGGGCCCTCGCCTGCGCCGAGAGCGAGACGTTCCAATTCCGCTCATAGATCACTTGTAGTATGGCAAAGAATGTTCTGGCGAATGTCAGCAGGCGGAAGTAATTAGGAGCGCGTACATATTCAAACTGATACATAAGCGAATAATTTCAGAAATATTCCAGGGGCCCTGAAACCTTGTCATTTCTGCTCTGTTGGCTGAATTCCTTTTTGAAAGTATATATCGGATAGATATAAGAGTGACAGCGAAATCCACAGCCAACAGAGAGGGTGTCATGAAGGGGGGAATTGTTTGAACGCGCGAAGCGAGTGCCCAAGCGATCATAGATCCCTGTCTGTATAACAAGCTCCGTCCCTAGCGTTACATTTAAAGTCCACTGTTCTCTTCGCTTCGCTTCTTTTGTTTCCGCGCCGGTGCCTGGTCTGACGCCTGTTCAACTGCCTCAAGACTTTGAATCGGTGGCTGAATACAGTTTCCGACTTTCTCTGCGCTTCGTCAAACACAAAAGTATTGATTGGCGCTTCGGCTGCCTTTTATTTCACTTGCAGCATTTCACTCCCCCAAAACACCGGCCCGCGACTCCCCGACCGTCGGCGGATGGGGCTAGAGACAGCGCCTATTCTCCGAGTTCGCGGTGGTCAAACCGCGTGGTTTTGATTTCCAGGTCAATCAATCACCGCGTCAACGCCGCGTTCGGATCCCTGGATGGCAAGGCCGAGCAGGCCGAACCACAGGCGGTAGTTTGTTCTACGAGATCCCCAAGGAAGTACGTAGAGTGTCGGCCACAGCACATCGTAAGACTCGGCTCACGACTCGTGGCCATTCACAACCCATTTCAAACGGAATCCATTCAAGTGTTTATAACTCGCACCAGTACAACCAGCTAGACTACCCCACCGCCCTAACGCGCTGGTAGCTGACAGCCAACTCGGAATTTCGACGGAGTCGGGAAACTAAGCGCTGAGCTTCGCGGAGCATGACACTCGAACCACGTCGAGATGGAATGAAGACTACATTTTCTCGAGACGAAGGTTCGGCTACGCCCCTAGCTGCCACATTCGGAGCATGCATGGCCTCTCAGTGCCAGCGATCAATCAAGGAATATAGAGCCTGTCGAATATGCGCCGGCAGTCGTCCAAACCATCCGCCCCAACGGACTTCAGGAACACATTACAATGTACGTACGATTCTATGCGTTATCGTTCCGATCGGGCAGTTCGGATGTTGAATTGATCCATTTGGTCCACACTGACATCTATAAAGTGGCCACAGTACCGCCCAATCCACAGACATCCAGTTCCTCCACACTCCAACCATGAAGCTTACCATTGCTGCTATTCTTGCGACCTCGATCTTCTTCATTCCTCAGGCTTTAGCTGCCTTGACGTCCGTTCAAGTAGTCACCAACATCGGCATAGTGACTACTCAGTCTAAGAACATCAACGATGCGCTCAGTACGCTCCCGGTTTCACCCAGCAGTTCCCAACTCGCGAGCATGAGCACGGTGGGTCCCTGAACTGAGACGGATATTATGATGCTCATTACCGCACCGCCCGCAGACCGTTGTTAATGGGTTCCAGGCCATCATCTCGAGTCTCGCCAACGACGACACTGCAATGCAAACAACGCCGCCGTTCACCGTTCAAAGTGATTGCGATGCGGTCGTCGCAGCTCTCAGTACCGTCAGTTCTGTTTTTCGATTGTTGTTGTTGCGAGTATCTGAGCTCCCCGCCGCAGTTCGTGCAAATCCATCAGACGCTCCTGTCCACCGTCATTGGCAAACATACGATCTTCGCCCAATTCGGAGCTACTGCTCCCATTACCGCAGTCCTGCGCACTCTCGAAGGGGCCATCGACGTGCGTCCACGCCTAGCCCTTCATAACCTTGCTGATGCTCCGTCCATCCAGTCCTTCGCTTATGGGTTGATTGCCCTGATTCCATGCGGGCGGCCTCCGTGACGACAGACCAGCAAGCTCTGGACACCTCGGTCGGGAACACCATCGAAAAGTATGCGCAGCTCTGCATTCCTACCCCGTTTTACCCGACTGTACCCCCCGTTTGTGTCGGTGTCGGTCTCTGAGGCGGATCATCCCGACGAGGGACGGTGACGTTGATGCAGCTATTGGACACCGTACCGCGTTCAAATGTCTCTAAATCTGTGAATCGTATATACGCCTTATATTATCTCTGTGCCCCGAATTATCTTTGATATAAAATGTTCCGGCTGTTAGAACCATTGCTTTCGTCGCCGGAAATGGGTTTGGGCTGGTGTGGTGGATGGATACGCCAGGACAATTCGAAAGCTGCGCGCAGCCCAACTCAGGGGACAATCAAACTAAAACACCTACGACCAAAAAGGACTATGCTGTGGAGGATAAACCGTGTAGCGGAGCAGTTCGGCTTCTCGTCACTTTACGCCACCACGCTCGAGAAAGAGAAATACTACTGTATAGTAGGGCGCTGCCTCGTTTCATTGCCATAGCAGCAGCCCGTGCTACGCTACGGAATGGTCCGTCTCACAGAGAATAAATAGATGGTGTACACAGGTAAGAGTTGGTTCCTCGCGGCCTGGTATAAGAAATCCTGACAGTAAGTTGCAAGCGTAACTTACATCTGGTGTGCTGGTTGGATCCAAATTAACAGCGGCGAACTCAACACCGCCGAGTCCTATGCGTCGGCCATCCTTGATAACTGTTTGCCGCAGTGCCCGGCAGCGTCGGCTCCACCGTCCATCATTTGCCGTCAATCGGATTGTTTGATCCGGAGCTCGCCGTTTAATCTTGAACCTGCCCGTCCATGAGCAGTGCTGTGGAAGCTCAAGTCTTCCCAAGGTATTCTCCAGCATGTAAGTCATCATTTAGCAACAGAAATTCAACATTGTATTGTAGCATTCACCATGGAGCCAGGAGAGGAGGTTGACATTTGTGTCTCGGCTGCTTTATCGCTCATATGTTTACTGGATCCATCAAGCAAGTCCACGGCTTGGTTTAAATCTCGACTGGGTGCACGCTCGGATTCCGGACAACATTGTGCAATTTATAAGTAGTCATATGGCTCCTCAACGATACAATAAAAATCTCGAAGATTTCTTCTCACGAAATAGGAAGTAACGGATGGGTGAAAATGGACAATCTAATTCAATGAATACGGTAGCCTGCAGGGATATACCGATGGTATTTATCGAATAGGGTAAGGACTCATATACGTATTTCGCAAAACGCGCTATCGCCCCTCTCACAGACACCAACCGACGCACAAGTCGTAATGGGTCAGCAGCGTGTACTATTTTGGACCCCTTAGTTGGCCACTCCCCTTAGTTGGCCATTTGGTAGCTAGCATTCCAAGACTTGATGTTCATAACCTGGCACAATGAGGGATGAGAGTAGGATCCATAACGAAGGCCTGAATTGAGTTAGGGGCCAAAGTGATGAGTTGATGAAAAGTTACGACATGTCGGATCAGCCTCCGAAACGTGTGAACATCATTTTCTTATTGCTGACGCGGCTCGGCTTTCTTGTGTCAGCTCCCTTTCGACCAATTCCTCTAGTCTCTCTAGACAGACGCTACAACGTGAACACGCTCGTTCCTCGCTCGTTGTAGTCTGTTAGCTACCGCGTCAAATAAGCGGCTTCCCATCTTATTATGTAATGATGGACGATGCACGACCACACAACTCATTTATTCACGCGACCTTGACTTGTCCTGCGCTATTCGACGCGAATTTTGAAGGTTTTTGACTTCGGATAGTCACCAGCACTGTTCCGATCCCCCGAGCCTTTTTCCCTGAGTACTCTTGACATCTCGCAAGAAATCCTCAGCTAGAGCCCTAGGGCGCCCTAGTTCGACCTCTTACGTGTCGTTCTTCCGGAAATTAGAGAAAGCAGTGTATTTTCACTACAATTTGTGGCATATAAATTGGTTCTGCGCCAAATTGGACAGGTTAATGAGCCTTCGTCGCGTCCGGCGCGTGAAGTCGCGTCCAGGGGGGTCCCACGTGACTTCCCAAAACGGATGATTATATAATAAGCCTGGCACCCTACTGTGATGGCGTGGTAACCACAGGACTACAATTCCTCCCCATTCCGGGACTTGTTATGATCGTTCTGTTTCCTTGCTTCGGGCGGATCATCTTTCACCATTACTGTTGTGATTAGGCCAGAAATTCCCTTGTTATTCTCCCGTGAAAATATCACCGCTTTTTTTGAGTCGCTTATTCTGGTCGTATAAGACGAAACTGGGGCTACCAATCTGGAACTCACATGGCAAATTGGGAGGTTTCAGAGCACCTTGAAACATTCCTGAACTCTTTAGTTTAGGTCCCCAGATACATAGACCTGAAAACATAACTGAAATATAAAGTTTCCACAAGCCTGAAGCTGAGGCCGAAACTACCTGATTCGGGTATGTTTTCGGCATGTCTGAATTTCTGATTTCAGAAGTGATTTAGGGCCACCTGAAGCCGCTCCTGAAACAATTGGTTTCAGGAGCAGCTTCAGCCTGCCCTAAACCTATTGTTTCGGCAAGCCCGAGACCGGCTTCCGAAACAATAAGCTTTGGCACCTGATTCAGCGCTGCGCATACTATGCCTAGAGCGCTCTAGGCCGGCCTAGAATCAGTTTCGGCACGCCGGAAACCTGGACCCGAAACTTATTGTTCTCGGCACCGGCTCCGGGGCTGCTGAAACAATAAGCTGGGGCATGCTGAAAGTGCTCCTGAAACTATTGGTTTCAGGAGCAGCTTCAGGTGGGCCAAAGCTGCATCCGAAATTAAATAAATCAGAGGTGCCGAAAATATACCCAAATCGGGTAGTTTCGGCTTCAGTTTCGGGCGTGCAGAGAATTAACATTTCAGATGTATTTTCAGGACTCCAGTAACTGGTCTTTGAACTAATAATTCCGTGAATGTTTCAGGGCCCCCCGAAGCCACTCAATTTGCCATGTGACTTGGCATGAGGGCTTTTAGAATGTAATACTTCGATTTAGGATGTACTTCGAAATTTTAGTTGCTCGGCTCCGTTCTCAGTGCAATGCTTTGTTGCAAACAACACAATTTTGATTGTGCCAACAATGGGATTTTTTTGGTGAGCTACGAGCACCTTGGTATGAACCTATTAATGTAGATATGTTGTATACCTTCCCTTAACCCTGTTTGAAGCTCAATTTAGGGCCCAGCCTGATTCCATCTTCTGCTAGACACGCCATTGCTCGAGCGGCCTCAGGTTGGGCTTTTTCCCCAACTGAGGAGCAGTCATTTACACCCCGCATATGGGTCGCATGTAGACTAATATATGTTCTAAGTGTGAATATATGCCCCAGGTGATATTCCCGATGACTCCGGTCGCCGAGTTCCAGCTTCGAAGTGTTGGAGAATGTTCGAGCACATTCCGCGCTCGTATTACTCATGCGATGAGTAAGCCCTCGGGGAGATCCCCGAGGTAGTATATAAAGTGTCTAATAGTTAGTACTACCTTACTCGATTGCTTTAGAGCCTCGTTACCTACAGCTCAGCAACCCGAGCGCGTACCTTCGATGATGCACTGATGTGCTTCGATCCGAGATCACCGATTTCCGCCAACACGAAGCTTGATTTGGGGAGGTGGCCAACTAACCTGTTGTTTGGCCTTATTGAACCGCCGTCCGAAGGAAATTCACTGCCAAGGCAAATCTTTATATATTTGGGTGGAAATAGGTTTAACCTCTTCGTAGTATGCCTGAATTTCATCTGACGCCGTCTTGTCAGCGTGGAACCACGCTAAAGGCTGATGCTGAAGCATGAATGCTTAAGTGGCCAAGTAGTCACAGGTCAAAAATAGTACGCCGGTTCCAAAACGGGGTCACCGGTGAAGGAGTCCTTGAGAAAGGTTTCTCGAAGGGCCGTGAGTGGCGCGTGGGCGTCGCAGTCTAGAAGCACGTGGACCTCATCCTCTGCCGCAGCTTGGCAGAAGTGACACAAGCACTCCTCGCGCGGAACGGGTAAGCGATATCGAACTGGGTATCGAAGCCGTTCCACGCTGAGAGTGTGATCCTCAAGGAGAAGACCAGTGAGCGCTTTACGATGTGCAGGGACAAGGACCAGCGTCAAGTAGTGACGATGGCGGCGAGTTACCAGTTGAAGTCTGTCCTTGACAAGTTCCAGGCGGTTACATAGCAAGTCCGTCTTCTGTAGGTGGTCGATGTTGAATTTTAGGTCGGCATCAACGACCTCCGACACTTTCGCAATAATAGTGTCAATGGTGGGGACCGAAAGAAAATCAGTGGGGGGAATTCGAATAGGTGTGGGTAGGATGCTCAGCATGATTGCGACATCTCCGGCCCAACCCGGGAGCCTAGCCGCGAAAAGGTCCACGGAGTCTATCAATGCCACGCGAACAGTACGGTCATCCCCGAGATCAGCCATGTAGCGAAGGCAACCCAGGGCAAGCAGAAGGCAGCGAATCTGTATGGGCATTAGAACGGTTTCCATGAAAAGGACAGCTAGCATCGACCGCAAGTTGACACTGAGCAGTATGGTGATCACCTTGCATATTTGATAAATCACTATACAAACACCTGTTTTAGTAAAACCTTCAGTCGATTTCAGTGGGAACTAAACATTCTCAAACCTTCACTCAAACTTTTCCAGCTCTCACTAAGTAAAATGAAGACTTGGGGGTGATGGCCGTAGCACGGCCCGGCAAACTCGCACTTATGTCCTTTTTTTTTTTCTTCGGCCTTGCCAATTTTTTGCCTTTTCACTCTTCACACTTCAGTGATTAGCCAAGGGCACACACAAATAATAAAATCATCTTGGTGGGAGGACACTTCATCTGGTGCCGGCGCAATGTCACTTGCACAACGATCCATTGGCCTGGGGCCAGATTCCATTCCGCGCTCGAGACAGGTGTCCTGGATTAGGTGGGGCTACGTGCAACACTGTCAATTATTTATGGAACCCCACATACGATGCGGGACCAACGAAACCCGGACGGCAGATACATGTTAAACCAGGCACATCCTACCGAATGTACGGCACATTGAACCAAACCCGGCACCTGTGCCGGGAATGTGCCGGGCTTGTGTGCAAACAAGGCACATGTCAGCTGGGGGTGTGCCTTAAGGTGGCGATCAAATGTGTGTGCGGGGGGTGCACCATTGAGCCCAATCGTCCCAAAGATTGAAGGATTTTTTTACGTGAAAAGTTAAAGCATACAAATCTACTGGTATACTAACAACGTCGTTTGCGCGCAGTCGGAGCTCGGGAACGGGGAGGAATACGAAGTACCGCGGTCGATCGCCCCGACACCCCCTACCCACGGCGCGCATGGAGGCATAATAGGTGGGCCAGCATCTCCTCGCCCTGAAACCGCTCCGCCCGCGTACTCTAACTGCACTCTCGGCGGCAGCGTCGGCTGCGCTGATGCTGCCTGCGCGCGGGGGCGAGGTACTCCGATTCGCAAGGGCGTGGTTGGGGCCGGGTGGGTGGTTGATGCTACGCCGTCGACGTGTACCCGTACTCCCCCCGCCATATACTCACACCCCTAGGGCAGGTTCCCCGTCTCGTACTCTGCGCACTGGCAAAGTGGGAACAGCCCCTCTACCGTGCTATCCGGCCTAAAACAGCTTCATCACCCACACCACGCAGCAGAAGGGGAAGGAATGGAACGCACCGCGCAGACGAGCGCCCCTCGCTCCTACTGCTCCGGCTCGCACTCCCGTTCCTCGGCGAACTCGCGGCGTGCAGCGCATACCCCGCCTCGAGCGGCAGTGCCCGCACCCCGTGGAAAAGAGCGTCGGGGTGAGATTGGGGTGGTGGTAAGAAGGAAGGTGGGAATGGTTGGCACTGCCACGTGTGCGAATGGCTTTGCCGATGCCAAAATGGCAAGTGCCGCCTTCTCAAACAACGCCGGCACATTGATGGAATGTGCCGTGTTTGAGCTGGATGTGACGGGTTTCCAAATGTATCTGCCGTCCGTGTTTCGTATATCCTCCATACGATGCTGGCAGCAAGGCACTTAGTTTGACCTCGGATCTACCTGTCTTGGAATGTAAGTGGGTGGCTTGTAGTATGCTGTATTATTTTATGAGCTGGTTCTTGCAGACCATAGATGTCTAAAGATGCTTATTTGATTTCCATTGGAAACTGCATTGAGCCGATGCACAGCCAAGGAAATGCACTCTGCACACAGTGTTCAAATTTTATGTTCCGCATGTGCATTGTCTTGGAGTTGAATAGAATGTAGGTCTGCACCAATGCTTTGCCTGCAGAGTGGGTAACTGTGTTGCCATACGAGGAATGTTGAGAGCCAGAAGTCAAGCTGAACATTGCAGAAAGACAACATGGGAACGGGCCTTATTACAATTTGATTTTCCGCAGGGACTCACATTCGGTTTTGCACCATCACGGAAAGTTCGGACCGTCTACCACACTTCAAACTGCATTGCATTGGACTC
The DNA here is from genome assembly GCA_029378255.1 of Mycena rosella. Taxonomy (NCBI): domain Eukaryota; kingdom Fungi; phylum Basidiomycota; class Agaricomycetes; order Agaricales; family Mycenaceae; genus Mycena; species Mycena rosella. The sequence goes on along the minus strand of JARKIE010000102.1, from coordinate 262,703 downwards.
GTCAATGTAGAAAATGAAATAATATGCTTTACGAGTGGACTGTTTAAATATCTAATATAGCAGTGCTTGTGAGCATTGTGAACCAAAGTTTTCGAAGGCACGGAACAGTGGCAATATATGTGCTATAAATAATAATCCTTACAACATACGAATGTTACGTAGATGCCTGAATATTTTCAGCAGCAAGGCGCTGCAGTAAATCTAACAGGGCACGTGAGTAGTGAAACGAAGACATCGAATACACAGAACCGGGGTAAGCTATGTGTCCCAAATAATTTACATGGACCTGGCATAATCTCTGCATCCCAAATATCAATTATCACAACATATGAATGTCACATAGATGCCTGAATATTTTCAGGCTCAAAGGAATGGTGAGTAGGTGCAATAATAAATAAGTGACACCTTGGAGAATCGAAGAATCGAACACAGACGAATATAGAGTCACTGATTATGAATACAAAGCACAGCCACTAATTGTTCACAAAAAATAAACAGGATTTAAAGGACAGCCACTAAATGTGCTTCAACACAGCCCCAAACTGCATTAGCACAGCCCCTAAATTCTTTACAAACTTAAAACTGGAAAACCTCATTTCAACTTGATTAATAAAATGATTACATAAGTACTCATAACTCAACAGTTTCTAAACTTTTTCTACAAGGTGTAAGAAAAACTTACAAAGTTTCTGAACGTCGGAAACCTTTCATTCTCTATTCCTTCCGAAAATAATTATGTGAGAGGTCAAACTTTTCTGTATGGCGGTCACATTGCACTTTTATTAATCCGGATATAAAACATGTAAATCCGACTATTTCTTGGGACATTTGAATAGTTTTACGTGAATTCATTGGGCATATAACTTTGGATCTTGTTCCAATGAATAAAAGTCTCAAAACAATATTAAATGTGGCAGCAGGATAAAATATTTGTGTCCCCTGGGAATATTTCTTCTGAACCTGAAAATAAAAATATGAAAACACACTCAATGTTTTTTTTTTTCTTTCAAACCCGATGTTTTTTTTTCAAACCCCGCAAACACTCTCTGCTTCTCCCGGCGACTTTTTCCTCTCTGTACAAAATATAAATTGAGGTGGCTGTGCTAACTCTAGCTGATGACTTGATTGCTGAAATAGACAGACTTTTACTGCCAGTAACTCCTGGGAAAGATTTAAGATTTTTCTGTTAGTTTTTACGGCGTCAAAAGGCCACATATTCCTGTGGGAATTCCGGCCCCCGGTAAAAGTCAGACTTTTATCGGGGTCAGATCTTTCCCATCGGAAAATTCCACCTTTTTCTGCCGAAAAAATTGATGGAAAAATCTTAACTTTTTACACTGGTTGAACAGTTCAAGTCTTTTGGTGAAAAATGTTTAGGATTTTGCAGAAACCTTTCACCGAAAAAGTAGGTGAAAAATTTGAAAAAATTTCAAAACTTTTTTGACTTTGTTTCGCATTTTTCGCTTTGAGTCAAAAAATCCTGAAAAACTTTTATTGCTGTTTTCAAATATAATGACACATCACGAAAAAAAAAAAAAAAAGTGGGGACCAACGGTCCATACGCGTGTGCGTTTGAGCCGCGATGCCGGCATCATTTCCATTTTAGACAAGACCAAACAACGTGTCTTCGCGTTGTTCTTCGCTTCCCTTCTTGCAGTCCTCTGCCATGGTCTCGCGTCCTCCAAGCCCAGAAAGCGAAGGTGTGTGTTGGATGGGTCATACATTCCCAGATCTGACCTATATCTCAGAGTCCCTCTATAATGATGGCCAAGGCCTGCAATTCACTGTCGAGCTCACCCTTCTGCCAGATGAGAAGGCCCGTAAGAATGCGAAAGCCAAAGTCGTACAGAAGAGCCTCTATGTGCATGAAGATTCTGCCTTCAACCGTCTGTTGTACATGGCTATCAAAACATTCAGATGCAAAGATGATCTCTCATTCTCTTTTCTTCCACGCGACGACCAATATGACAGCACCACCATTGATATCCCCGGAATGACATACACAATCCCAAAGTCTACATTCAAAGAGATGGCTCTGACCTGCGACGCTGATTATCAATCCATGCTCACGGCAGCCAGGAAGAAGGAAGTTCCGGAGACGATAAAGATTTGTATGGCAGAGCTAAAGGTGCGTATCCTATGCTCCTTATTATGAGCTTCAAGCTGAGTCTGATCCTGACCCCATGAAGAGGGAGACAACGATGAACAGTCAAGTGATGATGAAGAGGCGCCACGGAAGAAGAAAAAGAAGACGAAGGTGCGCCTATATAAGGTGGATATATGCGTGTGAATTTGACTGTTCATCAGGTTCACGAGCCGTCGGCGGAAGAAATAGAACAAGCGGAGATTATTGTAAAGCTGAATGCTGAATGGAAATGCGAAGATCGCGCCTGCAAGAGATTCACCTGTTTCCCCGACCGTGTCACCACAAACCATGTTCATCTTACCCAATTTCATCTCCAAACTTGGGCTGCGGCAATAGTTAGTAGCTCGCACCACTCAGTTCTGGCCTCCAAATCTAATCACCTTGCAGCAAGGAAAGATTATGAATGCTGATGGGACTCATGTCGACCTCAAAAATCCCCTCGACTTTAAACTTTTCGAACACCAACAGCCCGACGATGACGACCAGGCGCCGATCCGCACCCGCGCGACTCAAAAGGGGACGATGAAAGACAATAATATCACGATCAATTTGACCATGCCCGAGACAGCGGTTCCCGCACAGACTCAGCCCCAACCCGTTCCACCTGTCAGACAACCATCACGCCCGGGCATTGTTCCTCAGATGTCTCTCGAACTTTTTTCACAGCGCTACAACCTCACAGCCAGCATTTACGACAAACTGCGCGCCTATTCAGTAACGGGACCGCATACACTCCGATATCTGAAGAACAATCACTTGGAAGATGCGCACTTGAATCCGGCGGAAATTGCAGATGTGCGCGATGCACAGGATTGTTGGGTGGCAGGTAGACAACGATAATAACCAGATAGACATGCATTGTAACATACTCAATCAATGAAGTAGCCGGAGTGACGGAAAAAACCATAGGTCATAGCGGGAGTAATCTGCTGAAAAGCATTATATATCTCATAGTATGCAGCGTGTTCATCAAAATAGTGGATGCCTTTGCGGCGTAGGTAGGCTTTGATAACAGAGAATGCCTGTTCAATAGGGTTATAGTCGGGAGAATAGGCTGGTAGATATTCAATTCGTACACCTAAAACATCAGTTAATTTACAGGCTTGGAAGAACTAGCAGGCTCACCGTATTCAGCCGTCGATCTCAGGCCCATGGTGAATACGGGCATTGTCCATGATAAGGACGCTTCGCGGACCCGGGTATGGTGTTGTCAACGGCATCTGCATCTGATTTAGGTACTAAAAAACAAGCCTCGGCACGAGAACTTACGACACTGTCTCGGAGAAACTCCATATAACTCTTGCGGCAGAGAGAGCCCTCAACCACCTTCGCCCCGATGATTCCCTTCCCCAAAGCCATAGCCGCTACTCTGGTGAGACGACGCTTGCGAACAAAGGGCTGAGAACACTCGGCACGGGCTCCAATCTCGGACCGGCCAAAGATACGAGTGTAGGTACGATCATCTTTTGAGACCTCGTCGATGGATATGAGGTAGTGGCTGGGGTAGATAGAAATGCGGCGAGAATAGTTGGCTCGGTTCAGCGGGGACCATTCGGCAGCCATCTTCTGGATCTTCTTTAGACTCATGCGGTTACGGCAGAATGTGCGATGGATGGTGGATAAGGATGCCGGTAGGAAGCAATAACGTTCTAGACGTTCACGATATTCATCAAGAAAGGTGGTAGGCTTGTGCCTTGCGAGGCGCACAAGGTAGTCAGCATCAGCCTCAGCGAGTGTGCGAGGGCATCCACGGCCATGGGCAATGGCCTTGGTTACATGTCCTGTCAAGACCTTTCGCCTGCGTGTGTGGTGCAGAGTGGATCTCGAGAAGCCGGCGATCTTGAGGATCTCTCTCGTGTGTCGCGGCCGCGGTCCTGAAGCCGTAGAACGGCCTCCTTGAGGTCATCACTGATACGCCTGTTGGGCATGAGCGGAGCGAATAAGAAGCGAAGAACGACGCGAAGACACGTTGTTTGGTCTTGTCTAAAATGGAAATGATGCCGGCATCGCGGCTCGAACCCACACGCGTATGGACCGTTGGTCTCAACTTTTTTTTCTTTTTCGTGATGTGTCATTATATTTGAAAACAGCAATAAGTTTTTCATCTACTTTTTTGACAAAAGACTTGTGCAAAATCCTAAACATTTTTCACCAATTTATTCACCTAAAAAATTGAAATGTTCAACCAGTGTTACCTGAATTTGGTCGCAGTAAAATCCTGCCTATTTCAAGGAGAAAGCCAAGAATTTACGAGTACTTATGTAATCGTTTTTGATCAATCAACATGGGCTTTTTACATGCTAGTTGAAAAATGTCCCCTGTTTAAGCGTGTAACAGATTTAGTGGCTGTGCTAGTGTTTTTAGTGGCAGCAGTGAATCCTTATTAGTAGCTGTGCTCTAAATTCCCTTCAAACGGTGTGGCTTAATAGTGGCTGTGATCTGATAATGTAATCCCGGCCTCTGCCAGCGTGTGTTTGATCCGCTCCTCAGGCAGTTTAGTTTTATGCCGTATGGCTGCCTCATTCTGCACCTGAGTAACAATTGCCACTGATTATGTACCGGTCCGGCCCTGAAATATTTTTATAAAATCAATTCGCTTACAGAGTCACATTATCATCAAATCAACCACCTCAGCAACCCAATGCAATGGTCAACAATTACTTTCTCTCTAGGTACATCTGCTTTGAATGCTATTGTTAAACCTACAGCTGCCTGAAGTCTCTAGCGAGTTTGGCTGAGGATGAAGTTTGCCTGTAATGGGAGGTAGTTCCAAACATCTGAGGCACCACCAGATTGTTGATTCCAACGAGTATCTGAGGGGCGGCCCAGGTTACCCGGTGGTTGTTCAGGACGAGTTGAAAAAGGAAATTATGAAGACACCAACTTCAAGAAATAATATGTGATTGTGCATGGCATCAAAACTCTGAAAATATACTCTGACGAGTGAATGCGATTAATTTGGGCTGAGCGCCAAATTTGTTTGTTATTGTTAATGATATGAAGCAACGTGCGTACATCACATGTACCTCTGTCGGTTACCATTATTCTAAAACTCATTGATCAGGGGAGGTTGTTGTCGTTAGAATACTGTAAATTGAAAGCGCCTTCATTGACGATGCGATCGGTGCAGGAGTATTGCTGCCAAAATGGTGCAATGTAGAAACATGACAAAATGCTTGCCTCTGCATATTTCCGACTGAAACACGTCGTGATCACTTGATGCTGGAGCCAACGGGTAAACGACTTTTCGCCGAAAAACTACCCTGGTTAGCCCATCCGCTATCGCAATTTTATGTGACTTGAGGATATGTACGACAAAATGCTGGCGGATACTTCTTCGGTCCCAATAGCCTCGGTCAATTCATTCTGTGGTAGACGTCTGCATAGGCATATGTGATACCACATAAGAGAGTAGCGGATATGCTCCTCAATCTCCTGAACGCTTCGAACACTTCTCCAATACCGGTTAGAGTTGCAAGGGGCCAGTACTCATAGCGTGCACATCAGGAAAAACTGAAGCTGCCATATAGATGCATATAGACACATATAGAGCTCATAGCCATCATAGCAAACGGACCAATTATATAGAAAGGTGGGAGGGGGTGGTTCAAATATATAGACACTCATAATCGGTCATAGTTCCGAAAGCCACAGTGTTAATTGCCATAGCCACAGTACTTATAGTGGCTCATAGACGTCCATAGATCACACGAAAATAGGACTGTAGCGGACATTTACATAATAAAATACCAATTAAAAGGACCGAGTCTGACTAGATTTTTACGCAAGCAAAGTTCTTTGATAAGATCGGTTTCATAGGATGACGACTGATTAGATGACTGGTCGTGGCATTGGAAAGCAAATAAATGATTTTACAGGGGATCGAACCCCCGACCATGGCACAACTACGAAATTTAAACTAAAGGAATATAACCTCTACACTATGGAGTCATTTATAAAGGTACTTGTGGGCTCAATATGGCCTGGCCGTATGGGCAGGTGGAGTGGTTCTCCTCGTCCAGGCCCTCTCACGAACCTAACCACAACATGTTTGCCATCTCCAAACCTCCGCCTCAAGTGGATGGCAGTTTGAGAGGGTCTGTTATCTATTTGTCTGACATTCCTCAGATATGTCAGCTATTTCCCAACTTTGGGTGGGCAGACATGAATCTGCAATGGACCTCTGATAATGTTTTAGGTGAGTGTAGCAGTTTCCTCCTTAATAACTGGGCAAATCTCTACTCATACCAGTTGATGTGGTAGAATTTCTTTACATGAATTCACTCTAAATTTAATAATTTCACGATATAGATGCTTATAGTCATTCAAAGACAGGCCAAAATTTCATAGATAATGATAGCATCACATAGAAACATACTGTACCCATCTGTAGGGGTGAAACATCACGCGTAACGGAGGGGCTGTTTCGTTTCAGTTTTCTGGGGAGGTAACGCATAACGGCGGTGCCGTTTCACTGAAAAATTGTGACACTAAAAACACTTCGAAAAAATAGTTTCCCTGCCCAGGGAGTGGGGGAAGAATAATTACAAGCTACCTAAATATTTCTCGTTGCCAAACTACATTATTATGTGTCGGAAATTCGCTCAATTGATGTCTGCCACAGTATTTACCTGATCCCAACGAACACCTTTGTCGGTGTAAGCCCAAATGTCCTCGCTGTCATCGGCAGATGCGAGGCCATCACTCTCCTCCGTGCAAGCAACGCGGGGATGCGATGAGCTTTTCTCCAGTGTCGCTGTTAACAGCAGCGATGCCGAGGGCAACCTCCACGACAGCATCAAGACTGACATCTGAATCATCATGGTTGTCAAAATCAGCACATTCCTCGGCCGAAAGTGAAACTGGCGAGCTGGAGTTGGGCTCTGCAGGAACCGCAAGGACTTGATCGAGATGCGCAGAACCGCACCAGTTGGCAATTTCTGTTGCCAGCGTGCTATCCTCCCGCAGGAACTGAAGCAGTGCTTTTTCGGAGTCTTTACCTGTCAGGCACTCGGCAGAAAGACTCCACGGGGTTCCTGGAACTTCGCATTTACGCCAAGCCTACACATCGGCAATCACGCGAGTCAGTTTCGTAAATTTTGCGACACTAAACGGTGAATTACCTGCTTTATGATAGCCCGACCTTTCGGTGTCTGGAAGAAATCATACATCTTTACTAATCCTCGAACAGTGGCATTCCGAAGGATGGGAAGGGAGGAGGGAAATCTGATGTCCTTTGGGTCGACTCCGCCCGCACGCTGCTCCTTGAACAAACCGACAAGGTAATCTGGAGAGTCTTGTTTCAAAATGTGCTTTGCAACACGTTGGAGGCCGACGTCGGCAGGCTGCGCAAGTCCCGTGCATCCCCCTGGAACAAAGACGAGGATGATGTAGGGGTAGGAATCAAAGATGAGCGTGCGGAAGTCTTGGCCTATGTGAACTGGATAGATGCCGATGTAAACAATCATGAGTTGATCCTCGTCTAAATCAGTGCGGGATTGAATGACTTTGGCACGCCACGGGGCAAGGATATCGCGGACCCATTCCTCCATGCATTTGAATGTCGAAAAATGGCTTCCCTTCTTCTTGCTCTTGGCGAAGGAAAATATGAACCCACGGTCTTGAGCTTCATCCATCATTTCCGCATTCCCATTGGGAAGGGATCTCTGGGTCTGCCCACCCCAGACCACTTGAATTGGAAGAAAGTCCCCGGCAGCGGTTGAGGTTAGCATCATTGTATATGCGCGTTTCTCGTCTTTTGCAACCACATCGACCTGCTTTGCACCGCGATCATGGAAGGTGTGGCTGCTCGCTGGAAGGAGGTAATTGCCAGCTTGATCAGCGTTAATCACAAGCTGCTCATGGCATGAGTTCACATCGCTTTAAGTGACAAGAAGAATGTAACGAACCTCCGGAGGAATCTTTCCAGTTAAAATAGCGTACCGAAGACGGAAAAATGTGCGCTTCAGAAGAGTCGGAGCATCTGCTGTGATGTGGCGAGCCTGCCGGGTGGCTTTACGAGGAGTCCAATCCATGACGCTTGCAAGGAAAGAGCGGATGAATTTCTCGGAAACCTTGAATTTCTCGAGCAATTCTGGGTGGTTCTGCTCGAGTTCTGCTATCATCACTCCTCTCGCTACAGAAACATTTACAACGGCGCCTGCATCGCGAAGCCTCGCAAGGTGTCCTTGATATTTGCTGTCGTTTCGGGGAAATTGGCCAAGATGCCGGTCCGACCGGATACAGCGATGGCTCTGCCGGCAGTGATCTTCGCAGCTGTCGCCTCCGTCCACTCATTTCTCCCTTTAACCCGCCATCTCGAGATTGTGCCCTTCACAAGTGTCTTGAACAACATTGGATTTGCGCGCTGCAGACTCACTACCGTAGCTGAGGGACTCCACATGGTGCGTCGCATCTGCTGCTCAATATGATTGAACAAGAAGGGATGGAACCAGTTCACAGTCGCCACCTTCTTCTGGACTGCACCACCCTTGGTTCCGTCTCTCTCCTCCCTCCAGTTCGAGCCTCCTGCGCGCGATGTTGCGACAACATCCACTGGACGTTCATGTGCCAACCCATCGGCACCTCGCATCAAGATAACGTTGGCATTGTTGTTATCCGACAGGTCGCCGTCCGCGGTGTCTTTGTCTGCCCGCTTTTTAGCGCGGTGCTTCCTCTGTCTTGCAGCCGCAAGCTCCCTCTCCCGCTCTTGCTTTCTTTCCATATCCATCTCTCTCTCCAGCCTGTGCTCTTCCATACCATCCCTAATGTGCCTTGCAGACTGCTTCACATACGCCTCCTTGGCGCCTGGAGCCCAAGTCTGCCATCCCATGTGTAACGGTCCGTTCCCACTATACCTATCTTTTTCAACCACCATCACTCCATCATGTATCCCATCACTCCCTTCCGTTTTATACTTACTTTATCTTGTCTCGTGTCGCTATGCGATCGCTCCACTCTCCCTTTCCAGACTTATTCGATCGCCTACTCGATCACCCTTTAAATACCTTGTTTGTACGTAGATGCACTTTGGTCAATACTACTTACTCGACTTCTTACCGTTGGAACCGACCATCCAACATCCTCTGATCTGAACACCCGTGTGCCGAGAATCGACGTCGACTCCCTAGCCGACACCGCCTCGTCACATCTTTTGAAGTTCTAGCTTCACCGTCGCCGTCTTCTTGGTTACCCCTAGGCTTGATCTCCCTGGACCACCATCTTTCTGCGACTACAACCCAACCAAAGTACACTTACCATGGACTATAACAAGGTTTATTCTACCCGCGCTCGGACTAGGTCTGGCGCCGCGCCTCCCCCCTGCCCCTATTCGACACCCAACCTACTGGCGCGCTCGAATCTGGGGACTCTGGTGTGGAGGCTATCGCTAACGCGATGAAACCCAGCTACGCTTCGGCGCTAGCGGGTTTGGCTGGCGCCTCGCGCGCTGGCAACAACTCTCCGGAGTTGCCCTCGTTTTCGGACGAGGTGATTGGCGGCCACTACGGGCTCGGCCCCGCGTCGTTCGAGCACGAGGACGGTGGGGAATGGACCCCCGTCACTCGCAAGACGTCTCACTCGCATCGCGAGCGGAGCACCAGCAGAGGAAAGTATACCCCTAATAATAATAATTCTGTGAATGTTTCCGATAGTGAATCTACTATTGAGGTTGCCACGGACTCACTGAGTCAAGACGAGCTGGCCCAACTGGTCCGCCGCTACGAAGCCTTCACCGCGCAGTTGCGGGCGAAGCTCCTTAGCAACGCCAGGACCCCTGTCGTTGCTAACAGTCAGGAGATCGGAGCGGGCAGTATCAATACGACCCTGGCCCCTGCCCCGGTTCCTGAACGCGCTGACGAGCGCGTGAACACTCACACATCGTCCCCGAAGTCATATCGGGCGACTGTGGAGGAAGTAGAGGACGAGGGAGATACCCCCTCTGTCTCAGTCGTGCAGCGGCCGCAAATTCAATTTGCGCTGCAGCCTGAAGCTGGTCCGTCCAAGGCCAAAGGCAAAGGCGTAGACCCGCGGAACTGGGGAGCGATTAGTCGCTCCAGCAGTTCACTGAGCAAGACCTGCTGCAGCAGCAGGAAATGCTCGCTAATTACGCGGAGATTAACCGCGTAATGAAGGATGAGGGGGTCAGCGCACCTCCCGAATTCTTTACCAGCACTCCAGTGCGTAGGTCTTCTTCGAAATCACGCAAGAAGCGTTCTAGAAGCCCTAAAACGAGGAAAGATAAGCCGGCGGAGGTGGAAAAGCCCACCTCAGTTGAACCTCCGGTGGCGCCTCGCGAGCAGGTTCAATTTTCAACTGTTGAGCCTGACTCCAACGTGTCGGATCGAATGGCCGTAGGCGGCCTCGATTCGAACTCCAAGGCGGAGTCGTCCCTCCAGGAGATGATTTCCCAGCTGACCCAGAAAATTGGTGAGCTGAAGATCCTTCAGCGTAAGAGCGAGGCACCTACTGAGGATAAATCCAAGCATAAGGTGCGGCGCGCCGAAGCACGTGACACAGCCGCACCTCGGGAGTCTACTCCTGGACGAGCGGCTGCCGAGAGCTTCTTCCGTCGAGCTCTGCGGGGTGCCCCGTCAGACTCGCGGAAGGGGAAGTCCCCGCGATCCGATGCCGCCGGTGATCCGGACTCCAGTTCGAGCTCCTCAAGCTCGGACTCCAGTTCCGACTCGTCTGATGACGACCATACGGGAGCATCGCGACGGGCTTCTAGCCCGCGACTTTCGTCGAAGCGCAAGCGCGGACATGGCCGCAAGCAGCGCATGCTACTCAAGCTGATTCCTCCTTCGAGGTACAACGGCGAGCCTGACTCGAACGCCATCGAGCGTTTCGCGAGAGAGGCTAAGACTTACGTGGAAATGGGGCGCGTTGAGACGGCCAATCAGGTCTATTTCATATCATATTACCTTGATGGCAAGGCGTTAGATTTTTATAATCAAATTGTTTTGCGCGATCGTTCCGCACCGTGGACTCTCAAGCGGTTCCTTATTGGACTTTTTGAGTTTTGCTTCCCTGTGGACTTCCGCAATAGCCAGCGTAAGCGCTTGAACCGTTGTTTCCAAAATGGTCAACGCGTGGCGGAGCATGTGGCTGAATGGGGTCTTATCTATAATACGATTGGCTTGCCGGATGATCAGGAGAAAGTGGTGAAGCTGTTTAACAGTTTTACATACCCGATTCAGGCCGAAATCCGTCATAAGGACTTGGATCCTGAAGAGGACTCCTGGGACGACATCATCAAGGCGGCCGAGAAGGCCGAGATCCTTGTTGATCTCGATGCTCGGAATTGTCCCAATGGCGGCGGCACGTCTCGCCGCCAGGAACCTCCTGCGCAACAGCCGAGGCATCAGCTCTCGCCTCGTCCTTCGCGTGGAGGATTCCGTGGCCGCGGTCGTGGCCGCGGTCGCGGCCGTGGAGGGCGTTCGTTCTCTTTGAGGCGCGACGATAACTTGCGGCGCGACGATAACTCGCGTCCGCGAGGAGAAACTATGCGGACCTCGTCCGCTGGATTGCCCGCGAAAAGCGAACGTAAGTATGAGTCTTTGACTCCGCAGAAAAAGAATGAAATGCTGGCCAAGGGCCTTTGTTTCAACTGCGGCGAACCGGGACACTTGTCTCGTAACTGCCCTAAGAATCAGTCAGCTCCCTCCAACCGGAAGGGTAAACCGCCTGGGTTTGCAACTCACGCGGTCCACTTCCAGTCGGACTCGACTCGCGACGCGTTGTACGAATCCACGCAGGTGCAGGAGACTTTGCACGTTGGTGTGATTCACTTCGAGTTAGGTGAAGTCGCGGAGGGCGGGGAACCCATGGATAATTTTTCAGGCGGTTCCGCTGAACCTCCCATGTTAGAAACATCGAACACGGACTCTACAGAGCCTTGGTTAACAGCTACCGACGCAAGTCTTTACGGTTCGACTGACCTGAGTGACTCAGCTTGGGAACGGCTAGCAGAATCTGCGCCTCTTAACCGGATCCGCAACGTTCTGGACTATCCCCCACGCGATTGTGGCAGGTCGAAATGTAGACGCTGCAAGCGCCGTCTACCTCATAATCCCATTGGGGATGTCTACGCTCTCCAAGTGGATGCGATGCTCCATGAGGCACAGCCTTACCCGGGAGATACTCCGTGGGATACTGCCGAGCGCCGGTTCCTGGTGTACGCAGTATCAGAAACTGAGTACGTCGTTACGGACAACGAACGGAACCGGGATGACGAACTTATCCTGGAAGCCTCGCGCCTCCATGACCCCGATTTCATCCCTTCGCAATGGTACGCGGAGGAGTGTGCCAAAGAATTGGGCTTAGACCCATCCGAAGTCCCGGATAACGATTACTGTTATTCCATGGGAGAGCTGCAGGATGTGCACCGCGGTGCCGCTGTCCTGATGCTCCAGAGGCACGAGATGCGTGTCGGGAACCTGCCCGACTGCGATTATATTCGGGTGGACTGTGAAGAGTCTAGTTCGAACTATATCGTAACGAACGTACGGGAAAATCGACGCTTCCGTCTTCCTGCGTGTTTAATGGACAGCAGGGATTTTGATCTCACTCACTGGTATGACGAGGCCTTTGTTTACGATGACCTTGGCATAGATGCGGCGTGGAGACGGTCCCGCGGAATAGCATCGTCTGACACAGGCAGCGATGATTCTGGTTGGTCTAGTGAATTCATTCAACCTGGTTCAACCGGGCCGTCCAGCATCGGTGATCTAGACAGTGAACATGAGTCCATGCCTTCCCTGCAGAGCGTGCCGCCGACCGAGCCTTCTGAGACTGACTCTAGGCCGTCCCTGCGGGATGTAAGCGACTCTTCTGATGCGGGGTCGGATGACTCTGACTCGGATTCTGACAGCCCGCCGCGCTTTAGCCGCTTCCTGTATGAATTGGACTCGAACGAATCAGATGAAGATGAGTTTAATTATCATCTACCGGGCATGCCGGATGAGACATTCGAAGACCGTCTTCGCACTTGGGCCCGCACGACCCAAGCAAGCACTAGCAGTGCGGAGCAGGCACACAGATTCCGCAGGACGCACCGACTCGGTGACGTCTTGGGAGCGACGGCTGCGGCCTTGCTGGAATTCTTTCAACCATACCCCGGGGATGAGTTAGTTCCCTGGGGAGATGACCGGCGCGAGGTTACGCGCTTCTCGGTGGAACGTGCTGACGAATTCAGCTACTCCATCAGAGACGTGTACTCACCAGGCGTTGCCACGCCGCTGATGATCGAAAATCTCAGGCATGCGGATTGGAACATGCTGGCTTGGTACGCAAAGCTTCGCGCCCATATGCACGGGATTCCGTACGTGGAGGCACTGCCTATCCACCGATTCCCCATCGAGGAGCTGCTGGGAGATGCCATTCAGCAGTATTTCCGTGACATAGGACGCGACATACCGATGTTCACGGGGGTAGCGGTTGCCAGGATTCCTGTTGAACCCGATGGTACCTCTGAGTATGAGGATTCGTTTGGTGAACCAGACGAATACCTCATCTCCATTCCTGTGGGCGAAGGTATTCTTCACGAGCAGGTTTCAGAGGCGACTCTGATGAACCCGCACTTGGACCTGGTAGGCTGGGTATTGAAGCGTCAGCTTAAGTGTCTCCGGCGTCAGCGTGACGCGCGAGACCGAGGTGCGCGTAGCGTAGCCGTGGAGTACCTCGGGAATTTATTCGACTTGCCAAAGCCCGATCTGGAGGGCGAGTTCTTGCTGTACTGCGGAGGGGTTCAGATTCCCGCGGATAGCGTGAAGGGACTCTCCCGTACCGCGTCTGCCCCGCGACTAACGAACCGCGTGGTTGCGCGACCGCTCGTTATTGTGGTAAGCGTGAACGGAAAGCCAGCGCGTGCCTTGGTTGATTCTGGTTCTCTTGGGGACCTAATCTCCACTTCGCTCGCGGATCAGCTTCGAGTGAAGCGGAAGGAGCTTGAAGATCCTATAACACTGCAGTTAGCTGTACAGGGATCGCGTTCGAAAATCAACCATTCAACGAACGTAGAGTTTAAATACCAGGATATCTCCGAGGAGCGCAGCTTCTTCATCGCGAACTTGAGCGGCTACGATATGATCCTGGGTACGGCGTGGCTGTTCCAACATAAGGTGAGCATAGGTTTAAATCCGGCTTGCGTTTGCGTAGGAAGCGCTAATGCCTTACCTATAGAAGGTGTTGCCACGGCTCGCGTGTTCACCGGATCTATCGGTCTTGATGCTTCAGCGGTTCAAGCGGCTCGGAACGAGCTAATGGAGTATGCTCAGCCTATCTGCAAGACGGCGGCGGAGACGGGCTTACCACCTTTTCGAGATATTAATCACACGATCCCATTAATCGATGAGGATAAGATTTTACCTTGGAGACCTGCCCGTTGTCCTGAGGCGTTAAGAGAACAATGGGATTTGAAACGCCAGACTTACCTCAAGGCTGGTCGTTGGGAAGTAACGAACACGGGCAACACTGCGCCGATGCTGTTAATTCCCAAAGCGAAGTCCAACCCGCCGAGATTGCGGGTGGTTGTTGATCTGCGAGCGCGGAACGCGAACACTCGTAAGATGACATCTCCGCTTCCGGACATGGAGGGTATTTTGCGGCGCGTCGCGCGCGGCAAGTACCGCACCTTGATCGACGGCCAGGACGCGTATGAGCAAATACGGGTCGTACCCGAGCACGTAGCGCGAACTGCCGTTAGTACACCTGATGTATGGTTAGTCTTGTCCTGCAGCAGGGAGACTGTAACGCACCGGCGACTTATCAGTCGTTGATGAACCACCTGTTCGGGCAGTACATCGGTCGCTTTATGGACGTATATCTGGACGATATTATCATTTATTCCGACTCGCTCGAGGATCACATCAAACATGTGAAGTTAGTGATAGACGTACTGAAGCGCGAGAAGCTCTATTTGAGCGCGAACAAGATTCAGCTCATGCAAGATGAGTTGAATGTCTTGGGACGTGTGGTTGACAACCAGGGAATCCGGATGGATGCTAATAAGGTCGACACAGTCGTTAACTGGAAGACTCCGACGAACCGCGACTTGCTGCGTGGCTTCCTCGGGTCCGTCACCTATCTCGGAGGAGATGTGGCTGACGTCCATATTCCTATGGGTATTCTGCATGAGTTAACGAGCGACTCGGTGCCTTTTCGCTGGACATTTACTCACCAGCGCGCGTTCGAAGACGTAAAGCGATTGGTGGCAGCCCATCGGGACCACCACCGCAAACCACTGGACTACAGCGCGGGCGCGGCGCAGATCTGGCTGGTTACCGACGGATGCAGCTCGGGCGTCTCAGGCGTCATGTGCCAAGGAGACGATTGGAAGACTGCGAAGGTCGCAGCATTCTTCTCCGCGAAGCTGAATTCTGCGCAGCAGAATTATCCTGTCCACGAAATTGAGATGCTGGCCGGCGTCGAATCGATGCTGCGCCACGCAGACATTCTGCAAGGTTGTCAGTTCATCTGGATAACTGATCATAAAGGCCTGATTCACCTGGTGAATCAGAAGAACTTGTCCGGGCGCCAAGCTCGCTGGATTGAGAAAACATCGAGTTTCAATTATGAGATTAGATATATACCTGGGCCAGACAATGTCCTAGCTGATGCTCTATCCCGCATGTACGCCAATGACGCTCCCGGGACGGTTCGCGTCAGATCTGAATACACGTACCACGATGTTATCGACAATAATAACCTCGATATCTCCTCAATCTCCATGCCAGTTTTTGCTGGGCTTGAGGCGATGGCGCTATCGAGCGACCGTATAACACGCTCGATGGCGCGTACGTTGGCAAAGGAGGGCGACGCGAAGTCAACCCCAAGTACCGACTTGAAGTCTGGCGCGGCTGACTCGAAGTCAAGCCCGGCTGACGCGGAGTCAAACCGAAAGAGTTCTGGGTCCAATCCCCGACTGTCCCCAGATGAGGGCGGGGGTACCAACCAAAAACAGAAGAATTCCAACTCACCTAGACGGAGTACTCGAATCGCACGTGAGAAGCGGAGGCAAAGAGCAAACACCGTTGATGATCAAACACCGCCACACGTCAACGGCGATCCTTCCCCACGCGTGCCTGTCACGGAACCAAACTCCGCTCCTAAGACCAGCTCCCCCGCGTTTACGCAGGCGGACCTCGAATCCGAACTTGAACAGCTTGACCCTTCCCTCTTGAAGGTGGTCAATTCTGGATGGCGAGGGCTGGACTTGGTAAAACTGGTGGTGAACCAATACGGTGAAGATCCGTTCTTCAAGCACGTTGTCGCGGACCCAAAGTCGTTCCGCAACTTCGAGCTGATCGAAGGTGTGATTTATCTTCGCGATAGAGACCACCTGATGCTCTGCGTTCCGCGGATTACCTACGAGGGACGTAACCTTTGCGAGATCGTTGTCTCGGAGGCTCATTCACTGCTTGCGCATCTTGGGCCTAAGAAGACGCTGGATTACCTTCGAGATCACTTCTGGTGGAAGCTTTTGGTGATGAGACGAGGAGTATTTGTGAGTCTTGCGTCACCTGCAAGCTTAGCAAACCCAGTAACCAGAAGCCATATGGCTTGTTACACTCGTTGAACCCGCCTCTTGAGCCTTGGGACTCAATCGGTGTGGATTTCGTCGGTCCACTACCGGAATCTAAGAACCGCGACTCGGTTTTTAACTGCCTGGTCGTCGTTATTGATCTACTCACAGGAATGGTTCACCTCATTCCCTCGCGCATTAACTACACCGCGCGCCAGATGGCCGAACTATTGTTCGAGCATATATACAAGCTCCATGGACTCCCGAAATCCATCGTGAGTGACAGGGACTCGCTATTTACGAGCGTGTTCTGGAAGCGCCTGCACGAGCTTATTGGAGTTCGGCTCCACATGTCTGGTGCGTATCATCCGGAGTCGGATGGTGGAACCGAACGGGCTAACCGGACTGTTACTCAAATGCTTAGGCAGTGTATCGGTCCGAATCAGAAGGACTGGGTGACGAAATTACCCGCGATCGAGTTCGCAATGAATTCGGCTCGTTCGGAGTCCACTGGCTACACACTGTTCTTCCTCAACACCGGGCAGATGCCCCGCACACTTCTATGGAACAACGATCGCACCCGCGAGTACCCGGGAGTAGCAAGTTTCGCTCTCCAACGCCGCCTTGCAATTGTGGCTGCGCACGACAGCATGCTAGCGGCGCGGGTCAAGCAGACCCGCTACGCTAATCGCAAGCGGCAGCCAGCCCCTTTTGAAATAGGGGACCTGGTGTACCTATCTTCTAAGAACCTCACGTTCGAGAAGGGCCTAGCGCGCAAGCTTATTCCTAAGTTTGTGGGGCCTTACACTATCCTTCGTGATTTTGGAAACTCATCCTTCCAGATAGACTTGCCCACGACAATGAAGCAGCGTGGAGTACATGATGTATTCCACGCCTCCTTACTTCGGATCCACGTCCCGTCGGACGATCGGCGATTCCCCAGGCGGCTCGAATGTCAGTTAGGGATCTCCTTAGATTCTGAGACTAATGAATGGGCCGTCGACAAGATTGTTAATCACTACGGGCGTCGCACCAAGGCCTTATTCGAAGTGCTATGGAAATCCGGCGACAAGTCATGGATGCCGTATGAACAAGCGAAGCGGCTGCACGCCCTCGCTGATTACTTGGAGACTCTGGACGTCTCCGACGTCTCGGCCCTTCCATATGGATTAGGGCGACCTCCTATCAGCAGCGAGGAGTTCCATGTCGGATCAGCGATGCTCCACTTCTGGGATTATAAACACAGTGAGTGTCTTGCTGAGTTTACCCCTACCACCTCGCGTATTCCCTCCATGAGTATCTCCTCCTCCACCGCTCGTTTCGGCCTCTGGGACCTCGAATACGAACCGAACTGCGGCGGCTTGTCTGACCGCTTCCGCGAGTTCAACAAGCTGCACCCCCACTTCCAGCGCCTCGACAATCGCTGGATCAGGTTCACCGACCCGTACGGCGAGAACTACACCCGCCTGTACGACAGCCGCGTCATCAACGGCTACACCAGCTACCAGAAAGCTCTGGTTAACGGCGAGGAGCTGCCGACGGTTGTACCCGCCGGCTTCCACGAGTTCGGGTGGTTGGCGCGCAAGTTTGACGAGGAGAGCGGTATCGGTTGGGCCTACCTCGACTCAGACGGCCAGATGGTCTGGAATCCGAACTTGAACCTCGCGGACGCCGACTCGTGGTGTGTGTTGGACTTCGAGACCACCACTCACGACATCCTCCTGCCGGGGCACATTGCTGTCTCAAACGCGTTCAAGGCGAACGCTGACCGCCTCGTCCTTAAGGCCAGCTTGGCTGAGTTCAAGTTCACCACTCGTCGTGCGGACGAGAAGGTTCATAAGGCGAAGCACAAGCCGGATGTGGACATTAATAGTCCTCAGACGAAGGTTAGGCTTGCTAATCGCCAGAAGGAGTTGAGGGAGATCCACAAGCAGAAGCTTTGGGACGACGACGCTGCGCAGGAGATGCGCGAGAAGATTCGCGCTGACGAAGCAGCTGCCAACGATGCCGCTGCGAAGGACGCCGCTGCCGCGAAGGAGGGCGCCGCTTCTGGTTCGGGCTCCTCTGGCGCGCAGAGCGGGGAGATGCACGTTGACGGCTAGACGCGCGAGTTGCGCACGCCTAGAGGGCGGATGTAATGGTCCGTTCCCACTATACCTATCTTTTTCAACCACCATCACTCCATCACATATCCCATCACTCCCTTCCGTTTTATACTTACTTTATCTTGTCTCGTGTCGCTATGCGATCGCTCCACTCTCCCTTTCCAGACTTATTCGATCGCCTACTCGATCACCCTTTAAATACCTTGTTTGTACGTAGATGCACTTTGGTCAATACTACTTACTCGACTTCTTACCGTTGGAACCGACCATCCAACAACCTCTGATCTGAACACCCATGTGCCGTGAATCGACGTCGACTCCCTAGCCGACACCGCCTCGTCACACCATGCCGGCAAGTGTCGCCTGCTTGTTCTCGGTTAGATTGACATTCGAGGTCGAGGGAATGTGGACGTCGGGGGCATGGGTTTGTTTAGGGACCACGGAAACATTGTCCGAATTAATGACAGTACTCAGTATGTCGGTTTTGCTTTTCTTGGCTGCGGAGCACCGAGTTTCGTCATCCACAGTATCCTTGGCCTTGCGCTGGGCAGCAGCAGATGGGATGGCAGCTCCGCTGTCCTTAGCCGCCTGAAGCAGCCTATCAATCCACGAGGTCTCGAACGCGACGTGCTCCGACGGGGTCATGCGCTTCACGACCATTTTCAGGAAGGGCCCGAGCGCATTGAGTCGTGAGCCACGCTCCTTGAATCTCAGAACACTGGCCCTCTTCCAAGTTTCGAAGGAGAGCTCTAGCGCATGTCCCACAACGGGAAAGACAGTGCCGCAGTCGGTGACGCAATCCTCGTCAAGGTATAACTGGTACAAAGATTCTGGAGGGTCGAGTGGAAGTGTAGTTGGTAGATGATTTATGAGACTCTGTAGATAATCTATGCGTTCAATGAGTGCTTGGGGTGGACCAGTAGATGGCCTGGGAGGCATGGGGTGTCGTGAAAATTGTACTGCTTCCGAGCCTGCCGTTTCACCGCCGTTTCAGGACTTACGGGATGTCACGCATAACGGGCGGGCCGTTTCTGATTTCACTGTGTTCGTTTCAGTCACGGTCCAAAATAGGTTTCACCCCTACAGATGGGTACAGTATAGCAATTCAATACTTCCTCATAGACCGCCATAGTCGGTCAAAGACATATATAGCTCCAAATAGCTGGCCTTGTGTCTATCATAGCATTTCGGATTTTCCTGATGCAGGCTCCGAGTCGATCGGCTTAGTCGCCCAATGATCCAAATAAGTGGCCGAGCAAACACAAATTAGCCCTTTTCACATGGAACTTCACTTGCTGCTCCTGTACCACATGTTCAGTTTTGAGAATGAATTGACCACAGGTCCTGATTCGAATCGCCATATACTATCTTTAGCAATCCATGGACTTTGCCCATTAGTGACGCCAATGCCATCGCGGTTTTGCAGACTGCAATCCAACTCGAGACCTAGGTGCGCGGACTCTACCGTGATCTGTGCCGCACACTCATTGCGCACATGGCAGTCATCCAGGCTATGCAGCTCTCCTCTGGCCGACGGGCGGTACGGACCCTGTGTGGGTAATATTTCCCATCAGGGTCGAGCCTGAGGGTCAGCGGACTATTTTCGACTGTGTCAACAGCTGGGCAGCACGAATGCGGACGATCTGGAAACGGCTACACCCTTGATCACCACCATGCAGGACGGGATGGAGGGAACCCATATGCTCACCATCATTCACACCGCTCAGGAAGTCGGCACTAAGCAACTGGTGAACTCTTCTATTCTGGGTATGCTGGATCGGTAATATCCTCGTGTTTGGCAGCAACAAGACGTGCAGTGAGTTTCATGACCTGACAGAGGTCCAGCACGATGCTCAAACAACTGCATAATGTTGTATGTGGGTTGTCTTCGAAAAGGCCCTGCTGATTATCAGCAGACTCATGCGAAACACCTTGAAGGACATAGCCGTTGACGACGATGATGAAGTTTACACAGAGTAGATGGGCTGTGATTGATTAACCTACCAGATCGCCCGCTCATGTTGGACTTATTTGATTTATTACATTTGTGGACTTGGAAGCCATGTCTATTTCAGTGTTGAATGTGTCTTGAAATTATTGTGAGGATGAAAAAAGTACATAAGTCTGAGTTCACCGGGCCGTGCCGCGGCCACTACCCCCAAGTAAATTTACTGTACTTTCCTCATGGTATGATAAGGAACGATGTAAAAGAAGTGGGCTTCACGAGTGTAGCAGGCTCTTCCTCTAGGGGGATTAGCACGGGACACTCGAGGGAGGTGTGCACAAGGGTCGTGAGCTGTGTGGTTCCAGGTGGGAGTAAGCTCATATGGGAGTACGAGGGCAAGTGTGTATGTTTGCTCAGACTAGTGATGTTCAGGGCCCGGCTCAGCCTGGAAGCCCGGGCTTGGGCTCGGCTTGACGCAGCCTGGGCTTGGGATATCTCAGGCCTGAGCCCGAGCCCTCAGAAAGGGCCCCAAGCCCGGGGCTTAGGCTTGGGCCCAGGCTTGATCACTGAGCTGACTAAGCCAGTAAATTCGGGGTTTTATGGCGTGGTGGGCTTCTAGATAGCCATGTGAGTACTGAACTGATTTATGTGAATGCTTAACGGCTTCATGCACTTCCGAGCCATCTCAACAGATAAATTTCCATTTTCGGACTTGAGAGTTGAATTTCTAACTGTGTTGTATTAGATCAATTTTCGATGGAGCTACCGAAAAAGCTTCCCTGGATAAAATTGGAGACATTGATTGGTGGTGTAACCGACAATCAAGCCGCGGTCTGAAGCCTGGGCTTGGGCTTGAAATATCTGAGGCCCAAGCCCTGGGCCCGCTCAAGCCCTGCGTCGGGCTTGGCCCGGCTCGGGCTTGGCCGGGCTCAGCCTGGTGGGCCTAGGGCTTGAAGCCGAGCCCTACACATCACTAGCTCAGACTGGGGAAGTACTACAGATGCAACGGGTTACAGCTGCAGAGGGTGTGTGAGGCGCAAGCTTAGGACTTGAGCTACAAAGAAAGAGTGAGTAAGGTGTCCGAAGGCAAGTCTGAATGGTGGTGTGGTGGTGATGGTGGTCCAATCCTATGTATTGAGCAGGAGATTACAAGTGGGTGAACTCATCCCCAAAAATCACTCCTGCTGCTCAGAAACCTCATCTCTTTTATACCTGCTGCTGCACAGCCCCTGGGGCCCAGTGCTCATCGGAATTCCCCAATAGAACACTCCAGTTTCATATCCCAAGGTCCAACTCGCTCATATTCGGGGTGCCAGGATGCCAGAAGGCCGGTCTGCCCAAACACGAGGCAGAAATATGCAGGTATTTGGGGTGCCTTGCTCAAGTGAAGACCCAAACCAACGGGAATGTGAGTGCAAGTCCTCGGGTCACCACAGTTTCAAGGGGAATCATCGGGGAACAATGGCCATACCCTGAAATACGGGGTCTAGGCCTGGAATACAAGTTGTATTGAGACCACACGGATGTGTCCAGAGTGCTGCACGTCCATATACATGTGTGTCGAGAGCTGCCTGGGCATATCCATGCATGGTGGGTTCGGTCCTGGCGTCATTGGATGTGTCAGGTCCTGTGCGTCTGAATGTGGTTTCTTGGTGCATCTCAATTCAGATAGAAGAGTGATTTGTGTGTGTCGTGGTCATCGTAGCATGAGTGTGACACAAGGGCATACACAGTGTATACAGCCCTCACAGTGGTAAAGGTTTCCCACAGTAACTGGATACCCAAGTTCTAGGCTGATTTTCCCACAGTAAAATATTTTTGATCATCACCATGTATATAGAAGTCTATTAGATCTGGGAGAGATCCTGGAAATCATCACAGGAAGGGCCCTGAAAATGCCATGAGCAGGATAGAATGAGCAGGATAGAAAGCATTGATTTGGGAATTTACAAATGGTAAGTGATTGCCATCATTGTGTTCACACACTCTTAGCAGGGCCCAAGCACTGTGTTGTTCCCAAGGTCCAGCAGGCAGTCGTTGGATATTGTCACTTGGGTCAACCTGTCTGGGACCAAGCACAACAGAACTGCAAGCCCTAGCCCAGGTGTTAAGAGGAACTGGCTGTTTGTGGCAAACATATGAACAGTCGACAACCAAGGATTGCTCCCAGGAATAGTTGAACCAGAGTATAGACTGTGGTTGAAGTAGTCCAGACAGGCCTGGGATAATCAAACCAATGTGGGGCATATCCCAACAGGATTACGGGATTACCAGCGGGATTATGAGATGCTACACAAGGGTTGATTATAGATCGGCGAACAGGAGGGAGGGTCCAGGGATATCTGTAAGACTAGTTTTGAGTCTACAAGAAGGATTCATTGTACGCATGCCCTGGCAGGAGATAAGAATCACAAAGTGGTTGCCTGCTGGCAACAACCCTGCTCGAAGGTGTGAATAGCCTAGGAAACAGGAATAGAATATGGGCTTCTTAGCTATAAGCCTGTATTCAACAGTACAGTGCTGTATGGAGTCACCTGGAGCACAATGCCTCTTCTCAGAGAGACTCAACAAGTAAGGCTTGGCATGTGGGTGAGGGCTTGAGAGTGTACTTCCTGGAGAGACTCAACAGGTAAGTCTTCCCAGAGAGACTCGATGAGGACTGCTCGGAGAGGCTCGATGAGTAGAATTGGAGGCACAATGGCGGTTGGTTGATAAGAAGAGATGATAATCAGGCAATCCGAGAGTACATGTGACTTGTAGCTAAAGAGTAACTAAAATAGGCAAACAATTCCTTACAATATCTGACAGAGGCTCCTTCGGACTCTACACTCTAATGCTAAGAGATGTAGGAATGGTTGTGGTGGTGGTGGCTGTCTCTCTCTAACCCTGAACGCGATCAAGACTGCATGTTCATGCCACTGAGAGTCTTGATACCAGTGTCATCCTGTAGGCTAGTCCTTCACAAGCCTACAGCCCACCACCAGGCTCTGTTGATGGAATTCAAGATAGGTCCAAGACAGGAGTTGAAATAGGAGACAAGGATTTGCCAGTAAGGTGGAGAGCGTGGGAAGCCCGCACTTTTATGTAAGCCGTGACAAAGCGTGACATGACCGTCCAAATCCTGAGGTTGAGAACAAAAAATCAAAAAATCTGTGCCAAAAAATGTAATTCAAAGAGAACAGAAAACTACATAGTTACAGACTGTTTAATCTCTGCTAGTGCATTGTAAGCAGCATCCTGTGGCTTTTATATGTCTTTTGTACATAACCCAAATCCTGTCTGGTGTATCCAAGATAATAAGCTGATATAAATCGGGCTGCCCTATTGGAAAACCGAAGAATATACAATTGAGGGACTTCATCTAGACACCTCTTGACATTTGCTTCCATTTCATCAATATTCTTGGTGCCGGGGCTCTTTCGATATATGTATTTTGCTGCACCCCAGTACATTTCAATAAAGTTGAGTTCACAGTGATACTTTGGGTAGAAGTCACAAATATGACCACAACTTTCGGTGAGTTCCCTCAGCCTATTTTCTGTGCTGAGCAGTTTGCCTAGAATGTCCTGTGTAACCTCTTCTCTTTTTCTTTCTTCCAGTCTCTTGCTCTAGCCGATGTTCAGCTTTCTGAGCATCAACCAGGAATTCTGCAAAAGAAGCCAGAGCAGTTTCAGAATTGAGCTCCATGTCTTCTTCATCTTCATTTTCATCCTGCAGCTCTGTGCATTCTACATCTGGAAGTTCATCACCAAGCAAAGAGTCCCATGATCCAGGAGTGTCATCTAGAGAGGTGGGCTCCAATTCTGAGAAGGTTTGAGTGGGGGAATCCAATTCTGAAGGTGTTTCTTCTGGTGTTCCCTCTGGAATAGGGGTATTAGTCTGAGATCTCTTCAAAGTGAGGGCCTCTGTGGCCTTAGAGAGATTGTTCTGCCTAGCTTTCTTGCCTTTGCTGACTTTGGGCACGGTGCAGATGGAAGGGAGAGGAGAAGAGGGCAGAAAATGTGACGACAATGAGGTTTCCATTAGGCGCCGGAATGGCCGGACCGGTCACGTGATTGATTATATAATCGGTCCAAATCCTCCATTCGGGTTGACCAAAATCGCGCCGAATGAATGGAAAGTGCTGTAGGAACATATGGCCTAAAAAAAGGAAAGAAGTGCTTATAACTTTGGACTGGTGTCCTTTGTGAGGATTCTGCTTCCTAGGAAGTATTAACATTGTTAATGGGCACATTTCCTAGCATCCATAATATTTTTTTGATGGTCGGTTGTATAGTTATAAGGGTGTCCCAAATGGCTTATGTAAAGGTGCGGGCTTCCCATGCTCTTCACCTTAGAATGAAGTGGAGAGGTAAATTTGAGTCAACAAGATAGTGAAAGCAGAACAAGCTTAGGCTGAACACCGGTCAAGAACAGGCCAAAGCAAGGCTGGTGAATAGACGAGGTAGAATCTAAAGTACAGGGGATTCTACCTAGGGTTTATATACTACTGTATCTAGGAGTCCAATCATAATATACCCTATGTGCAATTTAAAGGGGTTTAGTTGAAACCAGAAAGGAGTTAAAATGAAATATATAGGGATGTGATTGCAGGTTAACGGGCTCCTGTGATCGCAGTTTGATCCAGTTTCAGGATTTGAAAAGCTGAATCATGACAGATATGCAGACCATCTTGTCGATCTGGGGGAAGCCCGAAGTCGGATCTCCTACATTCTTGAATGCACAATCGGTCACCAGACCACTCGCAGGGCAGGTCGTGCATGTAATGTTCCACTTGCTGAAAGAAAGTCAGCGAGAGATTCTCTTGTGCAGAATGACGACCAGAAGGTCTGATTAATGAGCTGTAGAATCCCTCCGCTTTGTACCGTGGCAGCAGAAATGGATTGAACAGGCTTGTTTGGGCCCATGCAGCTCCCAACTGACTTCAACTGACCTATATATCGGAAATATGGAACATCTGGACCTCCCCGAGGCAATCGGGATATTGCCATACATGGTAAGTCCATCGAAATTGATTTTACAATCTTTTTTTTGAAGGCAGTTTTTTTTAGACCTTCTCTAAGTAAAAAATGACCTGTGTCATCTGAAGGTGATTGAAAAGTGGACCTTACCCATATTTTCTCTGCCATGAACCATCATGATTTGAGCCCGCCATGATCCTTTGAAGTTGGGGATTTTGCCTGAAAAATCGAAAAAATGAGCAAAATCACCCAAATTCATTGTTTTGTCCCAGGCATTGTGAGCTCAAATCAGCAATAATCAAGGGCAAACAAAATATGGATCTGCTGCTCTTTTAAAGCACTTTTAGCCTACCTAGGTCATTTTTCACTCAGACCAAGTCTCAAAAAAATGCCCCTCTAAAAAAAACTTGGAAAATCATTTTTGCAGGAGTTACCATATATGGCAATATACCGATTGCCTTGGGGAGGTCCAGATGTTCCATATTTCCGATATATAGGTCAGTTGAAGTCAGTTGGGAGCTGCATGGGCCCAAACAAGCCTGTTCAATCCATTTCTGCCGCCACAGTATAGCCATCACTGACAGTCCAGGGACTTGGGTATTCCTGTGAGCATTCCAAAGTTAGTGCCGCCACGTGAGCCAATAGGAGTGCACGGGCAATGAACTAGATTATAAACAGTGGGCCTGAGG
This sequence comes from Mycena rosella, assembly GCA_029378255.1. NCBI lineage: Eukaryota > Fungi > Basidiomycota > Agaricomycetes > Agaricales > Mycenaceae > Mycena > Mycena rosella. The sequence continues at coordinate 236,336 of JARKIE010000102.1, read as the reverse complement.
CGAGCAGGTTCCATGTCCCAGCCAGAGTCGGGGGACTCATTCAATAAAGAATTTGTCAGTGCCGTCCAACCCGAGTGTCATAGGACCTGGTGGCAAAGTGGGGCCTTGGTTGGCAATATGGGGGTCGCCTAACGAGATGTTTCTCGAAACTGGCGGCGAACATGTCGTGGGGTACACCGAGGGAGATATGTCGGATGCTCACCCTAGGAGGGTTGTGGATAGCAGAGCGATGATGAGCAAAAACCTGGCAGGGCAACAACGAAAGTTATCTGTTCTGGCGCTGTTTATCTTGAGCTCGTTTTGTGCTCACCATCATTATCAAACTGGAGATTACATGCACTGATTCGAGGCTATGTAATGAGCATGCGCACAATAGCCAAGAATCAGATGTTGATTCATTGGCACATGCAACTGTGAATCTGTGATGAATATTATTGCAGCAATGTTAAAATGTGATGGGTGCATCGGCTATGTTGGCATTTAATAGTACTTCCTTCAACTTTCCTTGACTCATTATGTTCAGGGTGTGGCCGGTCAATAATTTTGGTGTTTCCGCTTGGAGGAAAACACTCTGTAACGGTACACTCCACGCTTGCTACACTCCCCCACACATTCTTCATTTTTCCTTGACATTCATTTGATCCCGACTTGACGCGACTGTCGTCACCAAGATCCCATGCTCCTTTACTTCAGTTCATCTTTCATTTAGCTTGTCACCCCTATTTACTCATAGTATATAAGCCTCTGATGTCCGTAGTCAGTTCCCCGGTCAATCGAAACACTATGCCACTCACCTTGTTGGAACCGACCACCCAACAATCCGATATTCTTGTGTGCCGGAACTAGCCGCTGACTCTCTAGCCGGTTGCTCTCCGTCACACACTCCTGGCACTTTTTCGAAGGTGAACGGTCGTCAGTTACATCGATAAAGCGCAAAGCCTCGCTTTCGATAGCAGTAGGTTAAATGAAGTCAAAATAAACAACTGACACATCCCCTCATAACCGGGTCCGGTGAGGCAGGCCATAGTTCAGGCCCTGTGACTGGCTGATTCCAATGACAGGGGTTTGAGCTTGATTCGGTTTTCTCAAGTGCTTGCTATTTAGTGTGAATGGTCGAGGTGTGAGAATGGGGTATTCGCAGAGGAGGGGAAGAGAAGGGAAAGCAAGATCTAGATATTTATTCCAAGAAACACAAGGGCTTTTATAGCCTAGAGAACAATGTAATATACAAACATAAATAGATATGTTGAACAATGGAGCATATGAGGTTTCAGACCAGCTGAGACACGTCTCGCAATGGGCTGCATGGTATAATGGTAACCAGCACCCCTGGTCTCTGAGTAAATCGGAGATCACCGGGCCTTGCTAAGGTCGAGGGTTCAAACCCCGGTGAAGCCATCCTAGGAGGGTTCTAGTGGGTATTACCAGTTTAGTTTGGTCGAGTCCCACACTGTTCGGCATCTGCCGTTCGTGCGTAAAAGCATTCCCGCCTTTTGGAGTAGGGTCACATGTCCCCTACATTCTTTGCGGACCCGAGGGGCTAATCTATTATTAGTTGCCGAAGGTCATAACAAACGCACCTCCAAAAAAAAAAAAAAAAAAGAAAAAGAGACACGTCTCGCAACATTGCTGTGCATCTCCATGCCAGCATCACAACCATGCAGTGTATTGCTATGCCAGTGTCCCAACAGCCACGTAGGTACACGAGTGCACAATGTGTCGGCAACGTGTCGGCTTGGTAATATTCTAACACGAAGGCCAATGCTCCTCACTGCATTCAAACTTTTGGAAAGCAGGGAGGAAGGCGCAGGGGGTGGCTGTGGGATCAGATCAATTTTGGAACCCGCATCTTGCCGGGGATCGGCGACTGAGGCTGAGCCACCGCCGCCGCGACTAGATTTGTATGACAGTTACTCTCACAAAGCTCTCACACCCAAAGGATGCGCCGCGGGGTAATGCTCGGTACATTCAGCATGTCGAGCAACTGGGGCTGGCACATCACATGTCGAGCATACTCCAGATTACATTCGTGTCTTTCGTGCCTAATGAAGTACCACGGAGAGGACAATGCGGACTCAGAGTTCCTCAAGGCTGAGTACGCGCAGATTGACAAGACTTTGCCAGTGAAGATGGAGATTCGAGACTCAGTCAGATGAACCCTTCATCTTTGCTTCATCTCGACTTCCGGGATGCGCAAACGTCCGCTATTGTTAGTCCTGTTGTTACCGCAGGGGTCCGATCAGGGTATTTGCTTATTACCAATCACCTTTGTAGGGGTGAGATTCACATATTTTCAGCGGACAACGGTGTAGACCGACACTTTACCTGGCTGCAAAGAGATCTGTCTCTTTAGAATTTTGTGAGTTGGCTGGGGCCTCTCGCAATTGGACAAGTTTGATGGCCCGTTTCGAGCATTTGGCAAATGATTGGAAATCACCAGCCAAAAGATTGGTAATAAGCGGATACACTGCATTCAGAGTGTGGATAGCCAGGCACAGCCTAACCAGAGATAGCCGCCGGCATTCGGCTAGTTAGCCAAGCCACGTGTGGCTAGCTCCGGGCAGCTGCCAGGCCACAGCCTGCCACAGTGTGAGGCTTCGAGTCCTTTGGGAGTGAAGCACACAATAAGGGGGAACTCAGTGAGGAGGGAACACGGGGAACGGTGGAAGTTATCCGTGTTCAAGGGGAAGTAACTTACTGACTACTGCTACTTACTGCTGTTTAAGTAGCTACGAGAGGAGTCATACTGAATAAGGATGAGTCGAACTAAGCGGGAGCGCAAGGACTGTGTAAGGACTGCGGAGACTGCGCCGCAGGAGCGGGATGAGTCACCAGAACCTTACACACAGCTCACGTCAGCTAGACACAGCTTCCCACACTTTTGTCCCACTAAAGCTTGATTGTGATAATTTTAGAAGAAGCCCGGCGGTGTAAGGGCGGCGTTATATACATAACAAGTTCAGTTCCATAAGATACAGGAGTGCATGAACTATCCAGGGGCTACAGTGGCAGGGCACTGGTGGGATGGCGAGGTCGGCTACCCAGGGTGCGGCTATGTCGGCGGGCCGTGGGCTCACAACACCTAATCAGGGCGTGGCTATGTGCCCCTGGTTACCGGCATAGCCGCGGCTGGCCTATAGATAGCGTGTTTTGATCGGTGGGTCCAATAACGAGATCGGACACCTCTTGGCCACGGCTCACAACTACTAGCCGAAGGCTGGGCTAGTAGGCCGCTGAATGCAGTGATACCCTGATCGGGACCCCCCGGTAACCAACAGACTTCAATAAGCGAAGTATGAGCTTTGAGTTGAAGTGTCTGTCTACGAGAGACTACGCTATTGTCGCCTCCGGCTCGGGGTCTTCACGCGGTGGAGCTGGAACGGTCTATACCAGGCTTTCCTGAACAAAACCTCCGTGCTCACAAGTTGAGACGAGTGACGTCGCGTGAGCACGCGTGGCTATGCGTGATGCTCGTTTTCACGCGTTGTACATTCATTTTCCACTCGTTCTTGATGCATTTTGTAGATATGGTCATTTTCACAGGCTCAGCACCACATTTTTGCCACACGTCGGCATGTGTTCCCATGAGTGCCCGATGAGTAGATGCAATTCTTGTTTTCACACCTCTCCACTTATAGCCACTCGAAGGAACTCCGGATTTGGTCATTAGGAATGACCCAAGTATTCACGGCATTAATTGAACTCACTGGTACCTCTAGTCCCACCCCCCCATGTTTCTTGCTTGCTTCTGGTAAGTCTATCTCGACAGCAATTTCTCTGAGACTTGTACTGGCTCAAATGCTCTTTCCCCCTCACCTCATTGTCAGAGGTGTTTTCGAGTTTCACTCGGGCTTAAGCTGGAGCACGGAACTGGGAATTACTCAAGGTTTGAGGGCAGTAAAATTTCATTTGAAGAACAATAATTGTGCGGAGCGTGCTTGGAATTCTACCTCCGGAGTCCAATGTTCAACCTCTATTGGCCTGCCCTGTTCCCGCAACACATCAACATACGCTCCGAGGTGAGGAAGCCTGTTCACAAGGCAGGTACGATCTCACTCAACGCTACAGTCAGCGGGGTGTTTATTTAAACCAGAGATGAGCTATTCGACCAGAATTTAACCTTGATCACCGGCCGCTGATGGACTACGCGTGGACAGCAAGTGAGACATTATTGGCCATATATGCTATGCACAACACCTTACGCAATGCCACGCAAGCCCACTCGAAGTCCACTGAGGTCCGTGACGAGGAACGAGTGGAAAGTGCGTGGAAACGCACCCCACACGTGGCAACGCGTGGCCACACACTCACATTGGGGTTTTGTCCAATAACGACCGCCATACCGGTCTCACAGGGCATGGACAGCTGTATCCCTTCCCGTTGATTGCGTGCTCGCTCGGAATGTCCTCCAGTTGCCTTCTCCCACGGATTCTGGAAGGTATTTGGCGTCCACAACAACCGCTTATAAATCGGGTTTAAAATGATGTTTACTCAAGTCTAACGGGCGCGCAATGTTGGACGTCGCGAGAACCATCGCGCCCTTTCCATGCCGAGGTCTTGCACCCCGGGCATTCAGTGGAAAGGCCGCCGTATTCCTGCTGTGCGGCCCACGGCACACGCAGCGTACCGCCCCGCGCGAGTGGCCCGATCTGGCGAGCAAAATGGGCGAGGGGAAGACAGGAGAGTCTCGGCTCTTCTCTCTTTCTCCCATTCACTGCTTGCCAGGTCCGTATACCTAATTCCTCTCAACTCTTCTCTGTTTCTCATATTTATGCCTTGCCAGTGAATTTACAGCTACGTTCTGAATATACTTCGCATCTTCCATCCCTCAGCCAGCCTTCGGTCATCTACCCCTATCGCATGGCAGGAGATGGCGCTACCGGAAACAACAGAGGCTCTGGGCCTTCTGCAGCGGTTGTCCCCGCCGGGCTCGTCGGGAGGACAGATGTTATCTCGAAATGTTCAGACCTGGTTCAACAGTTCCGCGACGCGAAGATCACCAAAGCCGTCGCCTGCACGCGAATCATGTCAGCCATACCCGACTCATTCGTGGAGGGAGGAGCTGGCGAGAAAGCAGCCCATACCTACTTCGAGCTCCTTGACCAGGCAGAGAAAGAGCGCACTGCTGCCGCTGCGCGAGGGGCCGGCGCCGGTGGTACAGGAGGAGCTGATGGCGGTGGACCCCGTTCCCGCTCTCCTACTCCGGATGACGACGGAGACCGTCCCCGCTCTCGCTCTCCGAATGGAGGGGGTGGAGGCGGACACCATGCCCGCTCTACTTCGCCGGCTGACGAGTCCGATCGCAAGCGTCGAAAGGTCGACGAGTCGAAGCTTCCGTGGGTCGTCCGGGACTTCATCGTCGAGCCTACTTTGTTGCCTGAACTCAAGCAGACCCGCCTTCAGCTCCTTGAGTTCGCAAAAGACCCGAAATACGTACTTGGGACTATCCTCAACTCCACCAGCCACATCGCATTTCCCGAGTCCGAGTGGCTTGCCATCGTCAAGGGTCATGCCGTCGATCTTAACAAAGTCATCACAAACCAGTTCTCGGTATCCCATGAGCGCCAGCATGCTGAGTCCATTGGCGACGGCATCCAACTCCTTTTCGGCTCCTCTACCCCGATCAGAACTGTCAGCACCCATGCGCAATGGATCACAGCATGGACCAAAGCCGCCGACGCCATCACCTATGTCTTCCCGCACCGCAGGCGCGAGCTCGACGAGTATCGGCAGTACATCACAGACCTCTTCACGAGCTCTGGGGAGCATGTCCACGAGCGAGTTATTCGCCTCGACCGCAAGCTCCGTATCGAAGCCGCAGGTCGTCGCGACCTCGCCCTCAACGACTGCGCAAAGTTCAGTCATTGGGAGCGTTCTTTCCTCAATGACAATGGCGCCGCTCACCTGCAGCTCACGCCCAAAACGAAAGACACGCCCGGGCGCGGACCCAACTCAGGAAGCGGAAATGGAGCAGATAAGCAGGGAAAGAGCAAAGAACCCTGCAACCGTTTCAACGAGGAGCGCTGTCCCTCTAACAAAGCCAACTGTCGATACACTCACATTTGCTCGCGCTGCAGGCGCAATCACCCCCTTTCCAAGTGCGACCGCCCTCCTGCAGTTCCCGAGTGATTTGGAGCCTCTTGAGCCTCGTGCTAAGCGGCCCAAGTACTTGCGCGAATTTGTCCGGACTGGCCTCGAGGATCATTATAGCCCCACTGCAACTTTGACTGAGTTCGATGCACCATTACCGCGCCCTCCTTTGTCCGAATATAACCCCGTAGCGATGAAGACCATAGCGGAGAACGAGCACCTATTCAAAATTGTCACACCAATCAACATCGACAACTTCGAATCACTACTCATGCATCACCCCAACCAACCATTTGTGCGCTCCGTGGTGGCGGGTCTCCGTAAGGGTTTCTGGCCATGGGCCGATACCCAAGCGGGGGTCTACCCGGAGACATACGACGTCTCGGATCACCCACTCAAGACGGACAAAGAGCGTAGCTTTGTGCGGGAGCAGTGCGATACCGAGATCGCTCTCGGCCGGTTCTCTCCCTCGTTCGGCCGCAATTTGCTGCCCGGCATGTACAGCATGCCCGTGCATGCCGTTCCCAAACCCCAGTCTGAAAAGCTGCGCCTCGTCGTCAACCACAAGGCAGGAAAATTCAGCCTCAATTCGATGATTCAGCGCTATGCGATTGCGGGTGCGCCGCTCGACACTCTGAAAAACCTCGGGAATCGCATTTTGGCCCTTCGCCGCTTGCATGGTCCACATACCGAGCTGGTTGTCTGGAAATCCGACGTATCCCAGGCGTACAGGCGCCTTCCCATGCACGAGCTCTGGCAGCTCAAGCAGGTTGTCACTGTAGATGGCAAGCGGCATGTAGATCGGTGTAACAACTTCGGCAATCACGGCGCAGCACGCATTTGGACGTCTTTCATGGGTCTCGTGGCGTGGATCGCAAACGACCGTCAGATTCAAAGCAATGTGTACATCGACGACACCTTTTCTGTAGACCTCGCCAACGACTTCACCCATTACCCGCCGTACGGCATCGACTTCCCCACTCCGCAGACCGAAACCTTGTTCCTTTGGGACGAAATCACCTTGCCGCATGAGCGCCCGAAGCAGTTGTGGGGAAAGAAACTCACCGTGATTGGTTTCGAAGTCGATCCCAATGCGATGACGTTCACGATGGCGGAAGACAAGCGCGGCGAGCTTATAGCTGCCGTGCAAGAATTCTGTCGCATACCCATTGGTGGCCGCCGACACCCCTTACGAAAGTTCCAGCAGCTGGCGGGCTGGGTCAACTGGGCTCTCAACGTCTATCCCCTGCTGAAGCCGGCGCTCTCCCATGTGTACGAGAAGATGGAGGGCAAGAGCAATGCAGAGGCGGGGATCTTCGTCAATCGCGGGGTAATCAACGATCTCGCTTGGTTTACTCGACATGTCACCAACTCGACGGGCGTACATATACTCGAGTCGCTCGACTGGGATCCAGTCGACGCAGATATTGTGGCTTACTGCGACGCATCGCTGACAGGCCTCGGGGTTTATTTCCCTGTCGTGGGCCTCGGCTACGAATCTAAACCACCCGACAACGCCCCAGACAACCTGATTTTCTACCTCGAAGCTTTCTGTGTATCCTGGTGTCTTCGCTTGATCACCGACCTGGTACGCGACAACGGCTCCGTCGTCGTCCGCAGACTCACTATCTGGACCGACAACAAAAACACTTTCGATATCTTCAACTCGTTACGCGCGAAGCCACTCTACAACGAGATCCTCAAATATGCTGTCGACATCCTCATCGACAATGATTTCAAACTTCGTGTACTCCTCCTCCCGGGCAAGAAGAATGTGGTCGCAGATGCCCTTTCCCGCTGGCGCAACGACATCGCTACCAACACCCACCCCGGCCTCTTGATTGATGGATCAAGGTCGTTACCGCAAATTCCATTTATACCCCCTCAAATCGCGCTGGGGGCAGCAAAAAAATGATGGAAGTGACGCGAACGTCCCGGCAGCCTGTCAGGCAGCCGTGGACACTGGACCGTTTCGTTCACGAGCGGTCCATCACCTTGGGGATGGCCATAGATCCCTCCTCCAACTCGACCTATACCTCCGCTCTTAATTCTTTCATCACCTTTATTAAAATGCATGGATTTAGCATGGAACCGACTGAAGAAACACTCAGTTTTTTTGTTGTTTACATGTGCTCCCACATAAGCCCCGACTCCGTGGACTCCTACCTATCCGGGATCTGCAACCAGCTCGAGGACCATTTCCCCGACATCCGGAAAAACCGTAACTCGCGCCTCGTTTCCAAAACGTTAGCCGGATGTAAGCGTTTACGCGGATCAGCTAAGAAGCGCAAACAACCGCTCACGACCCACCACCTCGTCACCGTCATCAGCTGGCTCCTAGAGCGCGTATCTCGGGGTGTGGCGACCCACGATGATTTTCTATTCGCCTCGCAAATTCTGACCGGTTTTTACGCGTTGCTGCGCTTAGGCGAGCTCACGTACCCGGATAAGAAGGAGCTCCGAAACCCGCGCAAGGTGTCGCAGCGGGATTCCGTTTCATGGCGTCCGACGGGGTACGGATATTTCCTCCCAGGTCACAAAGCTGACGCATTCTTCGAGGGCAACGCCCTTATTATCGAGAAGCTCAATGGACCCACAGACCCCCACAAACCTTTCTGTGACTACCTCCGCTCGCGCGACGCGCTCTTCCCCTACCATCCCCAGCTATGGCTTCGCGCCAACGGTACCGTGCCAACCAGATCGTGGTTCATGAAGAGGCTGCGCAAGTTCTTTCCCGCGAACATCGCCGGCCAGTCCATGCGAGCAGGCGGCGCCACACGCCTCGCCGAATCGGGTGCCATGCCACATGTTATTCAAGCCGCTGGGCGCTGGGCTTCCGACACCTTCCAGATATATATACGCAAGAACCCAATCTTGCTCCAGGGCATGATTCACGGCCGCCCCGCTTTCAGCGATCAATCGGCAACTGTCGCGCGCTGACCCGCGCGCAACACCTATATCCTTCCTCTATTCGACCGGGTCTCCATCCACCATTCCTCATTTAAAAATAAAATAAAATAAAATATCAATAGCCTTATAGCGCTTCCCGGTCGAATACATCCCGAGCCCGTCGCTGGCCGCGCCAGCGACGCGGCTGCGTTCTCACTACACAACACGTGCCCCCAACGCAAGCCAGTTAGTCGGGTTTAAAATGATGTTTACTCAAGTCTAACGGGCGCGCAATGTTGGACGTCGCGAGAACCATCGCGCCCTTTCCATGCCGAGGTCTTGCACCCTGGGCATTCAGTGGAAAGGCCGCCGTATTCCTGCTGTGCGGCCCACGGCACACGCAGCGTACCGCCCCGCGCGAGTGGCCCGATCTGGCGAGCAAAATGGGCGAGGGGAAGACAGGAGAGTCTCGGCTCTTCTCTCTTTCTCCCATTCACTGCTCGCCAGGTCCGTATACCTAATTCCTCTCAACTCTTCTCTGTTTCTCATATTTATGCTACGCTAGTGAATTTACAGCTACCCACCGTCCTCTCCCTGGTACAATTTCTTTTTACTTACTACTGCTCAACTTGGATGTATTGTATCGCTTCCCGGTCGAATACATCCCGAGCCCGTCGCTGGCCGCGCCAGCGACGCGGCTGCGTTCTCACTACACAACACGTGCCCCCAACGCAAGCCAGTTAGCCTCAGCCTAAGTTGCTGGGCCCTGGCCAACGGCACTATGCTGACACTGATCGTCACGAATTTCACGCGCCGCTCGGTGTATTTGGTACGCTGCTTTTCTGGGTTCCCAATAGCCTCCAGCCTGGCGCATTCATGGTGGCGATTTTACACCAGGTGTGTTTACCATCCTTGTGTTTGCCGATGACGCAGTGCGCAGCTACGTCGTCTGACTTGCCTACCAGGTCGCCTTCGTGTACATCCTGTTCCCTGAGACGGGTGCATCGCACGCTTGAAGAGATTGCCGCTTGTGAGTCAAAATTTTTTATATGGGCGGTGACCGAATCCCAGCCAGTATACGGGGTGAACAGGGGCGGGAGGAGCAGAGCAAGGGGGTCAAGAAGGGGGAAGACCGAGGTGCGAACGAGAAATGATCTGCGACGCAGAGCAAGACACCGAAGGTGCCAATAGCTGCAGTACGGTGCGTACCTACAGGGATATTCTAAGTCGTTTCAGTCATGTACGTGTTTCAGCCACCGAAGCGCGGCTTCGGCTGATTCCGGGTCCATCGGAGAGGTTCGGGATGTATGCCCAGAATCATATTTAGTAAGGGCCCGGCCCTCTGAATTGTCCAACTCGATCATGCCTCGCCCCAGTACGATTGCCCTCGGCACTCTGCCTATCGTGCTCGCCGCAATCACGTACTACCAACACCTTCGTCTCCGCGCGGCTTACCCGACCCTCCGCGTCCCGCCGGCCATGGAGATATCCGCTCGCCGCGATACCCCCGCGTTCGGCATGTCTAGCAGTACCAAGGAACTGTGGATGCACACGCACGCGGGCGACATGTGGACCGCGACCGTCCCGCGGCGGCTCCTCTCTCAGCCCACTTGCGCCGCTGACGCGGAGGACCCGCCGGAGATTGTCTTTGCGCGCGCCTTCTGGTCCTCCTGGCCGCTGAAGATCGAGCGCCGCATCGTGCATGCGCTCGCGGGGATGGGCACCTTGTTCGAGATGCGCGGCGGCGCGGTCGACCCCGAGGGCGAGAACCGGTTCGTCGATACGGCGCGCATATTGGGCGGGTTGGTGCGTCTTTCTTTCCGAACGTCCGAGTGGCTGTATTAATACTCATTCCATGTGCAGTTTGTCGTCGAGGCGCAAAAGCCGCTGGTGACCTCCTGGTGGCTCCGGCCACAGTCCGACTCCAGTACTACACATAAGCCGGGCCTGCTAGGCGGGTATCACACATTCGCCGTCAAGGACGCCCCGTCGAGCCCAACCGGGGAACCCTCAGTTCAAATTTGCTTCGTTTCGCACCTCATCCTTTCCATCCCCGCTCCGCCTGCCGGCGCGCCTTCCATCCCGTCGAACGAGCTTACCGGCCTGTCATTGCGCCAACGGCTCATCATGCACTTTCATGCGCTGTACGCGCGCATCCTGTTGGATCTGGCGGTGCGGGCGCTCGAGAGGCGGGCGTCATGAGAGTTTTGCAATCCGGAAAGAAATTTTACTTGTTCCGATCTTAATATTCAGGTGCTTTACTGTACATCCCTGTATTTCTGTTTGCCATCGCCAGGGGGGAAGTGAGACGGGTTGAATATCTGTTTGCCTTGCTTGCCTTGAACGTCGCATGCGCATTGCGCATGTTCATAATCAATCTATGGGAAGTACGGTACGAAACGCTCGACGAAGGCGCCCGTTTGGTGAAGGATAGGTATATAATTTGGTAAGGGTCTTTCTATAAGATTGTGGAGCGACCTCCGGGCTACCATTGAACACAAAGAACAATCTGATTCCGTCTTGATTTGGTGGAGGACGAGGGTGATCCATCTGGACTCCGTCAAATTTGGCCAAATCACAGGAGAGCAACACACTACAGTACAAAATAATCGATTGGGGCTCATCCATTTTGAAGGCAACAGGTCTGTTACGGTTGACCGGACTCATCCGGCTCGAGTCAGAAAAATTCTGGCAAATAAGCGTTGCAAGCAATACTCAATCATGAACGCGCCACGGTGACCTTTTACTCAATGTCTTTTCTCGGATGGGAGTTTCTCACGAGGAAATTCAAACAAGCTAGTCTTCGCTCGCTGATGACATTTTGTTCGGGGGTTTGTCACTGTATTGTACACAGATCAGATTCAGGAAGATAATATACCTCATATCCCCACCCGGCATGACAGCACCCTCTTCCTCTGTCCAATTCCATCCCACCCGTGGAAATGCTACTTAATTCGACGCAATGGCGGTTCAACATCTGGTGATCCCGGAGAAGCGGCTATTGCCGGAACATAGCTCGATAAATCCGCAGGGCTGATCTCCGATATTGGATCTCTTCGGAATGCGGAATTACTCTTGCTCACGCCCATTGCTTAAGTATCCCTTGTCCTTCTCGAAGTCGGACACTAGTATTCTTCATAACCCCTTGGAAATTGCAGGCAGCGTTCCATCAGACCATCCCGGCCTAGATCGATACCGAGATCTCTGGCCGCCTTTTAGAAATTATCGTCAACGGTCAATCCTTCATGCTGACCTTGTGCCCCGGAAGAGCTGGAGGGGGATCTCTTTTTCTCCTCGTCAAATACCGACTTTTCTATGTAGTACCTCGCCTCCGACGGCCGTACAACTTCCAACTGCGAGCAAAATTTCCCCCGAGGCCCGTCTATGACCATGACATCATTACGACACCTTGTTACAAGCACTGCGCTCAGGCAACGCTACGGGCATATACACAGCGGACTGGAACCTTTCCTGTCAGGAGAGGGATATTAGTCATCACTACTATATGTACTCGGCCCCTGTCGTGTTACCAATCCGGTGCTCTTGCTTGTGCATCACAACCCTCTTCTCACATTTCCGCAGCTGAAGAAACCACTCTGTGGCGGAAGTTTTGTCGGAGGTCGAACCCAGGGAGAGGGACAAGGGCGAGGTGCTGATCTTCGCGTGGCAGGTTGGAGCTGTTCAGGTTGGTATCGAACGTGGGTTCCCGGACGTCTGTCCGCCATCTCCGTGGCTGCTTCTTATGAAGTTCCTGTGCAGATAATCTCTGATTTACCTCCGGCTCCACGCTCATTGGGTGTTTTGTGATTTCCCCGGACTTGCTCGTGGGCTCAGTTAATCATTCCGGGACAGAAATGAATGCGTGATCAGTCGTCTACGGGAAGTCGATGTACACTTGTCCGCCCTTGTAATCCCCGGAAACTGGCGCCCTTCTAGCCCCCGTGCGTTGCTCTTCAGACCCCCGATTGGGACATCCCCAGTTCGAGCCAAGTTCGAGTTGTTGAATTTCGGTTGAATTTCGGTGGATGATAAGCTGTGCATCCGAGATTCGATCGCGATCGATTAGTATCTCTTTCTTGTTCACCCCCACCCAGCATATCGCACAAGACGGTTTTTGATTCCTGAGTGGTTTAGGCTTACGCGGTCCGCCATCTGTCAGGTTGCTGCGAGCTCACTCTACCTAACTGCAAAGGCGTCATTTCTGGCCGAGGATCCGCGCGCCAATCAGCGGGTTCAGCCAATCTGTGTCTGCTAGACAGCCGAGCCGCCACGCGACCGCACCAGAGTAGACCAAAGTAGGTGATCGATAAAACCGCCTAGTATTATTGTCACGCTGATTTGCTACGTCCACTCCTCTTCCAGCGCCCCGCCGCCCTCGCACCCTGCCGCGCATAGGTTTTGTTACCTTCTTGTGTCCTCCCAGCTCTCTCTTAACATCCACCGTAATCTCCGCAATATCGGTTGCGATGCTTCTCCCCGGTTCTCCATCTTTGATCCTGATTGATGTACATGCACAGAACTCAATGACCCACGGCCGCGGGACTCATCTGAGATCCAAGTCACAAAATGGATATTTTTTCCCTCGTCTTGACGCTGTATGGCCGAGTCCGCCTTCTCCTCGGGGTGAACTGGGCTAAGGCACCATGCTCCCTTCTTTCACCACTTCGAGTCGCCGTAGGGGCCTCCGTGGGGCCTCTCGGAAGGCATCGAGGGAGCAAGTAGCAGCGGGACCGTCATCTGGTTCGGCACTCTACTCTCTCAGCAGCCGGGCGTCGTCGTCGGCATCGCTCGGGTCGGACAGCACAATCAGCAAGATGTCTTTTGCGACCTCCCAGACGTCCATCTCTCTCGCCTCCTCCAGCCATCTTAAGGAGGATCGCCCAACCTTCGTTTCTCGCCCCGTCAATACCGACCGTCCCGTGCCCGACTCTCCTGCCTATCCAGCACCCGATCAGCCGCATCTCTCCCCGATTGAAGTTTTCAAGCTGCGTCTTGGTGCGTCGTATCTAATGTGCTGAAGGAACCCCCTAATTTACCCATCGGTTACTTAGCCGGCGGAAAGCATTCGCGCAAGGAATCGTCCACCTCCGTCTCCGGGTCGACGACGGGCGTCCGAGTGGTGGGCCGCGGCGGCCAGGGCTCCCGTCCGCGCGCAGTCCCTGCCGATTCTTCCCTTCCCTCCGCCCTTCCAGCGCCACTCCCCGCGCGTAATGTTCGCATGACATCGACACTGACAGGAGGCAACGGCGATCAGCCCTCCGCTACTCGGATCGTGGGACGCGGGGGTGTGGGCTCACGGCCTCGTGGGCTAAGTGCTGTTGACTCCATGGAGCCCGCTCCCCGCATGGTCGAGGCTCCACCGCCACCTGTGCCTAAGCGCCCCGCAGCGCTCATCCAGGAGACGCCCCCGCCACCCGTGGTCTACCGCCCCGGCGGACGCGGCGGCGCAGGTTCGCGGCCACGGAAAGTCAAACCGAAGGCGGAGACCGGCAGCGCCGGTAACAGCAAGGACTTCAAGTTCCCGTGGAAAGGCAAAGGGCGCGCGGAGCCGTTTGCGAACGCGCTAACGCGCACGGATACGCGAGATAGCACCGCCAGTTCCATCAATTTTGCTTCTCCTGCCGCGCGCCAACACCAAAAGCCCATTAACCCCGACCCATTTGATTTTAGTGGCGCCTCTGGCGCGCCCTCCGTTCCGTCCCGTGCTTCGCCCAACGGCTCCACGTCCAGCTTCCAGACTACGAGCTCCGACGGGCGCCATGCGCGCCAACAGAGTAAACTCGGCCGCACGCTTGGCGCTGACTTTGGGTCTGCCGGAATGAATTGGTCCCAACGCCAGAAGGATATTCAGGTGGCGAAGCTTGCCCGGCGCTCGAGCATTTCAGTACCCAGTCCCCGCGCGACCGAGTCGCCGCGTTCCGATCATTTCGCCCGCCGACAGTCCAGCTACGGGCAACTCTCCGGCTTTCTACCACCCGACGATTCTGATGAACCCCTGGTCCACCACGAGGTGTGGGACTCGAATAACTACCGCCCCGCGGTCTATCTCGCGGACCCAAAAACGAGCCAACCGCAGTACCCGACGCCGCCCCCGGCGCAGGCCCTTCCTGACGACCCGTACTACACGGAAGACGACATCTCCGAGGTACTCACTTTCGACGCGTCCGACGAGTCCGCCGGCCCGCGCTT
The DNA here is from genome assembly GCA_029378255.1 of Mycena rosella. NCBI lineage: Eukaryota > Fungi > Basidiomycota > Agaricomycetes > Agaricales > Mycenaceae > Mycena > Mycena rosella. The sequence goes on along the minus strand of JARKIE010000102.1, from coordinate 221,168 downwards.
CTCCTCTTACTCGCAGTCTTCCGGCGAGATCCACGTGCAGCCGCGCTTCGTGCTCGAGGACACGGACGACGACGAGTCACAGTACGAGCCCGGGCAGATGCAGACGCCCACGCCGTTCGCGGCGCACGACTCGCGTCCGGAGACCCCCACGGCCGACGAGAAGCGCTTCGACTCGCCGTACCAGGTCATGCCGCTCTTCGTCGTCCCGCCTTGGGAGCCTAAGGCGCGGCCGGCGGGCGCCGCAGCTGAGGAGCTGTCGCAGGAGTGGGTAGGCGAGTGGAATCGGACCGATATGCAGTCCGTCATTCACTCGTTGCGGCAGTTGCGAATGTAGTCCTTTCGCCCCGGTCCGTTTCGATGTATGTACTCCCCTGGGTCTATTTATTCGCGCGTACGGTCATGTTACGAGCTCAGGCTATAATACGACTTTTTAATTACGGAGTTCCCAAAGGCAGAACTACAACTCCTGGGGAACGGGGCCGGGAACGGGGCCGACGTAGAACTGGGCCGACGTACTAGGGTACAGTTGAGTTATAATGCAGACCAGGTAGAAGATATATTCACGGTAGTCTCCGTGGCCCCAGCGCGGTTGAGTTGGTGAGACCGATTTCAAGACTTGGCTGTGGTTCGAATTGGGCTGTTCCGAATGATCCTGGTCAGTGTGATGTCGACGCTGGAAATTCGAATGCCGTACAACTTGTAGTTTTATAAAGAGGGAGATTCTGATGATTGTCTGCGGCCCAGCGAACAACTGTACAATCTGCAATGTGCTTGCTTTCAACTTCCGAGTTCTCGTTCTTTGTAACGAGGATGCAGAGAATGTGATGGTATTCAAGCCGTACAGAATCGCTGATCAAGTTCTACTACCGGTACGAATGTCCACGCTTGGCGTTCACATTATCTCCGGCTGTTGTGGGTGATTTCAATTTCAACAGAGCTGCTCAGAACCTCCAGTCGCACCCTGGAGCTTGATCTATAAGGAGGTCGTTGCATCGATGTTCGTGAGGGGTATATGAATGAAATTCGAGCGCTGACCAGGTGTTTCCGATCCGGTGAGACGGTCCAAAGATTGGATCTAGCGCCGATTTTGAGGGATCGAATGAGGCGGTAGAACACTTGCGAAGAAGCACACATACATAGTACGAGCCCCACCTGTTCTGTAAGATGCTGAAAGAGCTTTGTTGACCGTATTTGGGATATCCAGAAACAATTCCGAGCTTGAGTAATACGTCAGTATTGCACTGAAGGGTGAAAGAGAAAGTCGAGGACCCCGTCGGCATAAGCAGGCATGCTAAAGCCCACATTGAACAAGGCATAGGTACCGTCATCTTTGGCCACGATGTTCCACTGAATAAATTGGCCACGCTCAGGAGTATGGTTGCGGGTGGGAAATAGTGCCTACTTTGGCGTAGTTATCAAACTCTCTTGAAAAATAGACGGCATTATCACCGCTGCGAAAGCGGAGGTGGCCAAGTTTACCATTGGTGATCTTGTAAATGCCGGGACCTTCGAACCCGTAGGACTGGTGACTCCAAGGGACTGGAAAGCGAATTGATGAATGAACGGCGTAGCAGTTGGGAACTTCACTCACGGTGCCGAAGTTAACATTGCAGGATACCGTGGGGGCTGGCGCAGCCTGGACGAGCGCTATGGCGGCGAGACCAAGCGCGAGACCAAGCGAGAGGACTTTGGAGAACATTATTTTGCTGATTTGGTGGAAGTTGACTGCGAAATGTAGCTGGGTGCACGCCTCAAGGTGAAGAGCACGATGAAGCGTAGCAGGATGGAGGGGGGCTTTATAGGTTCCGTAGTTTGCGAGGGCCGGGGCCAGAAACGTGCGATGGTCGTCGAAATCGCGACGGGGCCGAATATTTTGTGAGGGGATTGTTCCAAAAGAGGCAACGCAGATAGCAGTTTGGGTTCTAGTGGACGAGTCATGATCACACGAAGTGAATTGCAGCCTAAACGGTTGAGCACATTCTTCGGCAGTTCAGGGGGGCACCAATCACTGCGTTCAGCGGCTTCAGCCGGCCCTTCATCTCGAATTGCCTCTGTACTATCGGTGTCTATCACGTGTCTATCAGTGTCTATCCGGTCTATGGGAGACTACTCTTGTCTATATAGACACGATAGACACCAATAGACTAGGTGCAGTTTCCAGATGTTAGACCACTTTCGGGTCTAAGCGGTTGGGCAGACTGCCGCGGAGTTACGCCCGGCTAGACGCCCACGTGCATCTAGATCAACCAGACCGCACGTGGCGAGCCGCGTTTAGCCGGCCACATCCGTCTCGACGCCTGTCGTCTATATCCGTGCTGCCTAGTTAGGGACTTTGACCTCCTCTCGAGCAGAACATTTAATATACATACATTCTTGTTCTGGCTCAAAATTGAAAGGCTCCATCGTGCTGCGGACGGCCGCTTCAATGCCCCCGGGTGAAGCATAAATTAGACAGTGGTGAGAACACATGTGCAGGGTCGCACGGTAAGTATTACGTGCATTGGTGGGGAAGAGGCCCCGGGGTACAGATGTATTGAAAGAATGCAGCAGAGGTGAAAGCCGCTCCCTCAACGCGCACGCGGCTAGTCAGTAAAGCCTTCATAGACGCGTCGGTCGAGGGAGCCTCGGCCGGCCTGCGTGCCGGTAGCCGACATCTGGTCTCGGTGGTGCCTAGGTGGCCCAGACCATCATGATCTGGCTGCCTAAATCGAAATAGACGCTCCGGTAGACCAAGCCGGGTCTAAGGCCCGGCTGAACGCAGTGAATGGGACGCGCTTCTCCATGTACGATGAAGGGTGCGCTAGCGCTTCATGGGAGAAAACATGCAGGGAGTGGAGAATTTTCATATTTTCTACAAGCCGGCGCGGCGCCGGAAAATGGCGGTGATGCGATCACAAAACAAAGCGAAACACACCGAAAAGAGACACGGGCCGCTGCTCGGGGAAAACAATGTAGAGGAGCTACGTGGAGGCCACGTAGCATAGGAGCAGCTATGATAAGACAATGGCAAAAAGACAATAGGAGAAATATTGTATTGGCAGGACAATGCCGAGGCGATTGAACAATGGATCAGCAAGTTCAGGGATCACGTGACACGGATTGATCGTGGATGAGACGTGTCGCAAGTGGGCACCGACGTGTTTTTAGGGGTCTGGAGACGTGTTTCGAGTCAGGATGACTCGGAGGCACAGCCCAGGGAGTCATAGGAGATGGAATATGGAGCCAAAAGGTAGCAGGACAATGATTTGCCATTGTGCGTAGCTGCAGCCACCAGTTATTTGAAAGATTTGGGCAAGGATTTGCCCATGCTGGGATGGAAATCCCTTGAATGAAGAGGACATGATGTATTCTCCTTTATTTTCCTACCAAAGATTGTGGGAGCTGGTGTTTATTTACTGGTACAAACATTTCGGGTATAAAAGGGCAGCAAAATGTAGGAGGTAAGGGGAATACAATACTACGCCCGGGTTTAACCACTCGTGTCTTCTGGACTTGCTCTCGCTCTCGCTGTGTGTTTTTGAACAGAACGGAACTATCTTCGAACGGAACGGAATCATATTTGAACAAGGTGTTTTGAACAAACAGCTACTTTACTGAATTGCAACAGCCATATATTTTGGTTGGAGCCCCCGAACTTGCGCGCTATACGGACGTGTCGAACGGTTGAACTTTGAAGGATTTGGATTTAGGACGGATTTGGTATTGGGGTTGATATTTGCTGCTGGTTGGCATTTGGTTGGGTTGGGTTGATTTTTAGAGTTCACCGCTACACACGCACCAAGCGTTTCAACGATGTCAATGGAGGGCCGAAATTAAGCTGCGGAATCGAATCTAATGTACGAGCTTTCAGCGAACACCACTCGTCAGGCATAATATAAGTTCCAGCGGAAGTCGTTCGTCGCTTCACCAAGCCAAGGTATCGCGTACGAGAGGTTCACATTGACCTGCGGAGCCAATAAAACCGGAGCAAGTTGAAGCATGAGGGCTGAGGGACGAACCTAGTATGAGGCGAGCAAATGGTTCAACATGCGCTAGAGGTGACAAGAATCCGATAGCCGAGCGGGCAGTCTGAGCAGAAGCGAAGATTTCGGTTGACCAGAAGTCAGTTTCCGAGTGAACCATAGAGAAGTCAGCCTTGTAAAAGCCACGGTGAGCATGTGGGAGAGGGTGTGAGCCTATCGGGTGTAAATTCCCTCTTTGGATGATTCGCTCTGCCTGTGAAGTGTGCTGAACACACTGTGCCACATAGCTTGACTCCCAGTCGGGCAGACGAGGTATACTGTAGTGTTCACAGTCACCTATGCCCTAATGCCCGGTTTACAGGTGTCTGTCACCTGTAAGTTGAATGACTATTAGCCTGGGGCATCGTCAGACAGTTTTTCAGTTGTTGGGTCAAGAATAATACGCGCCACCGACAGTGGAAGCGTGGGTTAGCAATTAGCTGGCAGTTCCCCTGGAGTTTTTTGATCTATCATAGCTTCGAGAACAGAAATCCCCCCGAGCCTTTTATAACTTCATTCACTCTCTGCGTTGAAAACTAGAGCGTACGCGGAGTCAAGGGTTCGTCAATTTAGACCTGTCACGACGTCGACGGAGTGGCCTACTAATCCCCACTGGAGGTCGGCACTGAAATTTCCGACACATGACACTGGAGTCCTGTATACGTGTTGGCGCAGGTAGATTGAGTAAGGGGATGGACGCGGTGAACATCCGACTTCACGCAGTGATAGTTGTAAGCAAAATAAGTTAGATTCATAGTATGGAATACAGCTGCTTAAATAGTACTAGAACACAGCCTTGTGAGTCATAGATAAAATACTCTACACTATTCTACAATAGTCTGAGCTGTTCTACGAAGTTCCACACAGCACAGGTAAGTACTGGCGGATTGCCGAGATGCCCGAGGTGCCCGAAGGCACTGTTTCCAACAATACGCCAAGCTTTCCTCCATCCGGGCGCATGTCCACCAATTTCACAGACGGCCCTCGAGAATTTAGAGAAAAGAGAAAAAAAAGAGAGCGGCAGTAAATTGGTAGTCTCTTATAAACTATGAAAGTCCTTATTGGACAAGAGGCTTTTCGTGCATGGGTACAGGTGAATTTGCAAGAAATCTTCCGAGAATTATCAAGATGAGTGAGATCTTCAAAGATATTTGAAGATCTTGCAAGAACTCGTTTTTTACATTGGTCAGTTTGCTCGAGTTCTTCAGATACTATTTTCAACCACTTACCTGGCCCCCTAAGCATTCTTTCCTCTCCCGTTGTCGTTTAAACGGGTCAATCCAAGCACGACTACATCAGAGCGAAGGCATGCATCCTAGGAAGAGTTCAAGACCCCAAGTCCTCAAATATCCCAACATTTGAGCTCGCAGTAAATTTATTTTGCGCAGCAGTACAACATGGCCAAATAATAGGCTAGTTGGCCATCCCGTTAAATGATGGGCTGAGCTCTCAAATGGTGGCCACATGTACTGTAAATCATAGAGTTAGATCATATTGACTACTTCACATAGTTTTGGTGCATATATGAGTCATACAAACATCAGAAAATCTGCTTCCGACTGATGGGGAACTCCAAAATTGGGGTGGTGAAATGAACCAGTGTCCTATAAGTAGAAAAAACGCCGAGATGAGCTAAATCAAGATCCACGCTACTTGATGGGAAGTACAGTCAACTTGCTCATAATGCATAATGTCGGTGGACCCCTCCTCAGGACCAAATCTTATGCAGTATGAGCATTTATGCATTATGAGGACCACTCTACAGTGAGAAAGGGTGGTTTAGTGGATCCAAAATCCTCACCAGGTCTATGCATTATGAGCCATTATGCATTATGAGCTTATGCATTATGACAAACCCGACTGTATTGAGACGTGCCTGAATGCCCAACTCCATTCCAAGATGCTGGCAGCTCCTCCAAAAAATCCAACTATTAGCGAGACTGAAATTGGGTGATTTGAGATAATGGCCTGTAGAGCAATCAGAGTTGGATCAATAGAAACCAGAAATACCTCTTGGAAGGATGCATTGGATAGTGAGAAGTATTGTGTAAGAATTCAGACCAATAGCATGACGGTGTTGTGTACCTGTACCGTAACGGTGGCCAGTATGGCTGACTCAAAAAAGAAGCGGTCCTTTCCCGAGTGTGTTAAGAAAGGTAGTTCAGCCCATTGCCATCCAGTAGCATTAAGGAGAGAGGCCCAGCATCGGGGGATCACACTGGGGGCAAAGGCCAGGGCACCTGGAAGACAGGTGCCTTGGCCAGAGGTACTCTGCATGTGTTCTGCAGCTCCTTGCAGGACACCAAACACATCTTGAAAGGGTGATAATGAGCCCTTAGCACGACAAAGGGTTCACAAAGAGAAGACAAAGGGCAGGCACAATTTTGGGGGTGGCAGGAAATCATGCCTGACCTTTGTCTTCTTTTTGTGAACCCTTTGTTGTGCAAAGAGTTCATTATCATTCTTTCAAGACGTGTTTGGCATCCTCAAAGGATTCACTGTTCACATGCATCAGGGCCTCTTGCCAAGGCACCTGTCTTTCAGGTGCCCCGGCCTTTGCCCCCAGTGTCAGAACAAGCCCCAAAGGTCGTGGATCGACGAAGAAATGGTGGAGAAATGGTGATGGCAAGTGAAGGAAGCGGTCCAATGGCAAGAACTTGATGTCCCCACGCTTCGGACCCCGATCTGCGATGACGTAGCTTTCAATCAACCCATCACTTTCAGCTGAAATTTGGTCTGGACATTTGTGGGAGGTCGTACTCTGTTCGTACATTAGGGACAGTCAGAGTAAGCTTATGAGGGCAGTTTTGAGGTGTTTTTCGAGACGGGTTTGAGGCGGTTTTGAAAAGTATTATCATGGGAGAACCTTCCAAAACCACCCCGAATTTTGACTGCCCCTTTTTGAAAATACAGTTCTCGACAGTTTTCAAACTCCCTTTGCTTAGACAGTCAGTAAAACAGGTGTTGATATTTTCCGCTGAGCCGCTGCGCTCATCATGCTACCCCTGGGGCGACCGAGTGAGCCCTTTTTTGGTTGTTCAGCCTCATGAGCTTCAGCAGATGCAATGGATGCAGCATTCACAGCTTCTCTGGGTTGGTGGCAGCCCTCTTTGTTTTGACCATTATTCCTGGAGAGGACCGACAATGATGATGACAGCAAAGACGGTGGCAACGGTTGGTCAGCATGAAAAGGGCGGCAAAGATTGGTTAGCCTGAAGAGGTCACAATAATTTATGTAGTCTAATAATGAAAACCGAGAAACACCCAAAAACTGTTTCGAAATCTCCTCAGGAGGAGCTTTTGCATATTCGAGGTGTTTACAGTTTTCGGTGTTTTTCTCATGCTTTAATTAATTCAAAACCGTCTTCAAAAGCGACCATCATAAACACCTCCGGAAACCCTACTCTGACTATCCCTATTATAGCCAGTCATAATTATCAAGCTCTGGCCTTCTAGCTCTCAAGTGGCCAACTAGGTAGGGTGGCCAGGTAGGTAGTCACAAATAGTATCTCCTGAGATCTCTGTTGACTGCAATTCTTGAAAGATCTTGAGATATCTTGAAATATCTATGGAGAACATGCATTGATTTCAGCTGTAATATTTTATGCAAGATCTTCAAAGATGCACTGCAAGGAAGCCCTGAACTTCGGCCTGCCCCGGGCGCATCCATCACGGTCATCAGTGATTGCGCCCCACAGCATCGCATTCCCACAGTTGAGCATTGGACGACTCCAGTGCTCTGTGACAAATTCCTTAAATCTCCATTGCAAGGAACACTTCAACCTGAGGCTCATGGTGGGTTGGATTTAGTTCGACCAGAAAAGAGAAGATAAACGGGACATAGTCGGGACTGCTGACACCAACGCCTGATGCGGCTGGCGGTATACCGATTCAAGAGATCTTTCGAGATGATTCAACCTTATGGCACCTACGGCTCCACCTTGAATGGATTTCTTTGTAGGAGGTCTCGAAAGATCTCGATCAAAAAGCTCTGTGATTGAAAATGAAATCCTGGATCAATTTGCTAGATCTTTAAAGATCTTTAAAGATATCTAGATATCTCTGAAGTTGATGGAAAATGCACCAGTTCTCTCAATTTCTTGAGGATTCTTTAAAGATCTCAGGGAACCGGGGTTGTGAACTGCAAAAATCCGGGTTTTGTCCTCTCAAAATAAACAGACGCTACAACTCGATGATCATAACTTGCATGTTGTAGCAGCTTGGCGGCCAATTAGCGGCCAGGTGTCGGCCTTCTAGGCTGTAGCGTACAGACTTCATTCAGCTGCCAGACACCACCCCAGGCCATTTTTCAAGAAAGAACTCTTCCTCACGTGTCTTGTACTAGCCGGGTCGCATAGGGGACTATGTCGCTCCCCGCACTCTGATTTTACTCTGTGTTCCATGTCTCTTCCCTAGCTCTGCTCCTGATAATCTGCCTGGCACCGCATCCTATCTCGCATCCAGATATCTCGTGCCGTACCCTCTCTCGGTCATCTGGGCCCTCGTACTCGCAGTTCCTCTTACTCGCACCTGCCATGTCGCTGTTTCGTCCATTGGCCCCACATTTGTGTCGTTTTGGTGCGTGCTCATGCCCCTTGAAGTTCCCAATCGATCCAAATATAATTGTTACCCATTTTCAGGTGCACCCACTTCATCTCGAACGCCCTGTCGCTTTCGAATTTCGGTTGTGAGGACTAAGACGCACCTCAGCCACCTGTTTCTGACGCCTGCGCCTGGATCTCAATCCCAATAAACTCACTGTATTACAGGGTGCATTGTTCCACAACTGATTACGAGCACTTAAGGTAATCGTTATTTAATCAATTGACATGAGGTTTTTCAGGTCTCGGTGAAAAGTGTCCCAGCTCAAGATTGCAATGCAAAATAGGGGCTGTGCTATGATATTTAGTGGCTGTGTTGAATGCATAATAGTGGCTGTCCTTTAAATTCGCTTCAAACTCTGTGAAAATATAGTGGCAGTGTTCATGCTTTGTAATTAGGTTGCAATCGTGGGCCGCATTCGAGTCTCGCCAGGTGTCTTTCTTTTTACAATTTATCAACTTTGCCTCTCTTGCATATTCAAGCAGTTCTTTCAAGTGCATCATTTTAGTAATGTTTTATTCTAGCTTCCAAACAATTTTCAGTGTCTAAATTGACCTGTAGCTTCTGGTTTGCATTGAAGTCCATATGGCTGTGTCCATCTGTTTGGTCTCAGTGGATTTCCCCTCGGCCCTCAACCCTTCCAGAATCTCTATGTCAACTTGATTCAGGGCAGGTTGTGATTGTGTATATCCCATCTAGATACCTACCTAAAACTGGCCATTGTCCAGCTGTTTACCTTGTGTTCTGTTTGAATAGCCACCAAAATCTGTCATGGACACATGTATCTTTCTCACAGTGGTTATGCTTGGCTGGTTCAATTTTTTTGTGTAGTCGCAGATCTTGACGTAGTCTCACCTGATAATACCAAATACCCCCTCCACTTTGAGAGACTAGATTGTCATAGTAGTCTCTCAAAGTGGAGGCGGTTCTGACCTTCCACCAGTTCTTCAGATTCCACCCCTCCTTTTCCACTGTTCCCACCGGTTTTAGAGGCAATTCTGCATAGCGGAGGAAATTTTGGTATTTTACACCATTTCCACAAGGGTTTGAAGCCTTTTTAAGGGGGTGGTAAGGATTGTTAAAGTAGTCAATAAATTTTTGACTCCCTTAATTCCACGGTTTCCATCCACCGTATTCTCAGTGGGTCAGTGTGGTTTTGTGACTCCATTAGCCTCCACCATTTCCACACATCACTTTTCGCAAGTCAGTAAAGTTGTGTGTCCCACCTACCCTCCCACCATTTCCACTCATCACTTTTCAAGAGTCAGTAAAGTTTTGTGACCCACCTAACCTCCCACCATTTCCACTCATCACTTTTCAAGAGTCAGTAAATTTTGTGACCCACCTAACCTCCCACTGTTTCCATGCATTATCTTTCGCCAGTCAGTAAAAGTTTGTAACCCATGTAATCTCCCACCGTTTCCATGCATCACTTTCAAGGGTCAGTAATATTTGTGACTCTACTAGATTTCCACCATTTTTTTTTGCCAGTTAGCAAAAGTTTGTGACCCTCGCAATCATCCACCATTTCCACGCTGTGAGGGCTGTATATGCTCTGCATATGCCCTCGCGTAGCATCGCTGGCACAACGGGGATGAAGAAGCACAGCACGGCTATATCACCAAATCGGGACACACCTGGAAACCGCATTCGGACTTCTCACAAACACGCTCCTCAACCTAGGGCATCGACTGGGACACGAACCACGACCAATAATTCACTACAGAAACCATCGACTCGAGCCCCACCGAGCCTTTCGCCCCGACTCCTGGTCCAAAATCGCTCGATTCCCTTTCGACTCTCCGACCCGGCCAAAATCCTTTGATGTGCACTAAACGCCCCAGCACCAGCAGCATACCTTGTCTATTCCCCATGGGAAACCGCACCCAGAAGCCTCCTGGTCCCCAGAAATTGCTCGATTCTCACCAGACAATAGGCGACTCTGAAGACTGTGCCTGTAAAATCGCTCGATTTCCTAGCATTGGACGCCCGTTTTGGACTACGGGCATCGTTTCCCGTCCGTCGCCCTCCCTACGGACCTCAAGCCCGAGGCCGCCGACGCACCGCGGGACGTTCTGCCTCCATTTGGGCTTGGCCTGAAACAAGGGAGCGAGTCCTCTATAAAATCGCTCGATATTTTGACCTTGGAGCCCCAAAATCACCCTCTTGGACCTCAGAATCGCATGATTTCCCCGATTCCAGCGGGCCTAGCTTCCCTTTGCGGAAGGAGCACGTGGTACCGGACGCCGAAGGCTGTACAGGCAGCAAAGGTATAAAAAGGGCAAGGTTTTTGGAACTTTAGTTAGTAGTCGACCCGTGTATCTCCCCCACCAATACACTCGGTCTACCACCACCACCACCACCACATCTAGCGTTCCCCACTGCAGCCTCCCATCCGAGGCTCGCTCTCGTCCTTCCTCGTACCCCTCGCCGCTGTACACCCCACCTAGACGCATCGCTCATCGCCAAGGTATCCACATTCATTGACCGCACCGTTTATTGACCATCTTCTCGTCTCTTGCGAGACACTTCGCACACACACACACACACCCACGGAACACATCGGGTCTGCGCGACAGCCACCTACGCCACTGGAGTCCATCTCGTATTAACCCCCTAGTGGCCGAACGAGCTACAAAGTGAATACCATCTATTTCGCATCGTAGCACCGCGGTCCGCATCACAACACATCATTTTTCAAGGGTCAGTAATATTTGTGATTCTGCTATATTTCCACTGTTTCCACTGGTTGTTCTCTGACATTTTGGTTGTGCTAACCTTCCACTGTCTCCACTACACTCCTTTCAGCCCTAAGCACTGCTTCGGAACATGGGCAGAATTCCATCATTTTCACCACACCACTTAGACATTCACAGCTTGTCCACCATCACAATTGCAGATCCCCTGCTGTTATCTATGTAATCCAGCTTCTATTCCCACTGTGGGTCTCCATGACAATGGTGAACACCCTCTCACCTAGCTCTGCAAGCATCTCATGCATGAGCCCTCCCCCATATTATCATTGTCCCAGTAAAAAACACTCACTCACGCTTGTTATAATGGTATATCTACTGTGAACGCCAGGGTGATTTATCACCCTTTGTTCTCAACTATGTTCATCCAACTAACCCCTGAGGCCAAGGCTTCTTTGAAAAAGAACTTGGCTCTATTGCCATAGTTATGTCAGGCTCATCAATTTAGTGAGATCTATTGAGATGCAACAGGTCAGATCAGAAGCACCTTTACTACTGCTTCCTTGATTAGCAATGCCTCTTACTTCAAATGTAAGTGGGTAGTTGGCACCACTGGGAGTTAGGAAGGGGCTCCTCTTCTGTACCGTTCTATTGAGAAGAATTGAATACCTCGAACTCGGTAGCTCTGTCAAGGCCTTTCAACCTGACCCGTTATTAATATTGGTCAACTCTCTTTAATGGGAGAGGTGGAAATAACACCAAGAGAACCATAGATGCCTAAAATATCAAGAGTGGAAATGGTGGTTGACTGTTGTGTTCTCTTACTCTGTACACGGAAAACCTTGCAAGTCAGCATGGAGAACATTGGCGCAATTACTAGAACAGTGGAAATATGAGACCCAAGCTGATATGGGCAGTAAGAGCAGAATCTGTTGCACATTGGACAAGATTTTGGCATCAATGTTCACCCAATGTCATGTGTGAATTTCGAGAACTGTGGTAAACAAGTGTGGCTGGAATCCATATCACCTAACACATTAATTACTGTGTATGTATGAATCTCCAGGAAACTCCCCAATTCCATGGTTTCCATCTTAATTTCCTAATACTAGGGTTGCAAGTGCACTGGCTGGTCCAGTGTCCATTGAGTGTTACAAAATGGAATGATACAGAGAACTCCAGTGGGCAGTTGATAGGTTAAAAGCAAGCAGTGGAAACCATGGAAAATTTACATATGGGACAAAGCTTTACTGAACTGTACAAAGTGAGCAGTGGAACAGTGGATAGTTAGCTAAGTCACAAATGGGTCCATATGGTCCGCAGATGACTGGTGGAAACAGTGGAAATATAGCAGAGTCACAAATATTACTGACCCTTGAAAAATGATGCGTGGAAATGGCGGATGATTGCGAGGGTCACAAACTTTTGCTAACTGGCAAAAAAAAATGGTGGAAATCTAGTAGAGTCACAAATATTACTGACCCTTGAAAGTGATGCGTGGAAACGGTGGGAGATTACATGGGTTACAAACTTTTACTGACTGGCGAAAGATAATGCATGGAAACAGTGGGAGGTTAGGTGGGTCACAAAATTTACTGACTCTTGAAAAGTGATGAGTGGAAATGGTGGGAGGTTAAGTGGGTCACAAAACTTTACTGACTCTTGAAAAGTGATGAGTGGAAATGGTGGGAGGGTAGGTGGGACACACAACTTTACTGACTTGCGAAAAGTGATGTGTGGAAATGGTGGAGGCTAATGGAGTCACAAAACCACACTGACCCACTGAGAATACGGTGGATGGAAACCGTGGAATTAAGGGAGTCACAAATCTATTGACTACTTTAACAATCCTTACCACCCCCTTAAAAAGGCTTCAAACCCTTGTGGAAATGGTGTAAAATACCAAAATTTCCTCCGCTATGCGGAGTTGCCTTTAAAACCGGTGGGAACAGTGGAAAAGGAGGGGTGGAATCTGAAGAACTGGTGGAAGGTCAGAACCGCCTCCACTTTGAGAGACTACTATGACAATCCAGTCTCTCAAAGTGGAGGGGGTATTTGGTATTATCAGGTGCATAGTCTCTAACAAATTTTCTTTCATGTTACTTTATTGCAATTTGTAAAAATGATGTCCTCCACCTGAGAAAAAAAAAGGAATTCAGTTCAATTTAGGTCGCGGGTTCGGACCGCGCCGACATCATTTTTACCATCAAAGCATAACCAAATAACACGTGTTTCCAGTCGCGCTGGTCTTATGTGGTATATCTGACCTATTTTGGGGGGAATTTATGGGTTAGTAATGTTTCTGGCGGTTATTCAAGAGGTTTAAACATTTTTGGGAGCCAAATCAAGGACACTATCATGTAATTCCTGTATGCATGTTGAACTGTTGAATTCCTGAGGTCTCCAAAGCCCTAGGATATCACTGAAGCTCTTAATTGATCTACCAGATGCTGAGTGTATCCCCATACAATTTTGGCCCTCTTATTATGTCTCCAACCACAACAGAAGCAATTCAGCATAATTTTGTTTAAGTACATAATTAGAATATTATAGGATAGATTCCGGTGGAGAGACATTCAGAATACACTTGAAAATATATGTCCGGTACGATAGGTGTGACCCAGAATACTCCCCCACGAAATAGACCCGAATTTATGCATTCTTAGCTGCAGCATTCAAAAATTCATTACTTTGAGTGATGCAACTCAAATAAACACATCCCCAAGCTATTTAAAACACGTTTGTGCTATGGAAAACGATTTTAGAACATATTTGCCGTAGTTTAGTCTAAGGAAAGGGTAAGCAAACGACGACGCGACTGAAAACACGCGTTATTTGGTCGTGATTTGATGTCGAAAATGATGTCGGCGGCGCGGTCCGAACCTTCTACTGAAAACTTGCTCTTTTCTGATCACTGGGGTGGACATTGTGTTTGCAATTCTAGAGGAAAAAAAAAAAACCCCATAAGTGCGAGTTTGCCGGGCCATGCCGCGGCCTTCACCCCCAAGTTTGATCTTGTTCTGCCCTTGCATCGGGCTCAGTCCCGAAGGCGGGAAGTCGGAAATCGGACGGTACTAATGACACTCGCAGATATTTCGCAACTCTCGCCTGGAATAGCAAATAGATATCTATCTTCATCCAAGAGACTTACTATCGCCGACCGGGCTTCCGGCCACCTTAGTGTTTATAGCTGGTTCTCGAAGGCCACAGTGACTCTATGCAAACCACCGTGTACTGGGACGAAGGCAGGCATCACACGAACAGTTCCAGACAATTTTCCCGAATTTACATGCAATGTGGATGGAGCAGTGAATTTCCTTCGGCCGACACCCCCAACATGGGCAAATACTAGGAAACCAGCCACCCCACCAATCAAGTGCCATAGGCGCAGACTCGCGGTCTATTCATTCAGGAATGATGCAGGGGTGGTCTAGGGACTATCTGGTATGCTTGGAGTGCACTTGCAAGGGATGGGACTGGGCAAATTTGGTGGGTGTGATGGCAGCGGTAACCTGCGGAATCTGTGATTCCGGCTACACCGACGGCTCGTCAGGACCACCCGCGGTGGCGGGCCAAAATCAGTAATACATTGTTTTATATGAAGTATTTCAACATACTAGACCACTCATATTCATGCCAAGATAGCACCAGCTCCCCAGAAAAATCCAAATATTTTGGACACCAAATTTCAGTGGGTCGGGGTAAAGGACAATGATTAGAAGGGACTTGAGGGTAGAACAACTATGGTAATGCACCATGGTTGAGGGCTCCCAGTCCAAAAGGCTCTCGAAAAAATCTAGACCCATAGCCTGAACCGGTTGCATGCTATGGGCGTAACCGGCCTGAGCCACTCCGGAGTGAAGTGCGGGTGAAGTGGGCCCATAGCGAGAGTCCGTCGCGTGAATAGACACAGAATGCTGTCAGGGAGTGACACTCGGAATCGTGCGAGTAGAACGGGCCCAAGAAGTCGCTGAAAGACGCAGAATTGGTCGAGATAGAGTGAGGGCAGTTGCGCCGAAATAAGAAAACGGTGATCGGAGCGGTTCAGCCGGCAGTGCATGTGTCATAACTTTTGATCCGACCATCACTTCTGGTTGAAATTCGGTATGCACCAGCCTTAGAGGTCCCATTCCCTCCCCGAACCCCAAACATAGACACAACAGGAGGTCCTGACTCAATGTGAGGCAAGTGGCCGGTTTCCTAGTTTGGCCAGTTTCCCAGTCGGCGATAGTACAGGATACCCAATACCATCCTACCAAGCGGAAAAAACTCCTGGAGTATCGCAGAAACCTTCGGCACCAATTCGGCATCACGATGCATTTCGGTGGAGAAGCGATCGCGAAAAGGCCAGCGCCCGTTCGTCATTTCCTCGGGCCCGTCTTGACCTCGACACGGCCGAACAAAGGTGTTGCCCAAGCACCAGATCGCTCACGGCTATAAATTCGAGAGCTACATGTACTCTTCGACGGAGTACAAGAGACTAGCGGGAATCCTCTCTTAGTAGCAGGGATCGCGCACTGTCCCGCCCAATTCATTCAACCAAGTCCATTTTGAATGCGCAAAGTCACTTTCGACTTTCACTCCATCCTGAACGCGGCGGCGGCGGGTCATTAACGAAACCTGATCTAGTTCGCATCATGGATGCTCGGATGACGGGAACATTGCAACATATTCACGAAAAGTTCTGTAGTCTGAACGAGCTCATTAAACATGCAACGGAGAGTCGTCAGACCGGGAAACAGAAATGGATCATGGTTCAACTTAAAGGACACTGCCTGTAGCCTTAATTCTGGATGTGCACAGACCTTCGATTCAGCCGGACAGGTGGCTTGAAAGCGAACTCCACGGAACGGCGCGACCGAGAAGATGTGGAAAAGAATTGATGTTTATTGCAAATCTCGGGCTACGTTGTATCTACTCATGTGCGTACGTGCCCAAGAGGCGTTGGTAGCACTTGCGTTGAGGAAAGAAGGAGAGTGGATAGGGTAGGAATGGGTCCGCGGTACAGCGGAGGAGGCAGAGAAAATGGAGAGCGGGGGCCGTAAGGTAAGGAGTGTAGATAGCCAGAAGGAAAGGCGGCTGGTATGAAGGAGTGGTGACACTATATTCGAGGGTGGCGTCGAGGGATTGTTGCGAGCGGCCGGCGCAAGCATGATACAGGACAGGAGGGCTCAGGTATTCTTCCGACCGAAAATGCGCTTCAAGAGCGGCTGCGGCTTCGCCCTGGGGGCGGGAGCGTGCTCCTGGTACGTAGCGAGCGGTATCAGCGAGTGCACGAGCATCTGGGACTACATTGGGGTGAGCGAAAAACTAAAAGCGAAGAAGGAACGGGGACATACAGCAGCGGGGTGCGGGGCCGACATTTTCTCGCCGAACTCCGGCATGGACGCGTCGCGATGGCGGCGGGAGGTGCGCGGCGCAGCATACAGCGTCGCGGAGGACTTGGACCCACGGGGGACGGTGTAGAAGCCCATCTGCGCGTGCTGTGGCGCGGGCATGGGTGGCATGTCCTCCACGCGCGGGCGCTGCGCCTGCTGCGCGTACTTGCTCTTGAGCGTCGCCGACGACTTGGACTTGCGCGTCTCGCGCGGCGGGAGGGGGTACTGCGCGGACGGGCCGAGGGTGCTGTACGCAGACGGGAGCTGGAGGGAGGAGATGGAGGACTGAACGCTGCGCGGAGGCGCGCCGTACACGCCGTTCGCGTAGGCCCCGTTCGAGGGCTGGAGGGGCGCCGCTGCGCCGGGAGGGCGCACACTGGAGTGGGCGCGGGGACGGTCTGGCAGGGCTGGTACGGGAGGCGCGTAGATGCTACCCCCGGACGGCGCCGCGCGCGACCCGTGGGACGACTTGGAGCGAACACGAAGGGCAGGGACTGACTCAGGACCTTGAAGGCGGAAGTGTTCTGCCGCGGGGTAGGGGTTCTGCGCGAGCGGGGCGGAGTTCACCGGCGGGACCTGGAGCGTCTGCGGCGCGAGCGCGCGGGTCGTCTGCTGGTACGAGTGCTGCTGTACGTACACGCCGTTCGAGGTCTGCGAGGAGATGTTGACCTGCGAACCGTACGGGGTCGTCTGCTGTGTGTAGTTGTAGACCTGGTTCGGCGGAGCAGGAGGAGTGCGAACGCTGAGTGCGGGGGGCACCTGAGTTCCCGACGCTTGCATCTTGCGCATGGCGTCGTGTTTTTTGTGCTCCCAAGCCGCCTGGGTATCCGTGGCCAAGTAAGGCAGTGGAACGTTATTGTAGTGCGGGGTGGTGCGGGTAAGGAGCTTGGACGCGACCGCAGGCGTGGCGGGGGTCTCTGGATCGCAGAGCTGGGAGCGCGCAGCAGCAGAAGTCCACTTCTGGATGCGCGACTGGGTCCGCATGTACTGGTCAATGGCCGCGGGGGAAGAGGTGTATTCGGTCATTTTCTGGGACCACGGTAAGAAACGAGCGATGCCACTGAGAGGGATGAGACGACATACTGTGAACGATGGCTTATAATGTTAGGATAGACAGGAGGCAGATGGGAGGGGAGACGGGAATGGCCGAAGGGGGGGGTAGATAGGAGCGGTGGCAAAGAAAAAGAAAGGACGACCAGCCATATAAGTAGACCCCCAGTGGCCACTTGCCACTCACCATTGTTTTCATCATTTGACGCTTTGGGCTAGTCGAGCCAAAGCTTTGAAAAACATTTGATGGTGGGTGGCCTGCCCATGTGCTCGAATCCGAGTAGGTCAATTCCAGCACAATGCGTCGTCGAAGCATTCCCGATCGTGCTTGGAAACGGAATAAAGGGACGGTCACCCATTGGTGGAATCGTTTCGTTCTTTGGCGCAGAAAGAGATTCGGGTGGATTCAGATCGAAAACGGCTTTTGCTTTCTAGTTTTAATAACTGCGCTTTGAGACGCTTTGAGACGCTTCGAGTGCTGAGGTCTCTTCCTTGGATGGCGATCTTGGGTGACTTGACTCTTGGGCGCCATTTGGGCGTCATCAAAACGAGTTGGTACTTGCGAAAGTCGGGTTCCTGACTTCAAGAGGATCTTCAATTGTCTGCCCGGCGCCGGTGAGAACTTGGTGGGATTCACTCCGGACGAGTTGCGGACGAGTGTACTGTACACGTGTGCATCGGCCATCACAGGGCCATCAGTCCATCAGAAGTTTGGTCATGAACCAACGGCAACAAAGACCTCTCAGCTTAACCTGGAACTCTTCCTCAATTTCCTGCGGGAAAAGGGATCCGCATAATCATCCTCTCAATTCCACCGTACGAGGTATGAGCTCCCCGACGAGTATGCGCGATCGGCGCATGGTCCTTCATCAGCGTGAGGCGGCCGCCAGCGAAAGATGTAGCGAGTGCGACAACCTCCGTGCACGCATAACTCAGCTTGAGGAAGCGCATGACCGCGATCTCGCCGCGAAAAATCAGCAGCTGGAAAAACTCTCCCATTCGCTTGCGGCGGAGCGTGACCATGCGAAGACGAGGGAGCGCGGGCTCCTGGCGCGGATTGTAGAACTAGAAAAGGTGACCGATCGCACGACGTCGGCGCAGGACAACGACCTTAAAACCAAGCACGCGTACTCTGAGCACGGCCGTGATGCATCGCAGGAAGGTGAAATTAACTCCTTGGTTGGGGGAGCCAGAACGACTCATTACACGTACTTCAGGACCGCAGATGCTGGTTGATCAAGCGGCGTCGGCGCATCAGAACACTGCGGAACCGCCGGGGAGCAACGTTGATGCCGAAAGCTCTGATGTTCACCTCAGCTTGTCTGAAATCCAACGCGCCGAATCTGAGCACGCAGGTGAAACATTCCAGAGCGGCGGCAGCGATTTCTACATAAGCTCCGTATCTGCGACACCCGCTGCGGGGGTCTCGTATGCGACCCAAAGCAACTCACTCGCCGGCAAGTGACCCTTCCCTCGTCCAGATCCAGATTCATTCTGACAATTTCAATAGCAACATTCACAGTCGAACCGGACGACAGCCCCCTGCACAAGCGCCAGAGAACGGATGCCCCGAGCGCTTCCTCGTCAACGAGTAGGTCCCGTCCGCCTCCGTCCTTCACCCGACCCACATATAAGTCTTGTAGAGCAGAAAAGCACCCAGCCGCGCGCAAAACGCCATGGGCCGCGGTGCAAGCTCGTCGACGCGGCCCACGCCCGTCCCGCCTCCCACCGCTCGCGCGTCGCCTTCGGCGACAAGCTCCCGGCGCTCCTCGGTGGGACGGACGTGTTCGAGTTTGACCTCCCGGTGGACGTGCTCCAGCGGGACGACGAGATGGAATTGCCAGAGGTAACATTCTTGGAGCATAATGAGCCGGTGGACGATCGTTGGTAGCAGTTGCCCTTCCCGCTTTTTGAACTCAGTTAGTCTTCCTGTCCTAAATATCGTTTGTTGGCAATCCAGACACCGGATCAGTCACCGTCAGTGCCTGTCTTCAATCCACGGACCGCGATGTCGATTCTCGTCAATCTTCGTTCAAGCGCTCTCGGACTCTCTGGGTTATTTAGAGGCTTTGACTAGCCTGGGACGTGGCATGCTCTCTGAGGACTCAGGACTCAGGACCATCAAGTCGAATCTGCGCCGCGGCCTCAGTAGACGACTTCCTGAATCCTGCTTCAAGGCTCCCTCGCTTGTATTTCAAGTAGCGCAAGTCACCACTGACACTGACCAGCGAGACACTCAATAAGCAATGTTTACTCAATACGGTAGACTACTGGCAACAAGTCCGCGGGATCCTCTTCCCGAACGATTCCCTAGTCAAGCTAGGGAAATCCTAAGAACCTGATCAAGTGAGCAAGGAGCAAAAATCACCGGCGATTGACGAGAAACTGATACGAAGGCGAGGCGAGGCGGGTTGCTTATTTCTCTCCTGAACTGGGCTCTGGGAATGGGTCTAATGCTCGGAAAAACTCGTCTGCTCCTATCGACGGGTGAAACGCTTCTGGTAGATTTGATTTCGCGGCATCTGCAGACTTGAAACCTGGGATCAGATGTCAGCTATGGGCTTCAGGTTTGTTTCAACGCGCTCGAAGCGTTTGGCCAAATGTCGATCCACCCGGAAATCCATGCTACAGATCTACTAGCGGCACTACGCAGTGCAGTTCGGTGTACGCATAGCCCGGAGGCTTGCATTTGGAATCTCCCCTTGGCGAACCGCCCCACGCACCGCGTCAGTCCGCCCTACACAACAGCTACAAGTACGGATTCAACTCGGAATTTTAGTATTGACGACAATGCGCCCCCACCAGTAGGACCACAACCATTGTCGTATCAAACGCTCACGTTGAACCGCAAATGATGCTCAAGAGGGTTTAGCATCTCTGCCGCGTGATCGGGCGCTAAACGTGCCTATTCTTGGTTCAAAAGACGGAGATTAACACTACTGCTCATTCGAATGGCGGAGCCACAGAGGTAGCCATGGCAGAAGGCACAGCGCAGCGTGGCCTATCGTTCGAGGCCATGAGGTAGTCTTGAACTCTTTGTACGACGTCATGCAAGCACCTGGGCAGCAGATTAAAATCCATTCACGCTACCTTTGTGCCATGGAATATTACTTCACTCCCACTTGTATCATTTCCGCCACCCTCGATGTCTGGGGCACCAAGCTTACGGAATCGCACCTTGACGGAGGCCACGTAAAGGTCGGAGACCGTCTCTCATTCGAGATGCTGGAAATCAATGACAGCGCGTCCGGCGGGTACAAGGACATTGGGCGGCTCTACGACTTCAAGGGCGAGTTCTGGGGGCGTACCTGGGTTAGCTCGTCGGACCCGAAGGGCATCTACGAGGTCGTCGAAGTCATCACCAGGCCTGGAGACGAGGCAGACACCAGTCGCATTCAATCCGTGTCAACACACTACATACCCATTTTGTGGGAACACCTCTGACAAACATGCATTTTCCAGATTCAACGGCAAGGTTTTCTACACTGATGCGCATCGGATCTGGATCAAGACTGGACGAGGACTCGACAATCAAGCTGACTACACCTTCAGCCCAGTAGCGGTTCCTGCACCCCTCCCCCTCGACAACTTCTATCTTCTCGACTTCGCGAGTATAAATCGCAATCTTTGTCTATACCACGAGGGCGGGAAAATGAACGGACACCCCGCGGGGTGGCCGTTCACCATGGAGATCTTCAAGGAGGAGAGCAAAGAATACGAAGCCGACCGAAGTAAAGTATGTGTGCGGATTCGCAGTTACCTTCCTGGTTAAATTGTGATCCCCAGGTCATGGCGGACGCGTATGGCTTCCTTCACGGAAAATACAAATCAATGATTAATGCACATGCTCAAGAGCACAATCATATTACCTTCGAGATGGCCCTGGAGGTATGTACAGTGCGGCGTCTTGGTACGTTTATACCGATCATGTTTCTCCATCGACAGTGGTTCACCGAGTGGAGGAGTGGTCCTGTGGGTTCCTACCGTGACCTCTGGCCTAATGTTACCACGGAGGTGATCAATCAGGTACGGCCAACATCCCCTCCACTAGCTCGAAGTGCTCAACCGCTTGCAGAAACTTAATGTTCTCTATGACGAATTGCAGAAGGAACAACCAATTAAGTTTGAGAGTAGAGTTGCGAAAGACTCAGGAGCGGGGATGCTGCCTTCGGCGGAGAGGCTTGATCGGAATCTCATGAAAGACTCGAGGACGAGTCGAGCGATACAGATGTTCAAACGACTCGGAATAATACTGGATTGACAACTTTGCTCAGGCACTGTGTGCGTAGTACATGCACCGATATATGCTGAGGTCAACGCCGGGAAAATGGCCGAGGGAATACGCTTTAACCTCAGCGGGCATTAACTAGTGATGCGTTTCGTTCGTCCAGTCTGCAAGAATGGGTTGCCACAAGCTCTACGGACAATCCGGAAACCGCCTCGTATAAATCCCTGGGCAGCGCATTCAAGTCATTCAGACTGCGTTGTGCCATGAAAGGCTTCAACATCAAGAAGAGCTGCTACACCGGACATTAGTAAGTAGGGGTTATCATCGGATGAGCGACTTCTTCAGACCGTAGAAGCACATGATGAAGTTGAACAATAGCAGGTGTAAGGAGCCAACTGGAAATAAAAAGTCAGATACGACGTCGGGCAGAGTCTAAGGAGAGTAGCGTGTGCCTATTCTCCCACTCCGTGGACGGCGGAATCGGATAATCCGGGGACTGCAGCAGTATGTAGAATACATCTATGACCGTCTCTAACGAGGCCACCCTTGGAATACATCATGTTCCCGCGGCGGGTATTGAGGTTTCGCTTTCATGACCCGATTTGAGGTTTCAGCATTGGCGGAATACGTTTAGCATTGAGCACATTCGACAGGTGTAGTGGAGGGTCAGAGTCTGCCCGCAGCTTGGGACTCCGGTGGTAATCAACCAATAATCCACGAGCGAAAGCGACAGTGCCATAGTAAATATGACAGTGGATGTTCCGTGTGTTGGACCCTGGTGACCGAGGTGAGAGCCGGACCGACCAATTGATTGAATCTCTACCCTGTAACGGAAATCAAGGAGGCAAAGGCGAAGCGTATCCCAGGCGAAAAAGGCCTCCGCGATTGCAGCTCACTCTTGGCTACTAAGTACTCGGGAGTCGGGACATCTGATTCTTTACCAAGAGTCTTTACCTGCGCGGCTCAGTATGTAACTGAGCGGGGGAACTCGAAAGAGTGGGAGACATGAAAACAAAACAGGGAGACGCCAAGGTAGAGAAGCTCTTCAGGTTGATTCCAGGTGAGATTTGCTCCAATGCGGAGATGTTCGGGTCCGAATATCTCCGACCCTGCTCTACAGGTCTCCGATTTATTTCCAGCTCGTGATTCTACTTGGATCTTACTCCAACTCGACAATAATTAGTTATTGCTCTCAGATTCCGCTGCGCGTTTTATATTTTACAATACCTGCGGCAAACCTGCGGACAATATCCAGCAACGATCGATCGTGGGAACAGATTACTTAATATTTTCACCTTGCTTCACACCAACACTTTCTGCGGTCCACCAGCACGACTGCTAGCATGGCAGAACGAGATCCTGCCGAAAAGCCTCGATCTGCACCTCTCATTCCACTCTATGCAGCTTGCAACCCACAACCGGCGCCGGATCGCTTTCCGATTGCGAATCCGATAAACTCCGTGCTCGTATCGCCGTACTTGAAGAATCCAATCTACGCACGGTGGAGCTCCTGCGCGCACTATCCGAGACTTGCGTGGTAGAA
This sequence comes from Mycena rosella, assembly GCA_029378255.1. Taxonomy (NCBI): domain Eukaryota; kingdom Fungi; phylum Basidiomycota; class Agaricomycetes; order Agaricales; family Mycenaceae; genus Mycena; species Mycena rosella. The sequence continues at coordinate 197,673 of JARKIE010000102.1, read as the reverse complement.
CGTGGCCAAGCAAAGACGGTGAAGAAAGAGCGCGATGGCCTTCTGGCGCGCGTCGCTGCACACTTCAGTTACTCAGAAGCACGCAGATCTCAAAGCCGAACGTGCTGGGTTCCACATGGAACGGGTGCTCCTCCAGTCGGAGCGCGTTGAGCTCGACATGAACCTTGAATCGCTTCGCAGGGAACGCGCTGCGTTTGAGCAGGGGTTGGGTACACCGTGGGACGCCGCCTCCTCTTCGATGTCCCAGATTTCGTCTATATCCGCAAATGAACCAACTGGCAAGTGTTCTTGGCTATCACTAATGACCATCCGTAATCTTGGTCGTACTCAGGGCGGCGGTCTCGTCTAGATGGAGGTAATTATGGCAGTCGGGCGAGGACGATCGAGAGCAACCGCGCACTCCTGCTGGCCCGCGGTGCTGCTCTGGGAGCTTCAGCTGCTAATCAGCGAGTAACTCTCGCCAACGAGCGTGAGCGGAAGGCTCTCCAGGCGGACTCGGAGCGCATCAACGTCGATATGATCGGCGTGTCACTGCGCATGCAGCTCGCGTCTTCCGAGAAAGCTGTGGGCGCGGCGTCAGCTGCGCCGCCAGCCTCCACACCTTCATGTACTGCCGCGAACCACCTAACTGGTAAGCACTTGCGAGTATCGCTGGCGACTATCCATGATTTTGGACATTTTTAGCCCGCTTTAGGTCTCGTTTACGCGATTATGGAGGTCGGGCTCAGGAGGTGGAGCAACGCGAGGACCTGCCTGCTGCTACTCTCGGGAGTCTAACCACTTATGCTCATCGAGCGACTGACGACGACGACCGCGAGCCTCCCATCAACCTCGATATGACGCGTGACCCACTGCGCCGGCCGCCCGGTACGCTTGAGAGAGCTCTGGCTGCGTTACCGAATGCTGATCTGTCTTCGCCATCTCTCGCTGCCGCCGCCTTATCGGTGTGTCCTCCAGCTACGAATCATGCAACCGGTAAGTGATTTCACTTTCGAGATCTCCGAACCCAATGCTCATATCTGTGTCCAGCGCTTCCTGCCTTTCGTCGCGACTTTCAGGAGGAGGAGGAGGACAGAGAGTGTGACATCGGTACGACAGTCAACACAAAGCCATCGACTTCTGAATATTAACCGCATGCCCAGTCCGCCGTGCACTTGAATTGAAATCGCGGCTACAACCCAGTTTCGTGTCCGCCGTTTCAATACCTCTAATGCTAAATTGATATTTCGCAGGTGCGCCGCCACGCAAGCGGCAGAAAACGAGCGGCTGCAACGACCTTCTGCCTCCTCTGCCTGAAACTATCCCGTCGCCCCTTGGTCGCCCCCAGCTCTTCCCGATGATAAGTCACGTCACGCATGTATCTCGGATATAGCTTATCTGATCTGTCCAAGCCGCGGACCCTACCAAGGGCATGGTTCTCTGCCGCCGCAAACCTCGCGCGCCTCCGCCCCCGCCCCCGCCGCACGATGTCCCATCTGCGCGCCAACCCCGCAATCGCGCCCCACCCACGTTCGGCGTCCGTCTCCCCGCAGCGCTCCTCCATGACAGGCAGCACGAGTTCGCGCTCAGCTGTCTCTCCTGCCGCCGCCTCTCGTTCGACCGCCACTGCCCTGTGTGCACGCCGAGTGCCCCGGAGGCCTCTAATCGTCCTGTAACCCCTCTCTCCGCACTCCTGGTCCTTGCGCAGGAGCGTACTGGCGGAACACGCACCATAGGACTCTACTCGGATGTGCGGGGGCCTGTTTTGTTTTTGGATGATTTCTTGAATGTATTCTTTCTTGGCTAAACCTTAGAACAAGGGCGACCATTTGACGGTTTTGAACGGGCCGCGCCGCCAAATCAGACTGTACTCAGTCCGCGGCCATGTCAGGCAACTTCGAAATCGGATTTTCGATGACACTGGGAATGTAAGCTGGAGTGTCGAACCACAGTCACGGTTCTTATGTATTCAGCCTCTATCGTCAACTGTAACCAGTTTAATCTGATTCGTGGACATCGGCTGTGTTCAATTCGCGGCAGTTCTCTTTCAACTTATCCAATGAAAAAGGTCACAGCTGTTCCTGGCATATCTCGTTCCGAGTCCCTAGGTAGTGCTTACAATTCTTGTGAAACTGTGGCACAATCCACAGTTACAGCCAATTTTGCACCTTGATAGTAGCACTTTCACCCGTGGATGTTATCACGAAAGCCTAAGCTCTGGTACCTATCCTCAAGTAGATCCAGGCTTCCAGACCCTAACCCTAGAATCCAGGGATAATTGAGGATAACGTAGCCGGAGGATTCCGTAGCTGTGCTCGTAAGCACATGCTTGAAATTTATCGCTATTATGTACTTAGTAACTTCATCAGGAAACACCTCCTTTGGAAATAAGGCGAGATTATCCCAAAAAAAGGGCCAAGACGGTGAAATTAGTTGGGTTTGTAACATTTCCTAGATTTAGACCTTGCTTGTACGTTAGTTCAAATTCAGGCAAACCTGGGTAATTTTACCCCGCATTTGGCTGTGTTAGCGTGCCATTTACAATGTATTATTGGGTATTTTCAACACTTATTGCAGATTTGACCAACGCAAATCACCATAAATGCAGCAAAATCACTTTTATTGGACACGATCATACAGTAAACTAAGCTAATGTGTACGGGAAGACCACGATACACGCGGCCCACAACACTTTTGGGAGGGAAGCTATTGATTGAGTGCAACGTTCGTAAACTCATCAGAGTCGGGAATATCAGCGAGATTGATGAGGAGCGACGAGCTGCCCGTAGAAGGTTGGAAAGTCTTTGACTCGCTGTAGGAGAGTGAGGATATAACCTGGTGGAGGAAGCAGTGACCCACGTTACATCCTTATACAGCCCGTGAAGAACATTGTGGAGAGCTGGGCGTGCGCTCGCGCGGGTGTCAGACAGAGTCTTCATGTGATTGCGGTAGGTATCTTCATACGCTCCCTCGGTGAAGTTGATGGACTATTGTTCCCCCGTCAGACGGTACCCAACAAGCGCCGCATAAATCTAGATAACGTGAGCCCAAGTACGATGGACAGATGAAACCAGCTGACCGTTGTCGCTGCAAGAGCAACCATCGCATCAGGGAGCTCGAGCTCCTTGGGAGCGCTCTTGCGGGTAGATATAAAGAGGCGCTTGTGCTGCGCATGGAATTGCCCCGTGAATACCCCCTGTTTGAGGACCGCAACAATGGCTGGGTGGCGGAACGGCGCATTGGTCGATAATTTTCCCTAGTGTGGATAAATCAATGCGAGTGTGGAAAGATATACAATTAGGGTGTACCATGACTGGATTGCAGGGGAATATATACCGGTGATCCTGGAGCTGCTTTTCGACTGCCTCCTTGGTTTATTCGGGAGTAAGGCCGGCGAGCTGGTAGTGCCCGGGAGTGACGTTGACAGCAACCTTCTTGATCGTTCTGCGCAGGGTGTTGATGCGGTCGATGAGCTGGAAGATTCACAGTGTCAGACCGGCACCAGGAAAGAAAGGACAGAACGCACAAGGTCGGCCAGTAAAGCAGCGTATTTGGGGTCCGCAAGCAGGCGCTCCTTGACGTGCACCGCTGGCAGCAACTCCCCGGCCGCCTCCACAAGGTAACTGGTCCTGTATCCGTGGCGAGAAAGAATCAATGGATACATATTTTGGATGAGCAAGGAACTTCTGAGCTTCTTTATGCCACTGCGGACGACTGCCTTGGCTTCCTCCGACTGGTCGTTAAGGCGGATATTCTTCCCTGGCTCGGGGTAGACGATACATGCTGAGATATGCCAGCTTTATTTCTCCAGGTTATCGCATGGGGCAGATTCGTGTTGTGTTTTCCCTCACCCCGCGCCACATTCGAACTCTCTTTCAGCTCGGTGTCATCGTACCCGAGCACCTAGCTTACATCGAGTGGTTTTCTCCTTTCACTCGTCCGGAGCCCGATCATTTGATGTACAAGGTCAAACGGTCGATGAAGGATGGTGAACGACTTGGTGGCATTATTCCGGTGCAGAACATTCGGCGGAGCATTCATCTACTCCCGAAGTTTGGCCCGATCACACCACCCCATTGGAAGTCGAGCAATGTTCTGGACGAGTGCCCTTGGTTCTTTGTGAACTCCATGACAGAGCGCCACATTTACGCTACACTATTCTAGAAACAATTTGCGTAATCCTTATTCCCAGACTTGTATTGTACGCAGTCCCAAAATTGCAGTATTTGGTACCCCCTTGGTGCATCCGATGGTCGTTCGCGAAGTGTAGGCCAGAGCTGTTGGACCAGATTCCTTTGCTTTGGGCATTTTTTCCCTATATTTGCCCCGATTACCCAAAATTATACCAATTGCGGCTTATTTTCAAACCGGGAACCAAATTCCCACCAAATTAGGAAAGGAAGTTTTTTCCTGATGTTACGGAAAAAAATCCCTATCTCGATGCAGTGTCCGCCGGCATTTCGCAGCTCGCCAATCCATCAGTGGCAGTGTTCGGATCAAAGGTCAGAATCATTTGTGTTCCGCCTCCGCTCATCTGGTTCGACTTACCGGAGTACTCTACATATGAATAGGTTCATGTTCGGATCAGCTGGGTAGTTATCTGGCAGTGGCTGTGAAGTTACCTGGCATCTTCGCTCGTTTGCCTGGTTTGGGGCTGCCTAAAATCGTAGAAATAATCCAGAACATATAGAAATGCATTCGGAGTCAAACTTTCCCCTCGAAATGCAGCACCGAAAGTGGAGTGTATTAAAACAGAGGAATGTCAGATACTGCCAGATAACATTGATGGCATCAGCATGACAGTTATCTGGTATCAATCGGTCGACCGCCATCCTAGGACCCCTGATTATCCCGCTAAGGCCTGGTTTTTCCCGGGCTCAAATGTCAGGACGGATTTGAAAAATTTCGGAGCGTTTTGTCAGGACTTGGTACAGGCCTAAAAAAAATTCTGCCGAATGTCAGGACTATGAATCCGACCTCAAATCGGCCCCAAAATGTCAGTTTTTCGCCCCAGGCCTTAAAAATCGGTTCAAAATGTCAGGATTGGCTTTAAAATAACGTCAAGGCCTGCCGCTGACCCCCAAACAGAGTGTGGAAGGGTTTACAACAATGTAATTAGGCTTCCTCGTCCATCTCTGCGTCAATCTCCGTGGCCTTCTTGCATTTCCGAGAGGCTTTAACAGCCACGTTGAAGCGACCGACACTAGAATTGAGGTCTTTGAATAAGCTCGCATCTCCAGGAGTGAGCTTGATTCCGGTTGCTTTAATGGTCGGCACTCCGGACAAACGAGTCAGGAATGTGAACGGCGGCAGCTGGTGATACTGGTATGTTTGCAAGAATGCTGTCGCCTGTGGAACCGCGCGGAATTGGCGGGTATGTACGAGTTGGTAGACCTGAGTGTGTAGAGTTGCATAAAGTGGACAGTAGCCGGGATCGAACGGGCAACTCAAAAAATGAAATTACGAATCAGAAACAGGTATCGAAGCTTCAACCTCTACGCCAGCCAAGCCATATGTCAGGAGGAGAGACCAGGCCACTCAGTCCAGCTCCCGTATGTCAGGATTGCCGACCAGGCCTTCTCCCTCCCGAAGTGCATTTTGTCAGGATTTTGACCAGGCCTGGACCTCAAAATCGCCCAGGAATGTCAGGATTTGGACCAGGCCTTAGCGGGATAATCAGGGGTCCTGCCATCCTCCGCCGCACTTGGCTTTCCTGCCGTCCATATCTACCTCCAAACATTATCTGCCAGTTCTGCTACAACGTCTCCAAGCCGTATGGCGCCTTCCGCAATGCTTGGAGTGCCCAAACCCGAATTTGTGCCAGTCGCTTCAAGCGATATACAGTAGGATAGCTCATAACGCATAAGGTCGGTGGACCGCCAAACCTTATGCATTATGAGTTTTATGCATTGCGAGATTTAGTCACACCAAGTGTGGCATATGTCACAACATTACAAGAAATCTTCGTTTTCACGCATCTACATGTATCTACGGGATATTGGCACAATCTACTTGTTTGAACTTGCTCCCCAAGCCTCTGAAAGGGTCAATTGCCTCGCATTTTTTGTTTCCTCCCTCTGGATGTTGCCCCGGAACTGCTGAAGTGTGCGTGAGAGCTCCATGCTCTGTGTCAAATCTCCTTTCGACAAGCAAACTGTCTTGTGGGTGCGGCACAGCTTCATAACCTCTGCTGTCGTCATCTCAGGTGACTTCTGTTCATCCTCCGACTCTTCATCCTCGTCGTCAATTTCGATGATCTCTCCTCGCTCCACTGCTGCTTCGTGCCGTACTTGAGCAACGATGCTGGCATCCGAGGTAACGGGTGTCGGCTCATCAACGACGCGCTCCTCCGGCGGATCCAACAGATAATCAAGTGATGGTCGGCCCTTTTGGGGAAGAAAAAATTGTTTGCTCTGATTTGACAAGAGCGTTGATGGGACACAACACGTCCACAGGGTGTCGACAATGATACGTGATTAGTGTGCCCACTTCCTGCCTGAAAAATCCAAAATCTCAACTCTAAATTGGCAAATTCTCAGCTCTCAATAATGCATAAAAGACCGACGAACCCTATGCATTATGCAATAGTACAAAAGTGTATAAAATCCCCGCCTACCATGTCGGTGGATCCCAAAAGTCTATGCATTATGAGAATTATGTGTTATGAGGTCATGCGTTATGAGCTATCCTACTGTAATTGGAACGACTACGGCACAATTACTGCGCGCAAACACATCTACGGCCAGCAATTGCACTGCCGAAGGCAGGCAACCACTCCCGGAACATGACAGCATGCAGACCACAAATTCCCCGTGCAATGGATCACTTTTCTGTCGGGATTCTGGAACTTGCGGGCTGGTATAGATGTGCCTTATCGACCCAACCCTCCGCTGCATGCCGCGCGCAAAATCCTTTGCGCATCACTCATAGAACCTGTGCAGTTTGTTCACAACAGCATCAGAATGTCGAGGTCCTCGGCGTTACTCCGGACCAAGTACTCGGCAGTCCCAGAATGTTGCACGAAGGCTTCGTGTTGCACTTATACAATACTTAGGTCTCAGTAACAGAGGGATTTTGATTGAAACTAGTGCATAGAGATTCCCTGAACTTCCTCCTCTCCCTCCCTTTTTCGATTTCTTTTTCGCGTTTTTCCGTCATGGGACCCAGTGTATTGAAATAAAAACCTATGAATAACCTCAACCAGGCGAAGTGAAAAAAATAAAAAGAAAGCCCAGCGAGTCATATAGGAACATCCTGTTCCCATGCGTGCTACTTTGCCGCTGCGAATGCTAGGAACCAAAGCTAGGTCTAAAAATTCTTCGTGCCGCTAGACTGATAAAATCATGTACTTCCGTCTCCGAATTGCGGCGAATTATTGAAGATTCTTAGCATCCCAATGTTCCGAGCTCACTCCCTGCTCCAAGTTATATTTGTGATCCTGTACAACGTTTGTTATATCTTGGACCGTAAAGGAACAATGTCACGATGGTCTTGAGCTCCCAGGCAACTGAAATACTGAATTTCGCACTGCCTGTGCAATGTCACAGAGCGCTTACCGGCTGTGTACTATGCAGGCAATGAACATTGAAAAGGCGGCCCGCTTAGCTGCGCTTAGCTGTGGTTAGCGTCGCTTAGCGTGGCGGTGCATGTAGATCGCCCTCGGCAATCAACGGAGCTTGCCAATGACGGCCCTCCGCAGTTCTTTCCGCGGAACCATCATTCGAACAATCTCAAATCGGTGCGATCCCCTGCATAGCTTGGTGGGGTTACCTGTGCTAGGAAACATCGCCACTCGCCCAGAATGAAATGGCTCTCGCACAGCAGCTACCATAGGAACGGAAAAAGAGAGAGCAGCGTTGGGAAGGACAACGCTCCGCTTATGAGTCCTCTGGCTATGCCCACAGAAATCGTGCACCCCGCGCGCTGCACCGGTAGGAGACATACTCCCCAGCTACGCGTCAAAGCAACTCAACTCCCATCAATTGTTCAATTTTGTCGTTAGGAACGCTTTGTGAAAGCTGAGAGTGAGCCCTCGACACGCCGCTGTCCTGGCAACAGTATGATTCGCAGTTGGGCTTTATAACAGAGGAGGAGCCATGTCGATCACTATGGCTTCTTCGAACCCCAAGCAGAACCAAGCTCATCCCGTCCCGTTCGCAGTAATGCGGCGGCGCACAATTCTCGCTTGTGGAAACTGCCGCAAGCGAAAGATCAGGGTGCGTATTTTGGTCTTCTCATATCCAACATTTACTCATTGCTCTGGATATTTCATCCAGTGCATTACGACAGAGCAGCCGCCGCGGAATCCTTGTGCCCGCTGCGTGAAAAAACATCTCCCTTGCGAATACGCTGTGGCCGACGCCGAGTATTCTTCACCGTCCCCGGGCCGCGCTGAAACCCCGGACGCGTCCGGCTCGGACCGCCATGACTCAGGGACGGATTTCAGTCCTTCGCTCGAACCGATGAGGTGGACGCCTCCAACATCGCCACCCACCTTCTCTGTCAGCGGGGGCGCAGTTCCGCCCCTTCCATATACCGGTCCACCCCCCATTAAACGAACAGTGACGGGTTGGCGCTACTCTCCGCCATCACGTTACGGGCCAAACCATCCCAGATCCGGGAATGCGTCCGTCCCTGCGCCGAACCACGATTCGCGAGCATCTACCCCCGGCTCAGGATCAACCCACCCGTACGCAAACCCCCAATATTACACGTCATCAAATACAATGTCCCAATATGTAACTTATGGGAACATTCAGTACAGCCCCCAGCATCAGCATCTGGTCAGCCCTGAGCCGGAATCACAGCCTCCTTTCATGCAACCCCACTCCGGCGACTATCCGTTCAACTACAGCGAGTTCTTCAATGATTACGACGAACAAGGCCCGAGGTCGGTTCTATAATTTGCTGGTTGGACGTTCAACTTCTGCTTTGCTGACCCCACTTCAGCGGCAGTAAGTAGACTGGCCTCCCGCTAGAATGTCAATAGAACAACGATCGTCGACTCGGATAGGCATCAATTCTGCCTTGAACGGTAAACGAAGTTCGTTGCTGTGGAGCTTAAGCTTCATCTCTATTCCTTTTCTTAGACATATATTTCGTTAATTCTTCCCCACCTGTCATGTATGCTACTGAGAACCATTTCATCGCCGCGTGCGCATATTGCGAAGTCACATCTGTGGGTGTTCAGGGCCGCGAAAACTACCCGGTACGTACGATAGCGGTAGAGCGGTACAGTCTCGACGCGGAATGGTTAGAAATGGTTCCGCTATGCTTCCCTCGATCAACGGGACATTGAACACAGCATTTCGAAGAGTTGACATTGGCGAAACTGTGGGAAGGTTTCCCGGAAATCTTCGGCAATCGGGCCTCGCAAATCTGGCTGTGTTCAACTTACTACGCAGGGCAATGTCAGTCCCCAGTAGACATACACACAAGACTGATGTTCTATAGCACTAGTGTGCCTTGTTGCCTTCTCTGCTAGCATGGTTGATCACGAATTGATGCGACGCTTGTGCCGAAGCGGCAGCGGACGATGGAGGATGCGGATCAGGGATAGCTGAAGCGGATCAGGGATAGCTGAAGCGGATCAGGGATAGCTGAAGCGGATCAGGGATAGCTGAAGCGACGTGATTGCCGACATTACGGCAGATCACTCCGCACACTCGCTCAGTTTCCGCCTCAGGCCCCTATCCGAATTTAGGCATTATTTTCGGCAGCCTCGGCACTCCATCAAACATCCTTCAGACCCGTTCAAGGCTTCCACGGCGGCAAATGCATTGACTTTTGGTGAGAATTTCATTTTGTTTTGTAAGGCTGATGATATATTACCTGAGGATGGACCAGAACTAAGAAAGCGGCTCTCAACCTTTCTCAACGTCATTGCATTCGAGAGTTGTGAGCGCGGAGGCAGTGGGAGTGACGTGATCGGATCAAATGACAAAGTGTCAAATGTTAAAGAAAGCCAAGAGGCGCACCGGTGTAAAAGCGACCGGTTGCGAAGGGCCAGGCAACCGATTACCACTGTGGGGTCAACATGCTGGCCGGTGCTAGGCCATGAATTCGCAGAATGGAGAAGGGGAAGGAGAGGCATTTTTTGTGATCGTTTGATCGTTTGACAGGGAAGTTTGATGAATCTGATGGAATGCCGAGGCTGCCGAGAATAATGCCCAAATCCGGATAGGGGCCTGAGGCGGAAACCCACGAGTGACTCCGCACGATCAAACATCACTGAGTTTGAAACTCTCTCGACGGCAGGAAGCCATAAGTAAATCGCACGGAGAGGATTCTTGAGCTTATTTCGAGTTTATTGTAGAAATCTTGGAAAGAACTCAAGATCTGGAGCAGCACTGGGGCAGTCGGGGACGTAAATCCCAGAGGATTCAGACGAGACTCGTGGGAGGACTCACAAAACCGCTGAGTTGAAACGTACAAAGTTCAGCCCAATGTTGGCGCCTCCTGCGAACGCATTTCCGGGCACAGCGGGGTCGTCGAGCGGGAATGAGTAGCGCTATCCTGCGTCTGTGCGCGTAACAGGTCAAGATCGATATTTCTCCCTGTTTGACGAACTTTCAGGACACGGGGAATTTATTTCCTTTCCCATTTTTCCTCGGATCTTGAAAACGATCTCGGCCTATCTCGGCCCAGCAGCTTCCGAGCCATCAGCGGGAGTCACACAGAAAACTGGAAGGTTTCGGGGCGCCCCGAAACGTTCCTGAACATTTCAAGTTCCAAATCAGTATCAAACCATCAGTTTTGGCATGCACTTCGGCCGCCCGGAAACAATAAGCTTCGGCCATTGTTTCAGGCGCGAGCAAAATAATAGGTTTCAGGCAGCCTGAAAACAGGTCTAGAGTGCGCGTGCCTGCGGTGTGTGAGGACGGGAAATTGGGAGCAAGAGAAATATTTACGGCAAAACTGCGGCTGCTCGACTGCAAGATTCGGACCTTCCTGGATGCAGCGCGTTACGCTTGGGAGGTTCAGTGACTGCTGAACATCGGTTACTACACTTGGACCCTCAAAAGGTACTGGGATGAGTCAGGTCGCCGACTATGCGCGGACAAGGAATTATAACACACAAGTAGCTTTGACGGTCGGCGTAAGAAAGGTAAGAGCAATAACTACGGCAGCCGTTTTCACGAATACTTGAGGGACCGAGTCAACTGGCGGACTGCAATAAACAAGACCAGGAGTACTACCTTGAAGGCTCATTCTGAAGAGAGCGGGTGGGGTGGGACAGCGATGGGACGGGTATAAGTACCGATTGTCCCGAAGAGAATTACAGCGGCTGCTCGAGGGGTCGGAAAGTCGCTATCTACGGAGTCAATGCCCATTTGTGAGCCCTCGCTCCCGTTGGTTAGCACCTCTGACTAAGGGTGAACTACGAATGACAGGCTGACTCGCTATACATGATGCCGACATCCTGCATGCACTTGAAGGATAGGGAAGACAGTAGAAATCGGCCGAACGTAGAACTAGGCCATCTTCGTAGAATATGTTCCTCTTCCGGAACGACGGGCACTCTAGCAGTTGCCCAGATGGCAGGTAATCTTAACGAGCACTACACCGAAACAAGGCCAGAGCTCAAGTGACCACTCTAGTGCTGCTTTGTAACATGGCAGGGACAGATTGACCTAGTCGTGCGCACTTGAAGCATAGCGAAGGCAACGCTCTACGCGGCGGGATGTCAATCTTCGGAGGCTCATTTGGGTTTGACATGCAACTCCAGGAAAGAGGGTATCTGAGACCAGAGTCAAGAACCGTGCCCCGTGCCACGAGAAGCTGGATGGTGCTGCCAGTGAACCACAGAGACGAATTCACACCCAAGGGAGGAATCTTCGTCCGCCTTATGATGGCCTACTTGCGAAGCGGGGGTCCAGCTGGCGGCAGTGGCACACGGTTGGGCGAGATGGCGTTTGAGATGCGTCTGAGATGCAAATTAATACCGGAGTTTTAATTCCTCGTCTTCTCGACCTATCACCTAAACGTGCATGAGTTCGAACCCGAAAAAGCGCGCTATTTCACCCATCAGGCTCAATATATATATTTCATCTGGAACCTGGAGGATTTAGACATCCATTGACAAACCTGATCAAATTAGGCCAGAAGGGTTTAAAATTAAGACACTGACGGGTCTTGCATTTCGACCTTCAGCTACAACGGGTGCAGAATTTGAGGGTAACCTGGCATACAATGCGGTCGATGCATGACTCAGGCCCGGGGAACCACAGGGTAAAGCTCGAGTGGCCGGCGTCGTTGAAGCCTAACTGTACTTCTGCCTAATCTCTTATAAACAGACCAATGAACTTGATGCTCCCAGTACCTCGCATGGACTTCTTCTATGCACACCATGCGCGGCGGCGCGCCCCTCGCGTCTCTCTTCGACACGCGAGAGTTCACATGCAACACGATGCGTTCTCCCAGTCCTCTCGTTACCTATATGCCGCATTTTCGCGGGCCGCGGCGAACGCGCAGACCCATTCAAGTTCCCGACGAACATCCGACAGGATAATCCCGCTATTCTACGAGAAGCTGCTCACCCTGACGAGCCGGAAGACCAAGTCGAGTGCGGCTGCGTTTTGTCACCACGGGGCCTGGTGGACACGGTGCAGCACAGAAATCTGTGCGTCGTGTGCAATTTCTTTCGGTTAAAGGGATTGATGTCTGGCTAGTTTGAGGACCTTTATAACAAACGAGGTACGAGTTGATAATTTAATAGTGTCTGTTTATAAGAGACTAGAGGACCTTGAGCTTCTGGGAGCTGTAAGAAGTTGGTGCATGAAAAACAGGCGTGAGCAGGGTCTTCCGGGGTTTATTGTTCCTCCAAGTAACTGATTACTTGAGATAAATTAGCGGGAGAAGTTGTTCTATATACTCAAGAGTAATCCAGTAATCAGAATCCTTGACTTCTCGCTTATCCGTCAGTTTTCTTCGAATTCTCATATACTCGGACACATCTGCTAGTTTTTACAGGATCAAACTCTGGTCACTGACCACACCAAAATACCAACATCGGGTGTATCGGAGTCCCTCCTCCGTAGGTCAACGTCCACCGTGATACTCTTTCTCGGGAACACCTCGTCCCACATTTCACGCCAGGACTCGGGTGAATGACAGAACATGGGGCGTCCGGCGATGCAAATCCCCTCTTTGAGCCCCTTCTCCCGGCGCCCGACGTGGCTTCCAAAGATCACTGATCCACGTATGGGGGAGAGCAGTCCCGCGAGGGCGCGGGCAAACTGCAACTGCTGTGATTCGAGGAATAGATGAAAGACGAGGGAAACGTGGATTGCGGAGACGTGTCCGCAGAGAGGGGTGAGGGATGTCAACGAGGTCAGCGGAGGGGAGGAATCGGTGAGCTCCGATGCAGACCCGGTAGGCTTGGATGGTGTGAGAAAGTCAGAGTCCAATGCATCGCCGACGAGGAACGGAACGGGGAATGATTCGGGCGTGGACCCGAACAGCTCGTGGCCCAGCATCCAAAACTCTGCGTGAAAGAATAGATAAACACCTTCGTAACATTGCGACGTTGTATGAAGCGCAAGGTACCTGGGTGAAGGTCGCTAGCCAGCAAGTTTTGCAAGGGAAATCCGTCACTCGCAGCCTTTCTGATGTCGGTGCCAACTGAAAATAATCATGTGGGGCGGCATTACACGCAGAGCATAGGTCGACTTACAGCAACAGCCGAGATCCAGGAGAATTGCACCCTTTCGCTCCCGTCCCAATGCAAGAACCTTCTGGTAAGCGGGAAGGGTTGATATCTTTGTCCTGCGATGCGTCAAACGATGGATAAATTTGAATCTGCCCTCGCACCCACCGCGCGAATTCAAATCTGCGTATACAGGGGTAGCTGTAGAGCTGGATCGCACAGGTCAGCTGAGGGAGTATCATTAGTAGATAGCGTACGTCGTATGCTCTCGTTTGGACGGCGAGGACATGCTTCTTCAGTTCGTCGGGGTCCCGTATCCCAGACTGGTCCCTGACGAATCCAAACTCCTCATCCTGGGAGACGCTCAGGGCGATGAACGATCGACAGCTGCATGCAGAAATAGGATGCTCACAATGTACAGAGCATCGTCGAGTGGGGCCGGCTTGTATTGGGTCATGGTAGATAACTGTGGGACCACCAAGTGCGGAACACGTGGAACTGCCGCCGATGGATAAAAATGCCACTGGCGTGGAAATGTGGGACATATGAGCGTATCGTGCCACGCTGCTGGGAAGGCGTGAGGGACCGAACCTGATGCTGCGATATTTATACCAACGGCGTGCCCGCCCCGATCGCCGGTGCAATTCTTGCGCTGGTTGGGGTGTCAAGTTGTTGTCCGTGGAATAAAACAAAATCTGTTCCGTTGCAGTCACTGCGGTGGCCGATGCATTTTTGGAACCCAAAGTGGAGGTCCAAACATGTCTGCCGTTTCCCTCCGTTTTTGATGCGAAACTGAAAAGAACTGATTTTCTCTTTCTCAACATCGACTGAAAATCATTTCTTTTCATTGCAACACATGAAGTGAAAATTGACCATGTTTAGGGCTCATTTTGCGACCCACAAAGACATCATTTTTGACCATCGAAACAGAGGTTGAACAAAGGAATCCTTTGTTCAATCGCTGTTTGCCGAGCTCAAAATGATTTCTGTAGGGGACGGAAAAATCTGTCCAAAGAGAGACTGTTTTTGAACCACCTTTCTCACAGAAAGAGTGAAAATATTCAGTTCGCATTGGCCGGACAAACGAGTCCGTCAAAAATCCGGTGTTTTCAGTTCCGCGCTAAAAACAGAGCGAAACACCAGACATGTTTGGATCCGCATTTGCGCCGCCAAAAATGGATGGGCCACCGCAGTTAGTGGAGGGTGGGATATCGATACCAAAAGCAGGATTTGGTTTCCGAATTGATCCGGTATCACGATGCACATCGTGATCCGGAATCATCAACCTTTTTTGTACTCTCATCAAGCTCTCATCGTCGTGGTCCCCCTATTCTGTGCGCCATGGCGCACGACGTGCCGTGACTGGACAGCAACAGATATATCTTGAGTGCGTTCAGCGCTCCTACTCGTCCGCGTCCCATTCTCGCGCTTCCTGTGGTCGAATCCAGCCGAATCCATATTCATCGTTCGGGCGCTTTCCATGCGACGGCGCAATGACTCATATTGAGCGGCTGTGTTTAGGCCCTTGTCTACCAACTCAGGGTGACTACTACGTATAAAATACCTATGATACAGGGAAGTATGATTCGGCGTAGCACGCCCGATTCGGTACCTCAATCCTTTGTCAGGCCCCGTGGAGCTCCACCAAAGGGTTGTCTCAAAAAATCCCCAAATCTGGCCTAAAAAAGCCACTTTCAAATGGCACTTTGGACCTCGAAAAGCCACTATGGGACAGGGGTCGTCACGCTGTGGCGCTGTAATTTTGGCCAAAATACAGGCGGAAAATCGATTTTTCGCCTCCGCCACGCAGTCCTCCCATCTCATTCCTCGAGTTTTGGGCCATCGTATGTTCGCTCCTCAGACCTCCCTTGTTTGGAATTCCTTGACAGAAGGCTGGAGAAGGTAACCAAAACCCCCTCAAAAATCCACTTCTGGGACAGGGCTCTTCGATTTTCGGCCTCGAAAAGCCACTTTTTGGGAAAACCCTTTGGTGGAGCTTCACGGGGCCTCCTTTTTCACTCATCAAAAACGCAAACTAACCAGCATTGTATAGCGTACTTCCACTCAACGGTGACGGTGAATCACATCAACCTGCTGACCTGCGGATTTGCATCTCTTCACCACCCGCGGGACTGGTTGCTCAACCACGTCCGCTCGCCCTCTTGTCTTCGTCGACAAGCGTTCCAACCGAATAACTGACTTCCTTCCTCTGTAGCAAGCAATTCGAGCACATCCTTGACGGGCTCTCCGGCGCGCTTGATTTTCGCCATACCATCGGCGTCGAGTCCGGGCCTTCGTCTGAGCAGGGCGGGGGCCGCCGCACCGTTGGTGAGGTCGACTTTTAAATCAAGCAAGCCATGCTCTAGCCCCTTTGCGAGAGGCGTCGAACTGACGCCGCGAAGCCACGAAGGCCCTATGCTTGAGTATGAACAGACTTTGACGCGGGCGTTCCCCGTCCCCTCCGTTGCGCGCACAGCCCCGCAGCTCAAGGTATTCTACAACACCTCCGCGCACTTCCCATGGATTGGCGACCGCGCGCGCCAGCTCACCGGCGCGTGCCTCGAGTATTTCCGTGGGATACGCAATCCGATTGGCGTCACCGATTTGGGGCTGGGACTTGATGAGAACAGGCAGAGTGTTACCGTATTCGTGATTTTTGAACTTAAGCGCCGCTACTCTAGTCCGTTTATCCGTTTTGCCGTCGGGGTCCTGCGTTACAAATTTGACGTGCGTGAACCTGCGTATTGTTCTGCAACTTGCCTCCGATATCAGGCACGCGTCCCGCGCGTCAGCCACTTTTTGCTCAATTTAGACACAGCCCCGTACTTCACGGATGATGGGTATACTCTTAGGTATTGATGGGCTCTATTGTCTCACTCAAATGACAAGGAGCTTCTAGATTTCGCGTCGTCGCGTGTGGTAACAAGCGGAGCTGCGCGAACTCCAGGAATTCCGGGCTTTCTCAATTCAGACTGAAATGTTCTCCAGAAGGGCGGCTGTGATGAAATCATTTGCGCAGACCAGTGAGATGCATTAAACTCACTGGAGACGGATCTTGAGAAGGCAGTGGGAGATCCGCCTGCTGTAAGTAAGCGCGCGCTCAGATCTGGATCGGACTGCATTCCGAACTGAAGCCTGGAGAAGAACCAGAAGAGGAGGAACAAGACAATGCTTGTCTAGCAATTGCGAAGAATCCACGAGGGAAAGGAAAAGAGGCACGGCAATCCCCGAGTAAGTGGTTTCTCTTATAGTGTAAACTTGGTTGGAATGAACCGCATCAGCTATTGCATGCGGCGGCCGGCCTGATCGCAACGGCGGACCGCGGGTAAGGGAAAGGGATTTAAACATGAATGCTCCCATCAACGAGCGAGACAAAAAACTCTGGTTGGGGGGTTATTTATACAAACTCACTGGGGGGATTCACCGTGCCCGGGATGTAGGTACAGTGTAGCATTAAATGGAGGACAATTTGTTATGTTCATTCGACTTGGCCGGCGATGTTTCATCCACCTCGCCCAAGATAACCCATGACTAAAGCACCGAGTACTAGTAAACACCGAGTAATTAGAGCGAAGCGCCCGCCGCCTCCCGTTATCTTTTCTGGGTTCACATCTCATCAGCGTGCTCCTGTTGCTGATACCCCGAAAGACAGCATTCAAAGGGTACTCGTATCGCTTCGCGTTCTTCTTCCCCTCCATGTCGACATTCTCCGAAAGCTCAGAGAACTCGATTCCCTTCCTTAGAAAACCATCCAACATGGACTCAACTGGTTCTGACAACTCATTTCATCCTGATCCTGTCAGGGAGTCGCCGGTCCTACCCCGTAGGAGGTGAGTTGCCAATCCTCGGGCTTTTGGATCTGACAGTCCGCTCAGGATGCGGGGATTCATGTCCCAGCTCTCGGGCTGGCCAGCAATTGTCATCGGTGGCCAAAGCATATTGCTGGTCCTGATGTGAAGTTTCTTCGCCGTCCTTAAGTCGAGGGGGTACATCGCACTTCCACACTCGAGCGCTGCCTGGGCCCAAAACCATAGCCGCTCCGTCACATTCATCTCTACTTTGACTGCAACAGTACTTGCGAGCTGTTCTTCTTTGTGAGCTGCACTGCCATTCTGAGGCAGCGACCGGTTGATTCAATCATTAGCCTCTTCTCGCTGGGTGTCCGCCGTGCGATCGCGCTCCATCTCCGGCGGCCTATGCCGCTGGCCACATCGAGTTCCATGCTCAGTATCTCCCACCGCTCGCTTGGGCGAACCAGCAGATGGAGGGCAATTTCCGTGGGTGTAATCATCCTGACCGGTCTTCAGACAACTTCGTTCGTTTTTGCAATATTACATTGACTCTGACTGACCGTCGCCCAGGTGGACAACATTCATCAGACCGGTTTTATTTTTGATCAAGACGCCGGCCAGCGGCTCCGAGCTAGATCTGTCGAGTCCGTTCCTGCACCAGATGGAGTCCACAGGTGCACTAGACAAATGCATGTATGGGAGCAGTGCGGAATCACCACCATCGCACACCCGCGTTTTCGTTCATTCATTTCAGGTGCCATTGCCACATTTATCCGTGGTCAGATTGCAAGCGGATACGCTCTCGTCAGCAATAAAACGGGAACTCCTGCATCTTTTACTCTATTGGACCATACTTTCAGCGTCTCGACCGGTGGGAGGAAAATCCTTCTCTTGACGCCGCCCTAAGATTTCCGTAGCGGGCATCCTTCCGGCCACATTCAGAGATTCTAACACTAGCGCGTGGTTTCCCATTATTAGTGTAATCCCTTCAACCATACATGCCGACCATGACCTCCTTGACGGCCTCTCGTCAAACTACTCCACGAATCAACAAGGTGTGGGCCCGCCGACAATTATGTGCCCACAAAATATTGATACAATCACCAGGATTCTCGGTCGACGTAACCTGTGAATTCCAAAATATCACCGCCATTGAGCCCTCGCTGACTGTCAATACTGTAACCCCACACTGGCCAAATGGGACCGCCATGACAAACATTACGCTTATTGAGATGAGCGCAAACTGCCCGGTTCCTGAACATTCCGGAGGTACGAGTTGGAATTAGCAGTTTCTAGATTCTCATTCGCCTCACACAGTCAGCGCCACATCTACATTTGTAAGCGGGGAGCCTCCAAACTATTTTATGATGATTAGCTGCAAGCCCGCTGAGAATTACAGTGGGTTTCTTCTCAGCTATTGAGAAACGTCTCATCCTTCATCAGCCTTGATATTTTCCTCATCGGGCGTTTACGAAAATTTAACTCCCGCCGTTTGCAACTTGTCCCCGAAGATCACAAGGGTCAATGTTGATTACCTCGATCCGAACTCGGACTCTGAGATGATTAGCAGCTCAGCCATACTAGATGACGCAATCCTGGATCCAGATGGCCCAGCTGGTGTCTCCGCTGTCGTTACCATCGCCGACATGATGTTCTTTAGCCAGGGGTTGCTGACTAACGTCATGGCTGATGACATTGCCTCTGTGTTAACGACGCTCTCGGATGACTCGTTGGAAGAAGACCCAGCTGGGGCCGTGCTGCAGTTGATGGTAAGGAGGATCTCCTCCGAGTACTCATATTTTTATGAGTTCACAGGCAGAGTACATCCGCGGAGTTGCAGAATACAGTGGTTCTGTAGGCCTATTGACCCTCCTCCTTCCGTCCCTTCTGAAATTCATCCGAGGTCTTTAGGGCGTGTCTGTCCAGAAAGAACGGGACATTCGCAGACGGAGTGCCAGCTAACATGGCCATCCCCACCACCGGAACTATATACACACAGACCATGTGCTGGATTCCCCCCACCGGCAGCTCGGGATGGGTTCTCGTCTTGGGCACGGTTGTCGCATTCATCACGATTCTCGTCGTCATTGTAGCTGTGGCTCAAAATCGGCATGCCATGAATCCACAGAGCGACGCGTTCGATCCGGGAGACACGATGCACCTACTGTCTGCGGCGGCAGCCGGTGGGTTGGAGGATCTCTTTGAGGGTGGGGTTGACGTGGATTTCCGGGCTGCGGAGAAAGTTAAGGTCGTCCTGGGATTAATCCCGGGAAGCAGTCTCGCGCTGGTTGCAGCGAACACAGAGTAATTGTTAACTCCGATCCTTGAAATTTACTGGTGCTGCGGGCTTAAACCATGCGGCAATATGGCTGGCCCGGCCATCTACATGTACCCCTCTTTGAATTTCGTAGACACGCCTGCACATTTAAAATCTTACCACTACGTTACATGTACTTACTTCGTTTGTTGAACTGTTTCAGTTTTACCGATTCTTTGTTCCCCCAGGTGTGTCTGGAAAAAAAAAATTCCTCAAGTAAACTGATCAATGGTTTTAACAATACTATTTATAATACACGGCTGGAACGTTCGGAGCGTTGCTTGAGCGTTGCAACTTTGAACATGAATCACGTGCGTGTGGGATTAATCCTGATTCTGTCTTTTTTTTTTTTTTTTTTGGTGGTACGAAGTAGCACCCACACAATTAATAATAGATTAACCTGTGGGGGCCCGTAAGCGTGGAGGGGATCTCGACCTCCAGGAGAGAAAAAGGGGTTCCACCCCCAGGGAAAATGCAATTTACGCACGCGGCGGGGTGCCGTAGTGTTGGGCTCGCATGGGACGAAAATGGGGCTCAGCTGTGTCGGTTCCGCCTACTAGAAGGCGGAGCCGTAGCGCGAGAGCCTATGGTCCCTGTACCCACTAAAACCCTGGGTTCTCTAAGCCAATCTTTTGGCAGTTTAATTTCTTCGAACAGAGTTCGGCTCCAGGTTTGGAGTACCACTTCAGGTGGCACCAGGATTTTCTTCTGGTCGGACCGTGTGACGGCCATGAATCGGTCGGTGTTTAGCCGATCGTTTATGAGGGAGACCCAGCGGTTGTGGACTTCAGGTATCGACGGCGCCGCGCCGTCCTTCTTGATCACACTTTCATTTCGCAGCTTCCAGATGAGGAAGGCAGACTCGGTAATCAGTATCCGGTAGAGCCGGTTGAGGCCGGATGGCTTCGCCTTGCTTTCCTTCTCGAAACTCGTCAAGGCGCTCCCGAGCATCATCCCCATCGACAGCGGGGGTAGCGGCGAGCCGCTCTTCCGTTTCCAGAGCTCATTGGCTAGTTCCCAGATGTGCGCTTGGCCTGGGCGGGAGCATTCAAACATGATATGCTGCAGAGATTCTGTGGCGTCGCAGTGGCGGCATCTCACCCTCTCCTCAAAGCCAGGGATATGTGACCAGTAGTCTCCTATGCGGTGCGCACTGTGTAGGCTTTTCCATAACCATGATTTGACCTGCCTCGTAATGTCTTTATGGCGGATAGACTCCCAGATCCTTGGGGGCGTCGGGGCATGGCCGGTGTGGGCCTTCTCGAATCCTTGGACGAGAGAGATGTTGGTCTCGGTCGACTTCCGAGATGGGACCTTCTTCAGGCTCCGGATCCCTCGGTACGCGGTGGCCTGGGTCATTTCACTGAGCTTCGCTCCGTAGATTCTCGCGTTCTCGGGGATGGACAGGTTGATGTCGATCACGGTGTTCTCTCCTGCTGCGGTCCGGGCCAAGTCAGAGGCAGCTTTGCACGACGGCTGGACCGTAAAAGAGGTTCCATGTGTGCGCAGGCGCATGCACGCAGCGAGAGCAGCCAAGGGGGCTGAGTTCGGGACACCGATCCAGCCACGGTCTTCCCATTTCCTCAGGTGGGTGTTCATGCCGTTTGCAATGATATTTCCCCTCCCTTCGAGGACGAGAGAGGCGTTCGATGGAGCAGACTGGGCGGCCAGGACAGCAGCGACAATGTCGGCGCTCCCCGGCTTCGATAGTACCCCTTCGGGGACTATTGTCCCTTTATTTCGTGGGTCGGCCGCTGCATACCAAACGCCAACAGCGGATTTCTCGTCGAGGGTACCAGTGTACTCGTGGCGGCTGCCGACCATGATGTGTACGCAATCTGTGGCCGCAGAAATGGGGAGTGCAAAGGGGGCTGGTGGATCAATGTCCGTCTTCTTCTCTGCAGTGAAAATCCTAAAGCCTTCTGTCAGGTTGGAGATCGCAGGTGGGGGCACGAAAACGGTTTCCCCCTTCACACCAGGTGGTGGGAGTTCTACAGGTGTATCGGGAGTCCGGGGATCCCATTTTGGGAGAATTTCCCCAAGGCGAGTACGAACGGCTAGCGCACAGGCATGGGGGTTTTTACACCCTCGTTCCAGGCGATCTTCCGAGCAGGGGCTGCAGGCACATTTGGAGTTCGCAGCATGGTCGGGGGATTCCAGACGGGCCATGACAAGCAGGCCTTGTCCGGTTGTGGTCACGTTGTGCTTCAAGCGGAGGCATTTGCATTGCGGGGAGTTGTTGTGTTGGGTTTCAGAGGGGTTTCTTCCCAGATGGTGCCACAGGGGTAGGAGTTTCCGTACTTCCGTGGTTGGGTGCACCGTGTCGAATTTAATGCCGTATTTTTTAGCAACTTTTAGCATACCTTTCAGGAACTCGGGGAATTTTTTCCCGGCCTTCGGTTTCCAGTCCTGGAGGAAGGGGTTAACGTGGGACCCCTCCTGGACAGAGGACGCAGCTTTGTCGTGCTTTGCAAGGATTTTATCCACAAGATACGCCCATAGTGCGCGTTGCTCCGGGTCCATTTCCAGGTACGCTTTCAGCGTCATAATGTGGATGGCTTCATTCCGGGCTTCTATATCGAACATATTTTTCCCACCAGCTTCGAGCGGTGCCAGGAGAGTGTCGCGGCCAACAGGGGAGGTCTTAGAGCCGCCCCATATGAATTCGCGTTGGGCGTTAATCAGGGTCTTTTCGACAGCCTGCGGCATTCCATTCATTTGGGTGAGATATTGGGTCATCGCAGCTATGGTTATCTGAACAATGTGGCGTTTGGCTTCTAGAGTTGGGAAGTGCCTTCCCCATCGCTCCAGGCTGGAGTCAATTTTTTCGATTATCGGGGTCCAGACGCCTTGGACCGGGACATTATTTCCCACGCGTGCCCCGAGGATCCGCACGGACTCGCCGTCGACAGCTATGTGGATATTATCTGGGAGAGGGGTGTCTAGAGCATTAAGTTTCCGTGATTCTATCACACTGGCTCGGTACTCAGGTGAGCCTATCGGGATCACTTCCGTTTTGGCTACATTGAATTTTGCGCTCGAGGCCAAGCACCATTTGTCAAGAATCCCCTGGAGGGTCGCAAAGCTGTCTGAGTCGCGTAGGTAAACAGTTGTATCATCCGCGAACATAGCGGTCACTACTCGCTCGATCGTGTCACTGATTTCGTAACCTTTAAGGTTGGAGGCACGCAGCATCGCGGCAAGTGGCTCAATGGCAAGGTTGAAAAGGAGGCAAGAGAGGGGGTCGCCTTGGCGAACACCCCGCGTCACACGGAAGCAGCTGCTCAGGACCCCGTTGATTACTACTTGGGTTTCCGCATCGCTGTAGAGCGCCTTCACAGTGTTAATGAATTTCTCGGGGATGTTCCGGTCCCGCATCGCCTGCCATAGGTAGCGATGGGATGTCTTATCGTAAGCTTTCTCTTGGTCCAGTGCTACAATGGTGCCGTTTAGGAGCTCCTCCTCGGCGTACTCAACCATTATCAGGGATAGATAAATCTGGTCGGCAATCTTGCGGCCTTTCATGAAGCCGGCTTGGTTTTTATGGATCAAGGCTGGGGCAACTTTGGCGAGCTTTGCATTCAGAGCTTTTGTGAAGATTTTATAGTCTGAATTTAGGACAGTTATTGGCCTATGGTTTGCGATATCGGTGATATCCCCCTTCTTAAAAATGGGGCACATCCAGCCCCTCGCAAATTCGGTCCCCACTTCAACTCCGTTGTTCTCGATGTCATTGTACACAGCAGTAAGCAACTTTACTATGTCGAAGAGGGGGCGAGGGGGGGACTCAGACCCGATAGATTCTTTGGTCGCTTGGAAGATCTCGTCGAGTCTCGACCACAGCTCGGTTGGGGCTCCGTTAGTCCCGGATGCGACACCTCGCGCAAAGTCATTCATGGAGGTCCGGACATCGTCCTCATCCAAATTTTTCCCGAGGTCGGCCATCTCGGCAATTACGGGGGGGGCGGCATACTATCGAGAGCAGCGGCTATGGCGCGGTCTTTTGCTGTTGGATCGAGCTCGGAGGTGTCGACCTGAAGGTCTGCATGGTAGTCTCGTGCCAGCTCAGCCATTTTCTCCGAACGGGTGCTACTCTGGGCGGGGAGATGTCGGTTCGACAGAGGAGGTAGGTGGTGTCGCGTGGTTTCACATCTTTGCTTACCCGAACTGAGAACTTAGTGATATGGTCCATCTCTGTCCTGAATCGGATTTTGGTGCGCATTTGCCGCTTGTCACGCTGGACCGACACAATTTTCGCAATGTCCTTCTGGAATGCGGCGGCTTTCGTTGCCCGCTTGCGCTCGGTAGACTCGGGATCAGAGGTTGGGACCTCATTCAGTAAATTGTCGCGCTTTTTCTGGAGTGTGCGCTTCGCTTGCTCCAGGGCCCCTATGTTCTCCTTGGCCCGATTCTGGGCGAAAGTCTGAAGGCCGTCTTTGTACAGCTTGAAGCGCTTCTGCAAAGATACTCCCTCAATGGAGGGGACGTCGGGGAGCAGTTGGGCACCCTCTTTGATGGCATATGCCATGAACTCCTTGTCGCGGAGGAGGAAGAGGGGAATGGCGAACGGCCCTTCCCGATATAGGGCGCGCCTGGTGCGCAGATGTCCACAGCAACCATTCGATGGTCAGTTTTCACTGCAGCGTCTCTGATGTCCCAGTTTCTACAGGTCTTGAAGAGGGCTGGGGAGACAAGGATCTGATCGAGCCGTGAGTGTGAGCCCGAGGGGTGGACGTAAGTGTATGCTTTAAGGTCTGGGTTCGTTGCTCCCACCCATCCTTCAGATCCAGTAACTGCTTGAAGCGGGCAAGCGCCTCGACGGCGCCAGAGTCGTCTGCATGGTGCGGGAGTCGATCAATAGGTTCTTCTACCACGTTTAGGTCGCCGCCCACCGCGTCGGGGACTGGGACATCCTCGGTCAACCAGATGTGGGACAAGGTGTCCTAGAATTCCTTGTTTTCCTGGCCAGCGCCGGTCGGCGCATAAACACCAAGAATGGTTAGGGTCCGCTGGTTGTGCCACGGGACTGTGAGGAGGATTGCGCGTCCAGGGATGAGACGCCGGACAGACACTCCTTCGACATTTGTTATATCACGGTTCAGGACTATAGCTACTCCTCCCCGGTTGGGGTGGTCGGGATCTATTGTGTTGTAGATACGCATGCGCGGGTAGATGCGCTCAATTTCATCGACCTGTTCGTCATCCAGGTGTGTTTCCCCAACCACTAGGTGACCAAGGCGCTCGTCGAACAGGGTCCGGTTTATCTCGCTCCAACGATTGCCATCTTGAGCAAAATTTTCACCGCCGCGACCGTTGCCATTCAGTGCAGTGAGGGTGACCTGGGCCTTGGTTTTGCGGACAATTTTCGGATTGCCCTGCTGTTGATTTTCCCGCTTGCGGCTTAGGAACGCGGGAGCAGATTCCTCATCGGAGGGAATACGGCTCGGTGGAGCGTGGGGGCGTCTCTCTGTGTCTCGCGAATGACGTGCGTTGTTTCGCGTGTTTGGCGAGTTGGGCGCATTGTTACGTGCGGCCTGCGCGTCAAGAAGGGGCGGAGGCGCGGTGGGCACGTTCTTGTGGGGGGGGCGCGCACTTGTGCGAGGGGTTGCCGTTTGGCATGCGGAACGAGGCACGCCTCCGGACTGGGAGTTAGGCGGGGGGCGCGGTTGTAGAGGCGTTGAGAACGCTGAGCACCGCCGTTCGTGCCCAAGATAGGGGTTCCATCATTTGACTCTCCCGCTCCTTCATCGGGGCACGGCGGGTGGGAACACCGTGGTCCTCTCCGGAGCTGGAGAGGGTCGGAACTTCCATGGAGGAGGTCCCGTTTTGTATTTGCTGCCCTATGCTTCGTCCCGTAGCGGCCAAGGCAACCAAACCACTATGGGTGGGACCTTGTGTAAGATGGCCAGGGATAGGCCCCTGAGTACCCTGACTCCTGCTAATTTTGCTGTGTGAACTCGCCGCCGGCAGGCACAAACAAGAGGGACGTACCGTATCCCCGAAACCCTCCCGAGTTCCAGGAGGGTCTGTGGTACAAATTTCGGTTTCGTATTGTTGTACTGGCATAAGGGGGTTTTTATTGGGTGCGTTTAGGGACCGCCGTCACAAAGTTTACAGAATCCAACTGCGTGTATAGTCTCAGAGTAACTCGGGGGTGTAGGTTGTAGGGAGGGGGGAGGAACCGAGCCTTATCAGTGGAGGTAGGAGGACAAGATCGCGACATGTCAAGAAACGGAACGAGATCCCACGCAAGTTCTTCTAAAGGACTTATAAATTTCTCCTACAGCACGAAGGTGACAGACAAGTATAGACAGGGACAGTATCGGAGGCTCGTAATGGTCGTCGGAGGGAGATGGAGAAAAAAGCGGAAGGTACTCTAATTTCCTTGGCCACCGTAGTTGTTGCGGCCCCAGTTGCGGTTGTTGGCGTTGTTGCGGGGACCCCTCCCACGACCGCCGCCATTTCCGCTACCGTTGCCGCCACCACCGCTGCCATTTCCGCCTCTGCCGCCACCTCCGCCGTTTCCGCCATTGCCGGGTGCGGGGGGCGACGTCGTGGGCTTAGTGTGCCATCCTGGGAGTGAGGGGAGGGGGCAGCCGGAGATGGTGTGGCCAGGGGACTTGCAACCTGTGCAGAAAAGGGGCGGGGAGACGGCCTTGCCCACCCAGTGCATCGTGGAGTTGAAGGTGAGTGCTGACAGCACGGAGACCCATGCGCGATTGTTTGCGACATCGGTGGAGGGTGGGGCGGCCGTGGCGTTTCACGCGATGCGTGCCCTCCCGTTGGCGTTGCGGGTGGAAACGGGGGAGACGCGGAGGGATGCGGCAAAGTGCGCCATCGGGTCAGCCGCAGCGGCGTAGGCGTCGTGGTTGAGGGCGAGGAGGGTTTGGGCGGTCGGGTTGTTGTAGATCACTGAGACGACAAGGTCGGCGACCTCCACGCCATCGTCGGCGCTGAAGCTGAAACCATCGAGGGTGAAGAGGAAATCCGAGGAAGGGGCATCGTATGGGATGGCAAAGAAAGTCGTGCCACCAACCATGTTCCAGATGCGACCGTCGAGGAAGCGTTGGGTGTCGACGTCGGAGACGCCGCGGACTAGATACATGAAGGGAGCGGCGCGGTTGCCAGGATTCGCTGCCACCGGGGGGCCGACGAGGGGAGTGGCTCCAGTAAGGCGGGTGATTGCGGCTTTGAGGTCCTTGACGGAGCCGCTGTCAATGGAATGGGGACGACCGTTCCACTCGTAGATCAGGAATTTTCCCCCGGGGAGAGCGTCCCACTTGGGGAGGAGGGTCGGGGAGATGTTGTCACAGGCGGTGAGGCGGTCCGGGCTGAAGATGCCGGGCACGTTGAGCGGGATGTGGCAGAAGACGGGGAGCGGTGCGCCGCCAAGAGCGGCGGCGGCGGCGGCGGCAGAAGCGATGGGCAGAGCGCCGCCTGCTGCAGGGGCCAGCGGGTGCGCGGCGAGGGGTTGGGCAGCGAAAAGGGGCTGGGCGGGCTGCGGTGCAGCGAGCGGCTGGGGTACGGGCTGCAGTGCGGCGAGCGGCTGGGGGACGGGCTGCGGGGCGGCAAACGGCTGCTGCACGGGCTGCGGGGCAGGCTGCGGGGCGGTCTGCAGCGCGGCTAGCGGCTGTGGGGCGGTCTGCGGCGCGGCTAGCGGCTGTGGGGCGGGCTGCGGGGCGGTGGCAGAGGCAGCAGGCTGGGGAATAAACATCCCTTTCGGGGGGTTGGATGGCGCGCCTGCCGTAGCGCGCTTGGTCTGGCTTCGCGTGACAACCGCAGTGAAAAGCGTGGGGGCGGGTGCAGGCAGCAGGGCGGGAGAGGGAGCGGGCTGGGGAGTGGCGGACAGAGCGGGCGTCTGTGCCGAGGGGGGTGCAGGCTTCGGGGTCGGAGACGGCAAGACCGGAGGGGCAGGCTGGCTTGGGGGAGCGACAGGGGAGGTGGGTGAATGGGCTGGGGTGATGAGTAAGCGTTGGGAGGGGACAAAGAGACAAATAAAAAGCGCACCAGCAGAGGACCACGCTTGATGTGCTCTACCGGCCGCGGCCGCGGCGTCCGCAATGTTGATCAGCGATGGTGCTGGCGGGAGTTTACTCCCGGCGCTGGTGAGTGCAGCGGCGGGGAGGGTGGCCGTGACAGGGGTGAGGAATGGGGAGTCAGCATCGGGGGCGGTGGTGACAGTATCGACGGCGTGGGACGCGGGGCTCGAGGCATGGGTAGCGGCGGCGTCGCCCCTGACTGGGGGCATGAGCACATCGTCGTCCGGGTCGAAGACGAATTCGATGTCGGCGGCATCGCGGAGCGTGCCATCCACATTCTGAGCACATCCGAGCTCCAGCGCGGGGGTGGGGGGGGGTGCGCGGACGGGCCGGCGCCGCTGGTCGTGCCAGGGGGGTGCGTGGGCGGGGGAGTGCGAGGCGACGGTGGAGGAGCTTGATGGGGTCTGGGGCCGGGGTGACGACGTCAGACGAGCTGATGTCGCCGCCAACCGACTCGTCGAAGGAGTTGTCGGGGAGGCCGAGGAGGTCGAGCGTCATTAGCTCCTCGGTCGTGATGGTGTTCGTGTCGCCGTGGTTCGTGAGAACGCTAAAGGGATTGGTGGAGGAGATGGTGGAGGCCGAGCATGTGGGGGACGGGGAGCGGGGGGCGACGGCTTTGCCTTTGACGACGCTTGGAGCCAGCTGCGCGCCGAGTCAGGGACTTTGGACAGGAAGGGAGGACACTGGTGCACGTACTGTAAGAGTTTACGGGGTCTCTTCCAAAATGGAGGCCGGACAGAGGGGATTTTGACGGTTTAGCCAGGGCTGAGAGTGCGGCGCGGTCGGGATACCCGGTCGTAGCAATCACAGATGGGAGCGCGGAGGGGGGAGGCACGACGGCGGGGGCGGGTTGCTTTGGGATGCTCTTAGAGCGAGTTTGGACAGACAAGCGTGGAGGCATCAGAAATGAGGTCCTTGGAGTCGCCAGGATGGTGGGGGAGACCGATGAAAAGCCCAGCTTAAAGGGGGCGGAGCCTCGGGCGGGTGGACAAAGAGTAATGCCCCTGAACAACGACCAGCATCGTTGGGGGTCGAGGAACAAAGACGGCGGTGCGGAGGTCAAGGATGATTGACAGAGTTTGTGTAGCCTCATGAGTGATCGGATCTTTGCGGCGTGGGGACCTATCAACTCGAAATGGGTTGCGGAAGCCTCGTTTTCTTTGTGCTAAATTCGTGCGGGTGTATCAGTGCCTTGCAGCACTGCTTCCTTTGGATTTTGTAAAGTGATCCCCATTGTACTGAGGAAAAGCGTGAGGCCGGCAGTTCGGGATGGGGGAATGAGAAGTTCTTGGTTTGCCCCGGTTATGACGCAAATCGAGCGAAGCTCTTCAACTTTGCGCACTTCGCGTCATGCCGAATCGGCACGGCCGGTTGCTGGGATACCCGGTGAAACACACGATTTACTATTTGAGATTTTACAGGAGACGGTTCTGCAGCCCGATACCGAGGTACAAAGGTCTTTGTTTTGAACTATGGGCGCGGGTGGCACAGCTGGTGAGGGGCTGTCGGCGGGTGGAGCACACCTGAGTGGTGCGGAGGGGTGGTCGCCGTGGGGCAGGAGGCTGCGCGTGCGGGCGGGGCACCAAGGAATAGGCACAAACGGGCGGGACGTTGGCAGGACAGGGCCCGTGAAAAACACGGTGGGCCCCGGGGGGCCCGTCGAGTAACGAGAAACGACAAGTCTGATTTGCGACAGGGGGCAGTCAACCAGTCTCGGCAAACACTTTGAGGAGCCCTAGGTGCAGTGGGCCCTCAGCGCGCCGGTCCTAGCCCACGGCAGAGCCGTGGGAACATCCGACCACGTCGTGGTAGCGGATCAAGGAGCCCCCCCATTAATCCTGATTCTGATCGGATCGGATCGCGATGCCCCCTGAAGAGAACACTGCCACCGATCGGTTCCATTCCGAAATAGTCCGAACGACTCGCTCAAGCTCTCGCTCACTGCTCAGTTTCCGCCTCAGACCCCTATCCGAATTTGGGCATTATTTCGGCAGCCTCGGCATTCCATCAAACACCCGTTCAAGGCTTCCCCGGCGACAAATGCATTGAATTTTGGTGAGAATTTTCATTGCATTTCATAAGACTGATCATATATTACCTGGAAATGAACCAGAACTAAGAAAGCAGCTCTCAACATTTCTCAACGTCCTTGCATTCGAGTGGCGAACGCGGAGGCAGTGGGGCTGACGTGATTGGATCACATGATGAAATGACAAGTGTCAAAGAAAGTCAATAGGCGCGCTGGTGCGACGGGCATGCGAAGGGCCAGGCCAAGAGGTGAGCGGGATTCCTACAAAATACAACCTCTTTTATGTAAATTCAGGCCTATAGAAGCATTTTTTTCGTTATCCGAGACGGTCAACTATACGGATGGGTGAGTTCGAGGGGTGTGCATTATCTTCCCACGGTTCTTCGGCATCTCTAGCGACTTCAAATCTCAATATTTTGTGTTATTTTGGCGGACGATATCCCCCATTTTCGTATATGCGCTACCTATTCAGATAGTTAATTTCGCGAACCGAGGGCAGTGGAGTGAATTAAAGTATTTTTGATTCCCATCAAGAAAGGGACGAAAATTGATCGCGATTTCTCAGTTTCGATTGGCATCGTTGTGGCCGGTCAACACTTTCACAATTTTCTTGAATTTTGCATGAAGAATTAAACATATCATTTCTTGCTTGTACCTGGTACCAGTCATTTTATTGCCCGCTGGCGGGGCAGGGTTACCCATTCCCAAAAGAGGTATGTGTTCGGGATTTGATTGCCGCTCACCTCTTGAGGTCGAGTTGAATATACTTTCTTAGTAGTATACCCAGATCTAGACGCTACAACAACAATTTCCAGTCGTACTTCGTGTGTTGTAGGTTGAATAATTATTTGTGCGCCGGCTGGCGTCAATATCGTCCATAGCCAATGCGCTCGGTATACCCGTCAAAGCTAATTGAAGCGCGGAGAGCCTAAACGAACACGAACATTTACAACTGGGGCCCAACCCCTGCAGTGGCTTCCGCACCAGGACTAATTTTTTGGCGCCGACTTTCAACGGTGCTACTCCTACAAGAGGACTGAAGATCGCTCGCTGGAATTACCATCAAGAATTGCGTTCAAGCCTCATTTCTCCAGATCAATGGCATACCAAAGACGTCTCGGTGCACCAATGCGCCGTCACATCGTCGGCTGCGTATATAGTCGACCGCTGCGCATGCAACCAGACCATCATAAAATACATCCAACGCGTCTTCTCGCCGTTGGTTAATATTATTTATTCCAATGCAGCTTCTAACCCCCAGAAATGCCCGCTAAATCTGGCGCGTGATCGCATCCTCGTCGTCATCCCATCTCCGTCACCTCTCCCCACTGGTAATCTTACTCTTCTACCGTTCCCCTGCTTCGCATCCTGGCGCTGCTCCCCCGTCTGCTCCACCGACGCCACAGACGGCGTGTCGGGCTCGAGCCGAGCAACCGCTCGGGGCCCGAGGGCGAACAACTTCCGGTGCGAGCCCGTGCTCTGCGGGCTCACCTTCTGAGTCGCCGAGCTCATGGGAAAATTTCTCGGGCGGAGGGCGCGCAGCGCGCGGAGGAAGGACTGTGCGGGGCGTGAGCATTAGGGATGCTGCAATGTGGGGTGGAGGGCGCAGGACGCATGGGGTCCGTAGACGCGATGAGCGCGTAGAGCGGGGGGCGGATCGAGAATATGCAGATGTCTGCAAAACGAGGGCGAAAGAATCTAATCAGCGTGCATTTGACGCCGGGCAGGGGGGTGAGCACCGACGACGCTGAGGCGGCGGCATTCCTCGCCGAGGGGCCGGTTCTGCGAGAGGTACAAAGCCAGCACACAGCCGGAGAAGTTCAGGACGCAAGAGGTGAAGGGGTAGAGGCCTGCCAGACCAGCGTGGGCATTGATTTAGTGTGGTGGGATGGTGGGAAGGGAACGCACCAATGCGGAGGACGATCCCGCGGTACTGAACGATCGCGGGCGTGACGATGTTAAATTCGCCGATGGTGACCTTGCTGACGCGCGCGGTCGAGAGAATGCTTTGGTATACATCTGTGTCCGGTGGTTTAAGATGAGGCCCAAGGGCGTGGGGCCGGATAGCAGATAGCGCAACGCACCTGGTGCCGCATCATGAAGCCCGCGAGCACGGTGAAGGAGACGATCTCGAGGGCCGCCATGAGCAAGATCCAGAATGAGCTCATGCCGACGGTGGCTCGCGCGCAAACCCGAAGCGAAGAACCAGCAGATTCCGCGCTGTTGGTCAACATTTGCAGGTGTTAAGATTAATCTGGTCTGAAATTTCACACAACTTTAGATTAATCTGTACAGGAAATTTACACAGGATAATTATTTTAATCCCGCTTGTATCAAGCTGCCCGCCTGCCTTCCAGATTAAATCTGCTTCACCAGATTATTTCCACCAATCGCACATAATCCGTCCGCCCAGATTTCGTGCACCCTGGATTAAATCTCGCACTAGGTTCCAGATTAAACTCCTCGAGATTATTTGATGCATCTGGAACTGGATTAAAACTCGCGACAAATGTCAAATTAAAACTGCGCGCGAGCGGGATTAAACCCAACCGCGGGAGTACGAGCATTGATTTTAAACCTCACATTTCATCCCGGCTTATATTTCTACTGTCAAATCATTTCGTGCACAGGATTAAACTCTTTATCAGCCCAGAGCCGTAGCAAGTTG
Source organism: Mycena rosella (assembly GCA_029378255.1). Lineage (NCBI taxonomy): Eukaryota > Fungi > Basidiomycota > Agaricomycetes > Agaricales > Mycenaceae > Mycena > Mycena rosella. The sequence continues at coordinate 165,202 of JARKIE010000102.1, read as the reverse complement.
AAGAATTGAACCGCACCTCAGTATAGTTCATGCACTGTGATACAGCCCGCACACGGTGCAAGCATGAGTGATATGGCTACTCTGGATGCTAGATGACATCTCACCCATTCGAAGACGGTATGACCTTGACTCGGTAGGTTCGGGTGGCACTGAGTGGCCTGCGCAACATTGCAGCCCAGGCCTATGGCAGCAACGACGAATAGGTACTACATGCACTGTGTGAGGTGTTTCAATCAAAAGATAGTAGTACTAGGAGGGCCAAAGACTGATGGGTTGAGAGTTGGAAGTCCAATGGAAGTCTGAGTTCAAGTTGAGTTCATTCAAAATGATTCATTGTTCAAGCCGACTACGATCAGGTGACTCGGATCATCCTTGGCCGAGCGGCAATCAAAGAGTTTGTCTTTTGTTCTCGTCCGCCATCCTCGATGCTTAGCACGATCTATCTACTAGAACGTCGACTTTATTTCGGCTCTACGCAACGATCTATCCTACGCAACGATCTGTCCTTCGGATATCCATCGTCAGGTGGCCAACAAGGATCTTGCTTATAGCTTGTCATCATTGCCACTCGATTGCCCAGCCACTTGCCGCAAGTGCAAGCTATTCTAGAGTATCCCTCGCTTTCACTGCCCATCTTTTGTCACGAGCTTATGCTAATAGGCATCTGTTCACTTGAAACAGTCGACAGATTGGACTCGGAACTTTTGCTCAGAAATATATTCTTATTTATTCCCGCAATGCAGCCACCTCTGACAGAATCATCCCCGTTTGTTCGGATAGGTTTCCTGCAATATTCCTTAGGCATCTGCATTTTACTAATCCAACCCCCGTCCGTCCCTTCGCACTCCGCCGCATTTAACTGAGTTTGTCCCTCACAAAATAATCTCAGGCTTTCGCAATAAATCCGGGAGGATACCAGATTCAATCAGAGATTGTATACTATTCATGTGCGATTTAATACGAGTTTTGTAAGGAGATTTAATCTTGGTCTACAGCACACTGATCACAGGTACAATTTAATCTCAGTTGGCTTGGGCGGTTTAAATCTGTGTGACTCCTAGCATGCTCCGTACGTCCTGTTTAATCTGAGCCTAGCTATGTATCGGGGTTTAATCTTGGTCATAACATATTATCTTGGGTGAAGGAGGATTTAATTGAGAGGGCGGGCAGGTTGAATTAAATTAGTTATCCTGTGTAAATTTCCTGTACAGATTAATCTAAAGTTGTGTGAATTTTCAGACCAGATTAATCTAAACTGCTGAAATCACTGTGTTGGTAGAACCCGGATCTGCCGGCGGCGAGGGGCGTGATGTTGCAGACTGCATAGAGGAGGACGGAGACGATAATGTAGTACTTTTCCATCGTCCGGTTATTGATGTAGTGTACCAAGACCAGCCTGCGGGGGGGTTGAACGCCCGGCGCAAAGGGGGGCGGGGCGTACTGGAGGTTGAGGGATATGCAGAAGAACATGCATGCTGAGAATGCTGAGAATAGCAGGGATGTCTGTGGAAATTGAGTTCAGGAGAGAGTTTGTGTTGGGGGTGAGATACGGACAGTGTTGGCGAATGCAACGAAGATGCATGCCGCGCTCGGGCCTTTTAGCGTCAGGGACGGGATCAGCATGCCTCCGTAGATCGTACTGGGTAGATATGAGACAGGGGCGCTCGATGCTCGATGGTATTGCATTGCGTCTTGGATACCACCGCCAGGATTACAAGCCGAAAACTAACGCGATTGAGATGCCGGCGGAAGGTTTTGTGCGCGGCCAGGAATACGAACGCGAGGAGGAAGAGACTCGTCAGCGCGATCCCGGCCGACGTGAGCGCTATGTTCAGTTCGCGTGTGTGAAGCGCGTGCTGTGAGATGGCGTCTTCGGAATTGGAAGGGTGCGTACAGAAGGTGGGTGTCGAAGGAGGTGCGCGCGCCGGAGGGCATGGTGGGAGGAAGGATTGAGGAGAGTACACCGTTGACAATGATACCTCGCGCGGATAAAATTGCCTCGGGAGTAAAATTCCCGCAAATCATGTCTCAGATCTGATTCTGGGTGTACCGAGTGGATGGTGTACTTATTATTAGAGGCGTGACATGGGTTAATTGGGAGAGAAGGACTTGAAAAGAAAGAACGAATAAGTTCATGGTATGGCTGTGGTCGAATTAGTTGATCGCTAGAGTGACTTCTCCTATATACCAACTGCAGTACTGCCTAGAGAAATTATGAAGAGCTGCACCTGGGGGAGGATTATCCTTCGAGCTTTGTAGCAGTAGACGTCGGACTCAGCCAGAAAGCCCATATATGCAAGAGAAGACGTCAAGTATTTTCCGCACGAGATTTGAAGCTTGAGGCTTCGAAGGGTAGGGTAGTACTCAAATGAAATGATGAACACGTCGATTAGCGGGAGCCAGATGTCGAGCCGGAAGTAAATTCGAGAAGACCACGTTTCGGCAAGCTTGTGTATTGACTCGGAGTCGAGGCCTCACATCTAGCCAATTGATTCTTGCCACTGTGTAACGTAGCCAGAAGAACATCCGCGGTCAGCAGACGCGATTCACTTGAGATATAATCTCTTGTCCGTCCCAAGAATAAAAATAGTAGAACTCTGCGGGAAACTTCCATCTTCATGGGGACTCGGTTGGTCCGACTATATAGCCGGAGTAGCCCCGAGTGGTGAGCGCTCGGGAGCGACAATTCGACAGAGGAGCGGAAGACGTGAGAGAAGTACCCTGGCTGAGCCTGGGTAGCCTGGGATTGCAGGGTGTAAAGTGGTCGAAGCTGAAACGCGATGGTGAAACGCGGTGTGAGAAAATCAACGGGCATCAACATGTCACACGACTGCACATCGATTCCTCTCTGAGCCGCCATGGTCCCGCTCAAGCTATGCAGTGCAGGATACTACGGATGTTATTGGGGGTACATGTAACAGGATACTAGCCGCGTCTAACCGAATCAAGTGTAATGGGCGTTTCAAGGGACAAAGTCTTGGCGAGAGCGCTCTCGACCATCACATCAAGAACATAGCCTCCTCGTCGACCAGCGGCGAGCGCGGGGGCCACTCAATTTAGAGCTCTTGGGGCAACCTCTGCTTCTGGGGCTTTGGCTTGCAGCGAGGAAGGAAGCAAAAAGAAAAGTCGAATTCCAGGAATGCTGCTTCTTTCGGCCCAATGTGTGCACCTCAAACGGGAACTTATCCGTTAGGGGGGCGTTCCGTGAATCCGCTTCGCGACCAACTCTATCATTATCCGGGATCAGCCGCATTTTCATATCGGTATATAAGGCCGGTAACTTGGCGGCCAGTGCATTCTCCTTTCTCCCCGTCCCCTCCGCTTTTTTTCTTCTCCACTTGCTTTTGTTTCTTGTTCTTGTTCTTGTTCTTGTTCCCCTTAGTCGTTGAACGACGACGCCCCGGACGGCTTTTACTTTTATTTCTATTTCAATTCCGACAATGCTCTCTTCAATTCTGGTTATCGTCCCCTTCCTCGCTGGGATTCAGGCGGCGAACGACTGGAAGGTGCCCTGTACGGGGGGAACCTGTTCCTATGGTGCGCAATCTTGCGCTCGGCTGCGTTGGTTGCCCTGCTGACGCCCGCATGTGCAGATCTCCCGGCCGCGAATGGCACTGCACCAGCGGGGACGCTCAAAATTGTACGTCCCCCGCCTCCTGACGCGCGGGCGCGCATACACGCCATACGGGTACTAACGCGCCCCTGCACAGTGGGGTTCCGCCGACGCCATCACCGATATCACAACGGCCGCGGGCTGGCAAATCATCGGCTGCGACCCGACCGCGCTGCAGCAGGACGTGCGCCTCGTCTGCATGACCGACCCCGACGACCCCACCTCCGACTGCGCGCATCTCTACCAGAACATCGGCGCCGTAAACAAGATCGTGCGGCTTCCCGAGAACGTGAGTCCGCGTACTTGGTTTCATGTGCATCCCCGGCTGATGCGTTTTCTTCGGCGCGGAATAGTGCGGGAGCAGCGCCTTCGCGCGTGTTTCAAAGTCCTGGGTGCCCGACGACCAGTCGATCCCTGGGAGCGTCCAGCGCCGCATCGTCCGCCGCGACGGGACGGCGCCTGTCGTGCAGGCGCTTTCCCTCGACACCAACTTCGAGGCTGTGGACTACTCCAAGTGCGTTTCGCCGCCCTTTTCCCCATATGTCGCTTCTGACGGCGCTCCCCTAGAACTGGTATGGTTAACATCGCGATCACGGCTGCGAACATCCCGGGCTCGTCGAAGGACATCAAGGTGCCCGGCTCGCGCCGCGCGACCTCCCGCCGCGGTGCGCGCAACACGCGCCGTGGGTTCGGTAGCATTGTTGGCTGTGTGTCGCCCCCGTCCACTTGTGTTTCCCCCGCTTCTGGCTGACGAATGTAATGTGATGTACAGCGATCGGCGACGGCATCAAGGGCGCGGCAGGCAAGGTCGAGAGCGCTGCTGAGGGTGGGTGTTATCTTTCTACCCCGCCTGCTGCATATTAATAAGGTCTCCAGCCGGAGCCACAAAAGTCGCGGACGCTGCCACCCAGGCCGCGAGCGCTGTCAAGGACACTGCAACCAAGGCCGCGAGCGCCGTCAAAGACACTGCGACCAAGGCCGAGAGCGCCGCCAAGAACGAGGCGACCAAGGCCGCGAGCGCCGTCAAGGACACTGCGACCAAGGCGGAGAGTGCCGCCAAGAACGAGGCGACCAAGGCCGCGAGCGCCGTCAAGGACACTGCGACCAAGGCAGAGAGTGCCGCCAAGAACGAGGCGACCAAGGCCGCGAGCGCCGTCAAGGATACTGCGACCAAGGCCGAGAGCGCCGTCAAGAACGAGGCCACCAAGGCCGCCTCCAAGGTGGCGGGCGCCGCCAAGACCGCTGCCAGCGCGATCGGGAACAAGACGGTCGACGTGAACAAGGAGTTCGACCTCAAGCCCTTCTCGTTCGACAAGTCGGTCAACCTCATCAACCAGTCGCTCAACTGCGGCGCGAACTCGGCGACGCTCAACGTGGACATGGACGCGAACGCGAACGCGCAGGCGAGCATCACCGTTGCTGCCCAGGGCACGATCGTCCCGCCCAAGGTGCGGCTGTCTTCTCTTTTTGTATGCAAGGCAGGATACTGATGAAGGCGATAGTTCACCGAGTTCGGGATCATTGCGGGACTGACGGCGGACGTGACGGGCACGCTGACCATGTCGGCGGACCTCTCCGGCCACCTCGACTCGGGCAAGATCAACCTCGTCACACTCGGCATCCCCGGATTCAGCTTCCCCGGTATTTTCACCGTCGGCCCCTCCTTCCAGGTGTGTTTTGCCTCCCGCTCTCTCTTGCTCTGTTCTTCGGCGTGCTGAATACACTCGTGTGCAGGTGGACGCACAGATGGTCGGCGACGTGGACGTGGCGATGGACATGACCGTGGGGCTCAACTTCAACGTCAACAACGCGCAGCTCGAATTCCCGCCCAACGCCAACAACAAGCCGGACCAGAGCGCCTTCACCATCGGCGACACGCGTGCGTCCCTACTTGCTTACCAAAGTACTTCCGCATTCAGCTGACTCTCCTCTTTTTCTAGCGCTGACGCTGAATGCCGCGCCGAATGTGCAGGCGACGGGGACCATCACGGCGCACCTCATCCCGTCGCTAAACCTCGGCGTGTCTGCGCTCGGGGGCAAGGGCAAGGCGACGATCTTCCTCGCGCTCGACACCAATGCGGCGCTGACGATGAATTTGGATGGCTCGGGCGACCTCACCAAGGTCAAGAACGTGCCGATTGATAACTCGGCTGCGGGTACTGGAACCACGGATGACTCCACGGACGATACCACCGCCGATGATGGGACGGACGATACCACAACTGCGGACGATGGGACCACGGACGACTCCACGGACGACACCACGGCGGATGATGGTACGGACGACACCACCGACGCCACCGCGGACGACGGCACGGACGACACCACCACCGATGATGGTACGGACGACACCACTGCCGACGATGGTACGGACGACTCCACCACGGATGACTCCACGGACGATACCACCGCGGATGATGGGACCACGGACGACTCCACCGTCGACCCGGCCACCGTCGACAACGCCGCCGCCTCGGACTCCGCCGCCGCTGGTACCGAGATCACGGTACGTCCCCTTCCTCTCCCCCCGTCGCGCGCGCTGACCGAGTGCGATTTAGACCGCGGACGGGCAGTGCCTCGCCGTCGACGGGAACGGCGCGCTGACTGTGGCGCCGTGCGATGGGAGCACGGAGCAGACGTTTGGCGTTGGGGCCCCCGCTGCCGCGGACGATGCCACTGCTGCGGACGACTCTGCCGCGACGGATGATTCCACCACGGACGATTCCACGGATTCCACCACCGCGGGTGATTCGACCGACGACTCTACCGCCGACGACTCTACCGCCACGGACGATTCTACTGCGGATGACTCGAGCACGGACGACTCAACCGCGGATGATTCGACCGCCACAGACGATTCTACCGCCGCAGACGATTCCACCACCGATGATTCGACCGCCACGGACGACTCCACCGCGGATGACTCGACCACGGACGACTCCACCGCCACCGACGACTCGACCGCCACGGACGATTCGACCGCAGATGACGCCGCCGCGGACGATTCTACCGCCGACGACTCCACTACGGATGATTCCACCGCCGACGACTCCACGGACGATTCCACCGACTCCACAGTCGAGCGCCGCGCCGCCAAGACCACTGCCACCACCACCGACGACACCACCGCTGATGATGCGACCGCCACGGACGACTCCACCGCCGACGACACTACTGCGGATGATGGTACGGACGACACCACTGCCGATGATGGGACGGACGACACCACAGCGGACGATGGGACGGACGATACCACGGACGGCACCACCGCGGACGATGGGACGGACGATACCACGGACGGCACCACCGCGGACGATGGGACGGACGACACCACGGCGGATGATGGTACTGACGACACCACCGCGGACGATGGTACGGACGACACCACCGCAGATGATGGTACGGACGACACCACCGCGGACGATGGGACGGACGACACCACCGCGGACGATGGGACGGACGACACCACAGCGGACGATGGGACGGACGACTCCACCGACCCTACCGTTGACAACGCCTCCGACGACACCACCGCGGACGATGGGACCACCGACGACACCGCCACCCCCGATGGTACCACCACGTCCTCGAGCTTCGGCGGCTGTGTCGCGGTCAACGGAGGTGTCGATGTGAACGTCGGCGCGCAGGGCGACTTCTTCGGTACGCCCATCCACTCATTCCTCCATTCCTTCCCCTCATTAACGTGTCGCTCCAGGCCTCTTCGACAAGGTCGCGCAGGCCAACCTCCTTACCAAGAACTTCCAGATCTTCAACGTGCGTTTGCGTTGCCTCTGTGTCTCTGTACGAGCGGAGCTGACTTGTTGGGCGTGCAGAAATGCTTCGGCGACCAGGCGACTAACGCCACTGCGGTAGACAACTCGGCTGCTGCGGGCGATGGGACCACCACGGACGACACCACTGCGGATGATGGTACGGACACTACGGATGACACCACTGCCGACGATGGTACGGACGACACCACCGCCGATGATGGTACGGACGACACCACTGCCGATGATGGTACGGACGACACCACTGCCGACGATGGTACGGACGACACCACTGCCGATGATGGTACGGACGATACCACCGCCGACGACACCACTGCGGATGATGGTACGGACGACAGCACGGACGACTCCACCGCGGACGATGGTACGGACGACTCCACGGATGATACCACCGCGGACGATGGGACAACGGACGACTCCTCGGACGATACCACCGCGGACGACTCCACAGACGACTCCACCGACGCTTCCACCACCAAGCGCCGCTTCGTGCGCTCCATCGAAATCCCCATGCACCGCCGGGCGGTCCTTTCCTGCCCGATCGGCGGCAGCACGAAGAAGAGCTCCCTGAGCTCAGGCACCGTCAAGGCGTCGAGGTGTGTTCTGCTGACCTTTTAACGAGCCGCCTCTGACTTCCCGTTCCTTTCTTTTAGCATCAAATCGAAAACGGTCTAAGCTTTCTTAGTTTCTGGGTCGGGTAGTTGTACGTCGTTGTTAGTGTAGGATATCACCATAATTTTCCACTCTTTTCTCTCTCAATACTGTGAGTATCGCAATGTCGCAGACTTGAGAATCCGAATCCTAATTGGGACAATGCGCCACACGTGGCAAGCCTTTTTGGGACTTCTAGCTTTTGCCCTTGCTTCAAGTTTCTCAAAATTCCTAGCCGCAATACCACTTATTCATGGATCTGGCGCGTGAATCTCTGAACGTTAGAACTGGTATTCAATTATCTGATTTCCGTTTCGCGAATCGCGGTCAAGTGGCTGACAATTACTGAGAACTGTAGCAATCCAATATCGGTCTAGTCAGCCGCCTCCAGTGAATTGTCTCTCTTTCTCTCTCTCCCATGTCTGGCATGTCCGTCTTGAGCAAAATCTCCACATTCTTTACGACCACACTCCTTTGCATGTACGCCTTCCTGCTGCGCCCGTTTGTACCCCGCCCCGCCCGCCATACCTCCTCGGTCACACCGTATCCGCTCGCGCCTGATTTGGAGGGACGCGTTATCGAAATTGCTGGCGGTAAGCCTCGTCTGATGGCCCACATGCGACGTATTCAAACCATATCCCAGGTAGCGGCAAATGCGCCGAGAAGGGGACGGATTTGGAACAGGGTATCTTCACCGGTAAGTATTTGTGGCGCCGCTGCCCCTTCATGAGTTTGCTCACATCATTTCTTCACAGACCGCGCAGAACAGACGGACCTTTTCAGTGGTCCTCAAGCACTGGCTCCCAAGCAGCAACGTGCTCCTAATGCACGCGGGATCTCGCGGGCCATGTCCAGATCCTCGTTCACCGGCGTCAAGGGCATGAAGGACAAGACAATCCCCGCCCCTCCGCTATCTGTCGTCACAAACTCTGTCCGTCCTCCCGCTCCGCCGCACAAGCGCGCCGCATCCAAGGCCACCGGGGAGAACACCGCGCTCCCGCCCCGCAAGCCCACACCGCTTCGCCGGATGCCCCGCTACCTCAACCTGACCGGCACCTCCCTACGAAGCCCGCGTTGACGCTGTCCGTCAAGCATTGTCCCGGCGGCAGCAGCAAGCGCCGCAGCTCCCTCGCGTGCCCCGGCGACCGCACCGCCCCGCGCAAGTCCGTCTCCTTCGCCACCGCCACGTCCTCGCCCTGCATCAGCCCCCCCAAATTTGAGCCGCGCCTGCGCCCATCCCGCCCATCGGTCGACTTTGCCGCCCGCGTGCGGAGCGTGTTCTACAAGCGCGACGGCATAGGCGCGTCCTACGACAGCGTGCGGCACCTCTTTGACCGCGACTCGCTCTACTCGCTCTACAGCCGCGAGTCTGACTCGGACGCGGAGGACGACGACGACTACGGCACGCCGCTCAGCCTGCGCTCGACGTGCTACTCCCCGTCAAAGCTGCCCTATCTGCGCGACTCGGTCTCGAGCGCGGGCACGTCCCGGTCTTCGTCGGTATTCAACGACCTCCTCGCGTCCGTGGACCGCAAGTACCCCGCCTACGAGTGGACCGATATCGTGCAGCTGCCGGAGGAGCGCGAGGCGAGCGGGAACCCCTACGGCGGCGGCGCAGAAGAGCCGTGGAGCGATGTGTTTTGCCTCGAGGATTATGCAGTTTGAGGTGTGGTGCGTCGGTTTCTCTAGCATCTGTCTCGTGTTTCTCTTGCATCTGCCTCCTTGGTTTTCGGTAGTCTGTTTCTCGTCCGCTCGGACCGCTCCCGGGGTTCTACATATTGCAGACTGGCATCATGATGTACGTATGTACTTAAGTTTCTGCTTGAATGACTCTTTGTGATAGAATGGGCTGGGCTTTCCTTCGCATGCTTCCTGAATTTTTCATTCGCTGAATGTTTCCTGCATTTCAAGTGCTGACAAGGGAGGCCCAGAGAACGCGCAAACTTCAGGCTCTGATGTAAATCGCCGCACCTCAGACGTTATTTTTCTTAGAGCACAAGCTTCTAAATGGGTGTCTTGGCGCGTCGCGGCGTGTGAAGCATTGGAGCCAAAGCTCATCTCGTTTGATTGAAGTAACGATTACTAATTTCAAGCTCTTGGCCATACCAACCTCCCAATCAACGATAGAACGGCCCCCGCTCGCCGAGAATATTTAATCCAGAAGTAGTACTTTTTCCTCAAATTTCTTGAACGGCTTGAAATCACTGGCAGAAGGCTTTAAAAATCGGCGTTACGCGAGGAGTTCCCCAAGGGGGTGCCGGGATTAAAATTTCGGATATCGGGGGGTCCCCTGGAGGCGGAAAAAACTTTTTACCCCATATTTTGAATACTAAGGCCTTCAAAAACATTATTCAATGGTTGGTGGAAAGTCGGTGTCCCGACTCGGAGCAGCGGCCCGGCGCTAGGGGTGAGAGCTTCCTTCCCTATATGGGAAGAGTACCCGATATAAGCCCGATATCCGTTTTTCGAAATCCAACACCCCCATGGAGTTCACCAAGCGGCCCGAAGCGCCCGGCAACTTAAATTAAGTATGAAGAATAGGGCCTCTATTAGGCGGCTCGGTTACGGTGTTTGTGGTAGCCGGAAAGAATTACAGAAAATGCGTCCAAAAAGGAAAGAGAAAGAAAGGGAAAAGGGAGGAATTCAGATTGTACCTTCGACCCTCCTTTACTTTGAGCTCGCGGGTCAAGTATGAAATGAGAACCAATGGGGCGAACAAAAGACAAGCGGTTCGAGAACCTCCGAGATGCCCGAAACATCATTCGAATTAGCCTGCCGACCACACACAACCCCCTATTCTAGCCCTAAAAATGAGACTGATGAACACACCTCCACACTCGGTGAACCCGCCACCATGTGAACAGGGTGCAGTACTGTACATGTCAATGTGGGTTCACCCTTGTGAAATGTTACTGTTGCCTGGACACGATTTACGCCTGCAACAACAGCATTTCAAGTTGCTGACAGTCCGGCACCGTTTGTTTGTTTACAGACCCAGAGGTCAAGCTGTGGAAGCCAGGAAATAATGAATACTATGTTCCTAACCTAGTTGCACTGCTCCAATTAGAGTAACAGAACCTTCTCTTGAAATTGGACACTAGTCTCAATCATAATGCTATGGCCTATCGTGTTTCAATGTGCTGCATTAAATTAGTATGACGGTATTTATCGTCAAAAAATATTTATGCACTTTCGGGAACATTGTACAATGCACGTGAGGCATCTTTGGTGTACATTCAACTGTAAAATGTGCATTTCTGAGGCAGCAAGTACTTAATTTGTGAACATTCCAGACCCATTCTGTGCATGTGCATTAGTGGAACTTGAGTTCATCATCAGTATTCCATGACCCCAGCGATCACGCCGGCCTGCAACGGCTCGGGCTACTCGGTCCAAAACGGCAGCTTAACGGCAACTTTTATTTTGATGTTTGCAAAAAGGGGAGAGCTGATCTGATACTTGTCCCCCTTGAAACCTATGGCTGGCTGAAGAACAGACCAAGGGTAGCAAAGTCATGCAATTTCCCTAGGACTTTGCCAGTCGAATTGAGACCGATCAACCATGAAAGTGTGCGGGTGGGCGGGCATTGAGCCCGGCCTTTGTGGTCTGATATTTGGCTGATTTCGTCGCACTATCATGCCATGTGACCAAATGCTGCCCGGCCAAGGAGGCTTGAGGTACTCTGTTCATCTTGCAATTGTATAATGTTCATGTTGTAAAAGCCACATGTAAGAAGTTCAGTGCTGCTCTACTAACAGTACATATTTTTTGACCAAAAAAGCTTTTATAAATTAGGGTCACCGTTTCTCATTTAAATAACAGGAGACTCGGAAGACTGCAGAATCAAAAAAGGGTTTCTGTGTGCAACATCAGCATTTTTTGCGGTTGGAGTAGTGGGAAAGATTCGACCTGTAAAAAGCTCGTGATGGTGAATTGCTGTGTCACTGAAGTCGAATGAACAGAGGATTTGCCAAGTAGGTCCAGAATTATGTCGAAAGCAAGGGTCAAACGTTTTCCCGCCATCAATGTGTCCGACACGTCAAATGACTCGTCAAAACACTCTAAAATTCCACATCAGCAGATCATCTGCGTCGTTAGTTGCATCTGCGCTGCTTGAGCATTAAGGTATGAAATGTTCTTAAATCCCCTTCATATAATTTAACCGTGGCCCGGATAGCTGTGAGCTGTTTATAGAAAATACATCCACCTCGTAGCTTGCTATACCCATATAAATCAAGGGGAAATGTTCATTATTGACGGAGAACATAATTAAACAGAGGCGATCGACGCCTACGAGTACTAGTCGTCCATACGTGATGACACATCGTAGGAGTTATTACTCTTTCTGGCCAGAGCACAGTGTAACCGTTTTGGTCCCACAAACACGTTACACCGTAACGTAACCGCGCCCCAGAACATAATAGCGCCTTCTCAGGCCTCCTCTTATCTTCCCATCGCCCACAATCAGGACCTGCCAGGATCCGGGATGCCACAAACCAGCAAGCCAATTCCGAAACTTCAGTTGGCGATTGCGGTATTGATTCAAGCTGCAGAAGGCCTTTCGGGGTAGGTCTAGTCTTCTGTTCTCATTTTATGTATGTGATTGGATGCCCTAGGACTGTGATATTTCCATTCGTGCCTCAGGTTATCCGGGACACGGGGATTACTGGAGGGGACGAACGAAAAAACGGGATACTGGGCAGGAGTGTTGGTCAGTTGCCGACGAGTTCAACTGATGTTGTTAAACTGAGATCGATCTTGCCCAGGAATCTGTGTTCTTTGTGGCCGAATTCCTTTCTGTTTATTCCTGGGGCCGTGCCTCGGATCGGATGGGACGGCGGCCTGTCCTACTGCTCGGTCCACTCGGTTTGGCATTTTCTTTGTTCGGCTTTGGATGGTCGAAGAATTTTTGGTCGCTGGTGGTATTTCGCTGCGCGCAGGGCATATTCAACGGGAATATAGGCAAGTATACGGGAGGATTGCCATCATCTAGCCCTCTTACGGTTCAATTCAGGGGTTGTCAAGACCGTCATGGCGGAGGTGACTCTTTTTCCGTAAACCTCGCTGCCATTGATTAGACCCATTGGATCGAAGATATCTGATCCTTCAAACCTCGCTCAAATTGTAGCATTAACTCCACTGGCAATGAGTTCTGGCTCTACCTTCGGGTGAAGTCCCCCGCTCTCCAATTACTAGATCCAAATTGATGGTCTCCCAGCCCTATTATCGGTGGGCTGCTATCTGATCCCGCGGAAACTTGGCCGGATTCGTTCGGAAAACTCCGAATATTGCGAGAACACCCCTATCTTTTACCCTGTGCGGTTGTCGGGTTAATTTCTCTATCATGTTTCTTCCTTGCACTGTTAGCGCTGAAAGAGGTAATTCCCATTCCTTCCAAGATATAGCCCTGACAGGTTACGCCTGCCAGTCGTCGCCTGTGATCCTCGCCCAAACAAAGCGAACAGAGAGGGAACGCCTTTGGATCTCCGCCTCCACGGATCCCACTTCGACAGCCAATTTAATATTCGGGGCTACACCCACCTACGGAGCTATCACGGCCGGCATGGCCGACATATCCACTGAATCCGGTCAAGCTGCCCTAGTGGACGAGGAAGTTCCGACACTGCGCGAGCTTCTCGTTCCTCGCCTGGTGATCCCGCTCCTCAATTATTGTGTCTTTGCTTTTTTACACACTGCTCATCAAGGCAACACAGTCTTTTCATCGCATCTACGATTTCCGCTGACGCAACTGCAGTTTTGTTCCCGTTGATGTATTCCACGAGTATTGAAAACGGAGGCCTGGGGCTCAGCCCATACCAGATAGGTGTCACCCGCGGTATTACGAGTACTTATGTAATCGTTTATAATCAATCGACATGAGCTTTTGGAGACCTAGTCGAAAAGTGTCCCAGATCTATTCGTGTAACGGATTTAGCGGCTGTGCTAGTAGTTTTAGTGGCTGTGTTGAAGCGGTTTTAAAGGACAGCCACTACTTTCCCTTCATTCTGTGTGACTGCTTAGTGGCTGTACGTTCTCTTATGTAATCCGTTTGGCGCTCGCTGCGGTTCGAATCAGGGGCTATGTATTTTCTGATTCCCGACGACAACTTTGTTGTTTTATACTTTACACCCGTTCGCGGACTTCTGAAATCGGTGTAATAGTCAAATATAAGGGTGTCAATATTTTTAAACACTTACTGGGTAACTTATGGCTTGCAGACGTTCGGCAATTTCCGTGATGGTGCACGCGCGATCGGCAATATTTGCTGACAATGGACCGGGCCGATCATAGTTGCTTGTCGTTAACCTTCATGTCAAAATATCTGGTCCCAATGAAGGCCAGGGGCGTCGGCGAAGATTACCAAGTTTACGCAGGACAGCCAAGTCCCTCACTAAAGCTAGTCTGTAGTTAACCGCACGATCGTGTATAGGTCGCGCCGTTATTATATAATCATCGGAGTTTGAAATTGTTCCCACAACCACTCACCCTTCTAGTGGCTCTATCCACAAACTTTGAGAGAGAAATTCTCTCAAAACCTCACTTCCAATTGAACTATCTTCTCCAAATCACAATTTATGAGCTCTCGACGAGAATTCAAGGTAGCGGCTTTTTCCGCCTGCCGGCCCATCAAATCTCGGCATTGCGCTTCTGCAACTTTCCGCCTAACTTTTGGCGAGAGAACTTACTCAAATTGTGATTCTAAACAAAAAGACAACCCTGAAAGAGCCAAAAACGTGGCACTGCACCCTTGCTAATGCCGGGAATTTTTTGTGATTTGTAATAGCGCCGCCAGCGATCATTCGATCGAGGTTGCTGACAGACTATAACAAACCGAGGTACGAGGTTAAAATGTTATAGCGTCTGTTTAAAAGAGACTACACTAAAGCTAAACTTCTTAGATTTACCATATACGTATGATTTAGAATAGGGTGGAGACTCTCCTTCCATCCCCACGCACCACTTAGAAAACAATACTATAGACTCGTATTCCTGAGGTCGGCTAAATACGATGGCGCTGTATTATGCAGGGGTCCTGAAGTTTGACGCATTGACTCTCAAAGACTGGATTGAATCAAACTCTACGTGCTTAACGGGACATTCCGTGATGGTGCACCGATGCGACCCTCTCTGAATTGATGGCCGGTTAGCCGCTTTCCCCCTTTCTTCTGCCCACCATGCAAGTCACGGACATGGCATCATGTGTGCTCGATTTCGCCGCCGTTCATCATACGCTCCATTTGCTGTACCCAGGAGACGGCATCTAGACATCACAATAAGAAGGCTCCTTTCATACGCCGTAGTTCTATGTTTGCATACTCACCAAATTGAAATTTGAGCAACGTGAAGAAATTTCGAAACATGATCGATGACTGCCCGATCGACTTAAAAACTGTAACCCGGCCGTTTCGACTCATGGCGCTCCCTCTCTCCATCCATTTCACGGTTGCATTTGATACACTATATCACTTTATTGCAACATTGCCTGCGAGCAACCCACCGGCATTGGCCTTCTCTGCTTGCGGCAAAGACTTCCTAGCGGCGCCGATCTCTGCACACAACGAGGCGATGCACGTATTCACCGACAATCTGATGAAGCCATTCCAAGCAATTCTGTTCGGTAGGGTGCTAAACAGCGTTGTGCGTCGCTAGCTATTCTGATAATGATCATTTGCTAAAAGAGTACAAGGTGTGGGGTCCCGAAGGCCGCGTCGTTAGGCTGCACTGCCCCGACTGGGCTTCCGACATTGTCCAAGAGCTATTCAAATTACACAAGTATCGTCTGCCGTACAAGCAGATTATTTACAAGACCTACTAAATAATAGCGTACGTCGTTTGTCCGCTTCAAATACCTATCTAATTCACGACAGTACCCGGAGGTTAAAACGCCAACTAATAACCATCCGTCGTGCACGCTGGAAGCCTCTTATCTTAATGTCCACGTCGGCCACGATAACTCAGATCGATGCGCCTTAATCGATACGCGTCAGCGCTTTACGACGACCACCGTTCCTACGCTCACCGAGGACTGGCCAATCAGTCCTGGCCAATGGATCGTGGCACATGTGACGATCCGGCGCTTTCAGACGCAATGTCCTCACGCCAAGGTAAGTTCCCTCGACTGAATAAGAACTGTGCGCTTCATTTATGTGCAGGAATTTCATGTGACTGCATCTGCCTTGCGGATCCTCGAATGAAGGACGTCAATGCAAGATGAGTAGGGTCCATAAGGAATTTATCGCAGAATAGTCCTATTTCCTCAAATACATCTGGGACCTCTAGCTCGTATAGTACAGCGAAATACGAACGGGAACTTCTCCAACGATCGGTACGCATACCGCAGCGTCTTGTTGCACGGCCGGCTCACCCCTGGATCGTAGTTGCGGAAATGTTCGGAAGAAGATGTGCTCAAGATGGCGTAAGAATTAAATGGTTGCGAAAATGCATCATATCAAGACCCAGGTCTCAATGGCCGCTTTCGCTCAGATCATATCCGAAGAAACGGCACTGATTATTTGGGTGTGTTGAACCCTACAATCAACGCGTATTGATAATGTGTCTGAATAATTGCCGGCGCGCCGCGAAAGGAGACATGGAAAAGGTCGCCAACGACGCTAGAAAGCACAAATGCGTTTCGTGGGTCTCATCTCTGCAAGATACATTTTTCCAATGTACAGAGGTTCAAGTAGGAAATTATTTCACAACCTCACACGAGACATCGCGCTAAATTAGTTGCAGCTGCAGTGAGACGGATGGATGGAACTTTTGCAGGAACATCTTTGGCCTTAGCCTCCCTCTAACCTATAACAGCCCTGGCATTCGGAATTGCGTCAGATCGCCTAAAAATACCAAGGTGGCGATTTGTACAACATTGCTTGACGACCCATTGACACCTATTCAGGACATGCGATCGTTCAATTCATACGTGTACCAGCTTGACATCATCACGATCGGTTGATGCCACTAAAACAAATATTGAACGTATAAATAAATGCCTCACTCGCACATGGTGTGCAACATGTCCTTCCTCTATCAGCTTCGACATGCGCTCGAACACCGATTCCTCACCGCCGACTCAACTAGCGACTGCTTCCAATACCTCGCCAGTTCCGACGAATACTGCGTGCATATAACAGGGAAGATAGCCGACATTCAGTACAGGGGGGTCAGTTCAGACGGCAACGTGAGTCGTGCAATTTCATGTTCGTTCACGCCTAACCGACGCATCCAGTCTCTTTGGACAATCTTCGTAGAATCTAGCGGCAAAGGTGCCATGGGCATCCTTGAGCACCTCATTCAATCATACGCTTTGAATCAAATTGTGACTCAAGAACTGAGCCTCGATCAGGTATGCGAACCATTCTTGGACTTGTCTGTGCTAACACAGGACTAGATCAACTCTGGGCGGTATTTGCTGGCCGAGAGCTGGACCACTGACAGTTTGGTCTGTCCCGTGCACTTTCCCACCGCACTGAATCCACGTGTCAAATACATTGCCGTTCAACATAGCTACATATGCGAGGTGGGAATCAATATAGTTATGTTTGGTCATAACTAATGCACCCACAGTCGAACATTTTCGCGCTTAAAATCGGAGATTTCATTGAGGTCGTAGCTTTGCTGTATAGGCGAGACAGCTACGAAGCTGCAACAGCAAAAAGGATATACACAATTGTAGCTAAAACGATTGTAGTAAACACAAAGGCCTAACGGGTCGATGTTGGACTTTGTTTTCAAGTTATCAAAACTCGAGATTTTGTTGAGGCTTTGGAGCTAATTTAGCGGAAAAGTATGGAGTTAGTATTAAAGCGGCCTTTAGACAAAGTGTGGTTAATATCTACTCAATTCATAGATTGACCCAATGCGCATCAGGAAAATCCGAAATGCTATGATAGACACAAGACCAGCTATTTGGAACTATATATGTCTTTGACCGACTATGGCGGTCTATGAGGAAGTATTGAATTGCTATATGTGTCTATGAGGAAGTATTAAATTGCTATATGTGTCTATGTGATGCTATCATTATCTATAAAATTTTGGCCTGTCTTTGAATGACTATAAGCATCTACATCGTGAAATTATTAAATTTAGAGTGAATTCATGTAAAGAAATTCTACCACATCAACTGGTATGAGTAGAGATTTGCCCAGTTATTAAGGAGGAAACTGCTACACTCACCTAAAACATTATCAGAGGTCCATTGCAGATTCGTATCTGCCCACCCAAAGTTGGGAAACAGCTGACATATCTGAGGAATGTCAGACAAATAGATAACAGACCCTCTCAAATTGCCATCCACTCGAGGCGGAGGTTTGGAGATGGTAAACATGTTGTGGTTAGGTTCGTGAGAGGGCCTGAACGAGGAGAACCACTCCACCTGCCCACACGGCCAGGGAGTATGGAGCCCACAAGTAACTTTAGAAAGGACTCCATAGTGTAGAGGTTATGTTACTTTAGTTTAAAATTTGTAGTTATGCCAAGGTCGTGGGTTCGATCCCCTGTAAAATCATTTATTTGCTTAGGCCTTACCTCCAATACCACAACCAATCATCTAATCAGTCATTATCCTATAAGACCGATCTTATCAAAGACCTTTACTTACGTAAGCATCTAATCAGACCCGGTCCTTATAATTAATATATTTTTTATATAAATGTCCGCTACAGTCCCATTTTCGTGTGATCTATGGACGTCTATGAGCCACTATAAGTACTGTGGCTATGGCAATTAACACTGTGGCTTTCGGAACTATGACCGTTATGAGTGTCTATATATTTGAACACCCCCCTCCCACCTTTCTATATAATTGGTCCGTTTGCTATATCGGCTATGAGTTCTATATGTGTCTATATGCATCTATATGGCAACTTCAGTTTTTCCTGATGCGGTAAGAATAGAAAAAATGTCCAACATCGCGTCACCGTTGTAATCATGATTTCATCATCCACTAACCACTCTTGCAGTCAGCAATTTATTCAGATGTTTGTGGAAGGAGCTGGCGGAGATCGGGATCCAACAGCTAATATTTGAGTGCGCCTGAATTTGCTAGCTGTTTGTCGTATGCGATTCATTTTCGAGATTTGGACGGCCCAGGGAGTGGATCTGGTTCTGCAGTGGTTAATACATGTGAAGGTTCTGAGCCTGCACTACCCCGAAAACACAATAGGACGCGGCTTGGTTTTTCCTAGCTTCAATGCGTGCTAAACAGATCCCCGAGTGTAAGTCACATTATAAGACAACGAAAAAGAAGAGGAAAAAAACAACAACATAAGTACGAGTTCGCCGGGCCGTGCCACGGCCATTAACCCCAAGTCTGGGGAATCCTGAATACCCTTTGCCAACTTTTTCTTGTTGCCCGGCTCATTCGACGGTTTGGCGCCCGAAGAATCTACATCTTCGCCTTCGCAATTCTGACCATTTGCATCGGAGCGTACCCAGTCCTGAACATTTTCGCTCGGCGGTCTACTAAAGTCGATGCTCTCGTCTGGGCCATCATTGTGCTTCAACTGATGTCAAATCTCGCGACTGCAATGGCATCCTGTAGGCGTCTTACAAAAGAATCATAGTTCATACTCACCCTTCCTCAGCTGCTGTTCGGCTGTACATTGTAAGCAGCTCGCCCAGACCTTCGGCCCTCTCGTCGACCAACTCCCTGGGGCAAATGGTGGCAACCCTTTCCCGAGCGTTGGCGCCCCTTGTTGCATCGACCCTTTTCGCCCTCTCGTTAGAATGGAACCTCGCGGGCGGATACATGGTGTACATCCTCCTACTGGCAGTGGTCGCCGGCGGCACTTACTGCTCTCTGCTGCTGTCAAGCGATCCGTATCTCAACCAGTGTATTCGATGACCTAAAGCTGGCAGTTTCATAAATTACTATAGACCCCCACTCGAGAGCGAGACTACCTGGATTCTGCTGAGAGACCGAGACCGACTCTAGCTCAACCTCATTTAGAGGCCGGCCGATTTACATCGGGTCAGCAAGAATCAGCGTAAAATTGGCACTGGCGGAATCTCTGACTTGGGACCCAGGTGGCTGGGAAACGGCGCTGTACATCGCGGATACCACGCCCATTGCACATGCTTGAATGGACGCAGCCCATTTATAAATGTGTGTCAGATCGCTATCTTTCAACGCTCCCTGTTCTTGATTCTTCCAATTGTCCGCATATTTCCGGAACCGTTCCCTCTGATTGATCCCACTGCGCCTACGTGGTTATTTGTGATTTTCCCCTTTCGTCTTTGAGTCCATCGAACCTACGGAACAGAGAGTTGTACTGAAACCGAAGATCATCTTGGGAGCCAACGGAGAGTATGATGAATGGTAATATACAAGAAGGTTCAAAATACACCATGAACTCCTTCCGGAGCAGCGGTTCCACACATCGCCATACCGCACTGGATGTGCTCCCCCATTTCGAGCCGCACTGCTACCAAATGGATGGCATATGCAAGGTCCTGGATGGAATAGACCTCGTCGCAATCACTCCTACCGGCTCGGGCAAGACTGGCCATCTTTTCTTAACCATTCTTGTCATGATTGCCATCGCGAAGACACCATCACTCTGCCCAACTGTCAAATTTCCGAAGGACCCGGCAATCGTTGCCGTGTGTCCTACGAGCTCTATAGAACAGCAAATGGTACTTTTATACACCTGTCGTCACATATGCCATCTCCTGATCCGCTTTTTAGGACGAGAATATGACAAAACTCGGAGTTGCGGCACTTACGATAAATTCCGAGACCGTTGCCGCAGCTCGGCTTCGCGGCGAAGACATTTGGGCCCGCGCACAGGCTGGGATCTCCATTTTGATCCTAGGACCCGAGCAGCTTGTCTCAAAGAGCTTCCGAGATTTGCTCGCCCACGAGCCATTTTATGCTCGGGTCTGCGCCCTTGGCGTTGACGAGATCCATTTGCTCGTCATTTGGGGTCTTTTATTCCGAAAAGCCTTCCAACAAAGTTTGCCAATGCAATATTCGCTCTCCTAGGTGTAAACCGAGGGGAATTCTACCTCCTACAGCGCTCCAATGCTCGGCATGACATCCAGATTCTGTTCCGTCAGCTCCATTTGGGAATAGATGGGCGCAAATTCCCAGAGCTCGCGTGGGTTCTCGACAATACAGATAAAACCATCATTTTGGTGCCACGATTTCGCTCGTCTTCCGCATTAAATGCTATCTTAACTCCCTCCTCCCCAACAACCGTCATCGTGACTTTCGAATTCGCACCCACACCGGACTCAATTGGCCCGACGACAAGCTCGCAACGTTAGCGGACATTGTCAACGAGCCCAGGTGCCAGGTCATCATCGCGACCAACGGCCTAGCTCAGGGAAACGATATCAAGGTCATCAAAACAGTCATTCAAATGGGCGAGCCAGACAGCATCGAGATGTATGTCCAGAAGCCCGGCCGAGCCCGCCCTACGGTGAAAGACCCGCGCGCCATCTTCTATGTTTCAGCCAATCGCATGAAGCTGGCGGCGAAGATCGTGGGCCAGACGGATGCAAAAAACGAAATTGATTCACAGAAAGCCGCAGTAACTTCTGCAAAGAAGTCAGCCCCGCAGATGTCGTGCGCTGTGGCACAGATTTTGACTGCATCTTGCAAACCGGTGGAGTAGGATCGGCAATTTTGCAACCCCAAGAATGATTCACCCTGCCTGTGCACCACTTGCCAAGCATCCCCACCTCATCCACGCCCACTGCAGTGCCATTGCAGTGGGTGTATGCCCGAGAGTTCAAATCTCGAGCTCTATCACCCAACTCCGAAGCCTAAAAAAGCGCCCTCGGACATTCCTCAAAACCAGCGCCTGACTAAAGTAATGAAGGCAGTCGGGACTGAACGTCTCGAGGATTTTCGCTTCTCCATATGGCTGCAAGCCTCCGACGCAAGCATGGGGTTAACCCCACTTGCTGACTTCCTGCCGGATATTGTTATCAAGCAGATTCTCGACAGGTTTGCGAAGATTAAGGTCTTCGAAGACCTCGTACTGCTTGTCGAACATCTTCTGGGTATGGCGGGCTACCATTCTAGGTTGTTCGAGGTGGTTTTGGAACTCCGAGAGACGTTTCGGGAGATCAGGCGGGCGGGCAAAAAGTGATGTGTAGACGAGTAAATAACTACCTTGGCTAATTTTCCCCTTCGTCGGATTCACTGGACCCCTCTTGGCTCTCTTCAACACCAGCAGCACCGAGGACACCCTCCGTTTCTCCTCCTTCGTCTTCGTCTTCATCCGGTGCCGGTCCCGCCATCATATCTCTATCATCAAAGACGAGCGCACCATCGACGAAGAAGGTGGATCCTCTTGTCGCAAAGAATTGTTCTTCGGGTTCCGATTCACTGTCCGAATCCGAATCCGACCCCTCGGGGGAGTTCGCTTTTCCGGCTCGTCTTCAGAGCCAGAAGCGGTGTCCGTGTTTGCAGCTTCGTCTGCGGGTGGTGCAACTGGGGCTCCAGAATTTCGAACGATGTGAATGGGTCGTCGTCGAACTGGAGGTAAATCTGGAGTTGTTGGAGAATCGCGTAGGTAAGCCCATCCCCACCGATCGGAATCTTGCGTTTAAGGTAGTGATCTGGAGTTTGTCCGACCTGCTGTAAAAAGTCGAGCATTCCATCTTTGAATTCTGTGAGAATCGTTTGCTTCTTCCCGCTGGAAGCCAGCGGATGAACAACAGCTTGTCCGGGTGGTACAACAAGTGTCGCCGTTGCCTTATAACGCCGATGAACCTCGGTGTGCTCCGTTTTCATTTCCGGGATGCACCGTGTGAGTGTCTCCAGAAACAGCAGTGCACCGGTTACGTCCGCGTCGTGCTGGTCGATGAACCGGAGGAGCTGATCAACGGTCACATCCTTCCGTTTATTCCGCTGGATGCGCTCGCGTTTGTCCGTAAGATCAAACACCGCGACATCGATGTCGGGTGCCTCCATGTACAAGCCCGACATGCCCACATTCATCACATTTTCGCGCCCGATGCGCAAATCGCGCTGCTTGTGCTGGTTTTGACAGTTGTCGATTAGCATAAAGCCCGCGGTCGTAGGATCCTTGCCGTGGGCTTCCGTATTGGCCGCCTCCTGCGCGGACAGGCCAACAAGAGCGCGGCGAACAGCGGAGTACGACGGCATGTTACGGATTCGTGCATTGTAGTTCATGAGCTCGATCGGTGCAGATGAACCGAAATACAGAATTCCACGGGTTAATGGAAGGAGGTTGGCTTGATCAGTGCGACAGAAATTGAGAGCTGAGATCGCATGAGTGACGACCTAAGGTAGTAGAGAATGAGCTGTTGTATGACATGATATGACATGAATCATACCCCTCTGGCCGGCCGTGTTTTGCGTTCTAAAATAACCCCGTTGCGTCTCCGAGGTTTGCGCATCGCAATCTTGTAAAACAAGTAGACGGTGGTTGGCTGCTCCTTCGCAATCACAGCTTCCACTTGAGGGATTGTATCGGCCCCCAGAACATTCCAGTGAACCTTCTTTTCTGGATTCCGGACACCAACAGAGACATGGAGCCCATTTGTAAGTTTCACCGCGCTTTCAGCCTCCTGCGACAGCTTTTTGCCCACTGTCTGTGTCGAAAATGTGGTGAGGGCAGCGCGCACTGGCCCAATTTCAGTGTATGGGATGGTGGTAGAGAACATGAACTTGTTGGCATCTGAATTTTGTGGGATTCGGCCGGCGGGATCCTTCAACCACTGCTCTACGATGTGGGCAACGATTCGCTTCCCACGGCCCGCTAAAAATGAGGATACCATCTGTGCATGCGTCAGGGAACGTTTGACTGCGCCCCCCATCACATCCTTCGTCCTGAAGGTATTAAACAGGAAGCACGCGAAGGTCCAGTTCTGGGCTTTGATGACCGCAAGAATAGCATCCAATTTTTGAGCATCGGTGCGTGTGGGCGCACGTTTGCCACCAGAAGCACTGGAACAGCCCGCGCATGCACAAGCACATCTAGTTGCAACTTTGGCCCGTTTGGTGGGCGGTCCGGAGTCCATGAATGAACGAGAGGTACCGGAGGGGGCATTTTCGTCCAGGGGTGCTCTAGTTTTTTTGCGCTTGTCTGGGGATTTGTAGCTGAATGTTTCCGGGGTGCGGACGGTTCCAAACGATAAGGGACCATAAAAATTCGAAGGTTCAAGTGTTTGTGCAGCCGCAGTAAGCACATCGCTCTCGGGCAGAGGAGTACCCGGAGTAGCAATATTGGCCCGCGTCAGAGGCCTCCTAGGAGCCGCGGGGGTCTCAGGAATCCTCCAACGTATAGTATCTGTGGTCCCCGACATCTCAGATGGCACAAGTCGAGCGTAGAATGCTTCGCGGTCACAGGGAGAAGGACGCGCGTCGAGAAAATTCCCATATACGGAACTACCTAATCGGGAATTGGGACTCGCGGCTTTTGATGCGCGAGTGAAATCAGACCTTTAAGTAAGTTTTTTTTTCCACTCCGCCTCAAACAAAAAAAAAACCCCAATTTGCTTATAGGTCTGACTTGGGAGACTAGGAACTTAGGGCATGGCCCATTTTTTCTGTTTTTGTATGTTTTGAATATATCAGCTCTACTCAGCTCAATTCTTAGCCGATTCCCTTTAAAGTGGAACCATTCGATTTGGATTGTCATTCTGGAGGGGTTGACGTCAGAAAATGTGTTATAAGCGTGGGAATTGCCTTTTTCGGCAAATTTCGAGGCTTCCACTTACAGCCGCTCTAGCATTAAATATACTGATCCAATTGACTTATTTATTGGATATGCCACAGTTGACTACGTTAGATCGGGGGTATCGTTCCCAGATTGTACAAATATGTCCTTGTTCAAAAGCCTTTCGGTATTCAAATCGAGCCAATATTATGTTCCACACCAGATGTTAAGAATATATTTAAATCATAATCTGTGCAAGAAAACCCCTAGGCAATGCATGTAAGTAGGACATATCCAAAAACCAATGCAATCGAATGAGTGTGTCTAATGCTAGAGCGTCTGTAAGCGGGAGCCTTCAGATTTTCCGAAAACGGCAATTCCCGCGGCTTCACCAGATTTTCGAAGGTTACCCCCTCCGGAATCGCAATGCGAGTCCATCGGACATAGTGTCAAGGGAATCACTTGAGAAATAGGCTCAGGAGAGCTGTTATATTCAAAACAAGTAAAAAACAAAGAAAAACAGGCCACGCCCTAAGTTCCGCAAAGAGCAGTAAATGAATGCAATAAGACGATGCTCACACATTTCTACAAGTCACATCTCAACTTATGAAATCGGACAAAGGATGAGGGAAGGACACCATCTGCAGAAAGGTCACGAATGATATGATTGAGATGAGGTTGGAAGAGACACACCATCTATCGACAAGATCTGCATCAGAAGGGCAGAAATATAATTGCCCCAGAAGCGGACACTTACGCACTGCGAGGAGTATTCGTGAGCTAAATCCTGACAGAATCGATGGACATTCGAAAATCACTCACCTCACACTATTCTGTAACATGAGCAGGACAAGTTGGGGGTTGTGTGAACGTCGGTCCTCGGAAAAACACTCACCCAGTTCTGGGTGGAAAAAGGCCGCATGTCAGGTGGCAAGTAAGGGTCAGCAAAGGAGCGAACACCCATTATAGCCGTGTGTTGAAGTGAATAGGGGGATCAGGACAGCCAGGAGAGCGGTACTGTCCTCTGGAGAGGGACATCCGACGTCCCCAGTGCGAAACCATTCATTTGGGTCACTTGCACAAAATTTGAAGGCATAACTAGCACTCTACACCGTGTTCAGCCGAAAAACTAATTCTCTGCTTTCGAATCCGCGAGGCTTGATGCATCCATCATGGTCTATTTGGAGCCCCGCGGTGAGGGTTTCAACTATCTCGCCTGAGACTCATTGTACTACTCTCCGGCGAGAAAGGTGGGAGCGAAGACGGCCGTCAAGGGAAGCTGTCTAGCCCTAACGTTCTGCGGCCTCAATTGGCCAGTAACTTCAACCAAAAATCAACTAATCAAGTGCAGTATTGGACGAGGACTTAGAACGCCTGTCCTCCCACATTATCACCTGCAAACGAGCTAACCCGCCTTTTCGTGTAGACGCTCCGCGGTTTGGCGGAAGCGAAAGAAGCTGACGATAGGCCGCTGAAAACACTAGAGATAATACCGGGAGTTTCCCTGGTGGCCTTTTCCCATTGGTGGCCTCGCGCGTGGAATTGGTTTAAATTTCTCCATACTTATCGTGACTTCCTGGACGACGCACCCCCCGAAATGGAGATCGGCGTTCAGCTTCTGACGATTATTGGCATATTTTGCGCAGACGAAGATGCATGGACCATCGTCTACCAGACGCCTGGTGTCCGAGTTGTTGTCACACGGACCTGGGACCAGTTAATGGTTACAGGGGCGATCGGATAATACCTGATGTATGGCTGCGGGATCTTTGCGTTTTCCTTGCTCGCTGCGACGGCGTTCTCACATACCCTGCTCATGCTGCGGAGTTTGTCCAAGGTGCCGGTGGCGATGAGAGAAAACTCGCGGCCCTTGTGGTTCGCCACATCATTGGCAGCGTTCCTGCGGGACAACCTCTGGCCCCCACTGCCGTTTTCCTCTTTACCAGCGTATTTCAGTTCACATTGAAACTTGTGGCGCACGGAGGTGTTTCGCTCCAACACCAACTTTTATCCAACGGGATTGTCCCAGTTTTGGAGGGAGCTATGGTCTGTCTCCACGAGGTCGTCGGCTCGAACGTCCCAGAGCGCGAGGTGTTCGTCGTGTGCTTCCTACTCATATAGACGATCATGGACCTCTCGCCAAGTGCCCGCGGTCTGGCAGAGGCACTAGACGCTGGTTTCCTTCGATCGCTTGTCTTCGCCGGCACCCTGGACAACGAGACACAGAGGAGAATTAGGGTCAAATCCTTTTTACGCGAGTATCTGCCCCGCGCGACGGTATATTATGCCGTCGCGTCAAAGCTGGGGCGTTCGATGCTAGCGTTCGATCCCTCCTACGACTTCCCGGCATACTACGACTGGTGCGAGTTAACCGACCTGGTAATCGAGTAGTCTCTCGTAGACAGACGCTACAACAGAAAAAGCTCGTACCTCGCATGTTGTAGTCTGTTGAGTGCCTTGATCAGTTGATTGGAGGTCAGCCTTATTATGTAATCTCAAATTTCTCGGACACAGATTTGAGGGTTAGAGCGCGTTTTTGGTGGATTTCTCTTTGGATTATAAAACCATGTATGGGAATCAGCCACTTTGCCACCCAAAATTTTCCAGATGATGGCAGAACGGCGAGGCCGAATTTTGATGTGAATCGGCCGGTAACACTTTTGCACCTCAACGACATCTGTAAGCAGAATTCTGAGGACGCAAATTCCGTTGCTTTCGCATTCTAGGTGATTTGGATTCCAAATTTATGCCATCCATCGCCCCGCTGGAGCAGGGGAGCCTCGTCGGAAATTCAAAGTCCGATGATTATGTAATAAGGTCGAGCTCCCTACATCAGGCACGCGGTAAACTACAGACTAGTAATCGAGCGCCTGGATGTATTTCAGCTATTCGAGTCGGACGAATACACCTCCAAAGCATCATGCGGCGACATCGAGGTTCGTGCTTCTGAATCGTTCTAACACCAGTGCAGTATGACGGTCCGGATGCAGTTTTATTCCCGCGCAACATCTTTTGTCCTCTGCCCCTAAAACTTGGTGTTTTCCTGTCTCCCGCGCTACAAACAGCCACCCCAATGGGGCAGTTTTTGATGCGCGCAACTCGTAAGGTAGGCGTCGCGCGCATCCATCAAGTCACGTGTCTCTCCGAGTGACACCGCCTTCCCGCCTATACTAGTCGATCCCGTCGCGCCGGCGGGACAAACTGAAACCATAGAAAGGTTCATTTCTACTGTAGGAACAATACTGTGGTTCCACATTTTCAATATCTAGTCTCAATGAAATGTTTTTCACCCATTTTTAAAAAACTCCTTGGAATCTCATGTTGAGAACGGCGGCGCAGGTTTTTTTTTTTGGGACGGAAAGTTCGCGCTTCCCAATAAGGAAACCCTAACCTTAAATCACGGTCACGTGCCCGCTATTTGGCACATCTTTTTCCTCATTTTGACCTTGCCAGCAATTTTCCTGCCACTTTGCACGCGTGGATCACTCCCTCTGAGAAGAATGCCGCTCAATAAACGCTCCAGGGCTAAAAATCTGGGCTCTTTTGCAGTCAAGGTTCGTCTTTGATGCCCACTTGTAGTCCAAATTGTCGCTCATTACTCATCTACGTACAGAGAAAGACAGACGTCAACGACGAGCAGCCCAGGAAGCGCGCGCGAAATGTCTCTTCCAATATCGAGGCTATAAACGACTCCTCCGCGAGCAGTGATGCCGAGAGCAGTGCCGAGATAATTATGCCGAGTGTCGACACCATCTCCGACTCAGAAAATGAAGATGAAGCCGAAATTGAGGTCCAGGAAGAAGACGACATTCCCCACCCCCAAGACCACGCAGATTTACTTCGCTGGCTGAAGGTTACCGACACCCACCTCACTACTTTGCCCACAAGTGCACCTCCCGCACAGCGTGGTACCTACCATAGTCGCCAAGTGGGAAAGGAAATCTCTATGAGAAGAGCACAAGAGCTTCGAAAGGCAGACAAGGAGAGACAGGAGAGGGAGGACAGGGAGGACACGCGACATGGACTCAAGAAAAGTCGTATTGACGCCTTCTTCCAACGGTCTCAGCCAGTTTGCCGAGACCCGCAGTCAGAGATCGAAATTTTGCCAGAAGAAACCGCGGATTTGAGCGTCGAACAGTCTCCTCCAGTCGACGACATGGCTGTTGACTCAGAGGTGGCAGTTTCCGACCCAGACTTCGACATGAACGAGGTTCCCACCAATAAGGCAGCAGATGATGCGCGCACTGACACGGATGCCACCGTTGAGGTTCCACACCTTCCGTCATCTTCTCGGGTGACTATAGAGGACACCGACTCGGACGACTCGGACGATGACGATGGATACTTGTCCGTTGAACCTTGCCAGCTTAGCCCCGAAGCGATGGCGGAGGAGGGGTTGGATCAATTACCGTGGGATCCATCCGAGGACCGTTCTCCTCGTGCGACGGATGCTCCCGCGCAGACTGAGCGTGTATCCACGCAACCGCTTCCTGCGCCGGCAAATGCCCTGCCCTCCGGATCAGCATCATATTTTCCACATGAACGACTTGGGTTTACGATGCCCGACCGCCCTCGCCAGTGGCAGATGCCGAGCCAACTGCCCTCGAATGAATCCCGTTATGTTGCCACCCCCGAATTCCAGGCCCGTCTTCATGTTAAGCGCAAAATCAAGATTCGGACTGTGCAATGGTGGATGAAAAAAATGGGTTACCGGTGGAGAAAAGAGCCCAAAGGAATGTACTCGGATGGGCACGAGAGAGCGGATGTCGTGCATTACCGCCAGAATGTGTTCCTTCCTCGATGGCGGGAGCTCGAGGCACGATCACGTTGGTGGAACAGCGCTTACACTGATGAGGAGATTGATTTCGAGGCTCGGATGCGGGCGTACATGAGCTCAGCAATAGACGCGAGAGTCGTTGTGATATGGCGACATGACGAGTCTACTTTCTACGCTAATGACCGTAGAGAGCTGCGCTGGGTTCATAACACGGAGAAGGCAGCAATCAAAGTCAAAGGAGAAGGTGCCAGTCAAATGGTTGGCGACTTTGTTTCCGATGTTTACGGCTGGATGCGATCCAAGAAACCGGATGCCAATGGGTATGTGTAGTTTAAGCGAATGACAAGCTTGATCTGATTCATATTTCAGTGTTTATAAACGCGCTCGTACTCTATTGAAAGCGAAAAGACACGCGAGGGCTATCAAACAGCCCAAAGCATTATTGACCAGTCCACCCGAGCCATGGATATTCTTGATGAAGATCATTCGGATGAAAAAAATGTCTTGGCTTATGACAATGCGACGATCCACACCTCCCGTGCCCCTGATGCTCTTAGCGCTGTCAGCATGACCTTGAAACCATCAAAAAACTTCAATAAAACCAAGGGCTCCGACAACGTTGCGCGCGGTGTCCGTATGCGCGATGCTACCTTCCGCGATGGAACACCGCAGTGCCTTTATTTCGCCGATGGGAGCTTTAAGGGAATGAAGATCCTTATTTCCGAGACATGATCTCCCGGATCCCGATGCTCCCGTGCCGAACTGTGATGGATCTTAGTGATTTATTTATTTATATGCAGTTTTTATTACCTATGCCTGTTAGTTAGACTCCATGCACTCTTGATGCATAGCCACACATGATTCCGGCTGTGCGACCATGAACCGGCACCATATTATTATTATTCTCACGGTTGAACACTGCCTCGTGACTCACTCCCGCATTTCCAGTGCATTGCAGTGTCATTGGAGTCAGTCTGAGTCACAGTGAGTCATTTAATTATGACTCAGTCAGTAGCTAGTAGTATATAAGAGGAGTGTCTTCCCCTCTGTAGACATCCAATCTTACTTTGCCAATACACCTATCTGAACCGCACATCTGTGTGATCTCCGAGCAGCCAGCTCCCTTTCAGTGACGCCAAGCCTCACTTGATTTCCTACTTTCCACTGTAACGTTGCTAGACCTTACAGTACACCCTACTTCTGCTGCATCGTTGCTAGACCTTGTAGTACAATTAGAATTGCTTTGCTTCTGCTGTGACGTTGCTAGACCTTGCAGTATAATTAGAGCTTCCCATCTATTCCTTGCTTTCAGGTTGCTAGACTTGAAGTACGACTTAGATCCGGTCTTTAACTTGGTGAAGCTATCATTCAAGTTACCCACATATCGGTTGACTGATTATATAAGGGTTCCTGAACTCGAATATATTCATTCTCGAGGTATTATATTTGTGCAATTCCAATCGCACACTTCCGTAAACCTCATTTCTCTTACACGAACTCTGGCTCTAGAAAAAAAACCAAGGCTCAATGTGGAAGCAGTTTTAAATGCCGCTATACCACATCTACCCAATGCTGTCTCAAAAAGATCCTCTACATGGAGCCAGACTTCCAGGCGCAGAAATCCATGCTTGAAGAGCATTGTGAGAAGCGTGGATACGAGGTCATCTTCTTTCCCAAATACCACCCGGAGCTCAATTTCATTGAGCAATGTTGGGGTTATGCAAAGCGGATTTATTGCATGTTTCCGGCATCTTCCAAGGAGGAGGACTTGGAGCGGAACATGTTGGAGGCCCTCGAGTCGGTGCCGCTTGCATCTATGCGCCGTTTCGCCGTCCGGTCATCAAGGTTTGCTGATGCATATTATCACGGGCTCGATGGAGCCTAGGGCTGCACGCCGTGCCCGTCGCGCCGGTTCTACGGGATCCGGCGACGGGCATGCCGTCCCGTTCCGTGGGCTCTTTGGCTGCATTTTTGACGGCCGTTCCCGTCGAAAACGGCCGGCGACGGGTCGACGGGTCCTGAAAAAGCGCCATAAATGGTTAAATACACCATCTAGGTCTTTTGTAAGGCATGTTCTGTGCAAAGGTAAGCCCAATACATAATTTAGGGCACATCTTATGAGCTTACTTGCGAGTTTAAACTGGCGAAATGACGGCCGTCGCGTGACGGACCGTTCCCGTTCAGGTTCCGTCGAAACGACGGCCGTGCCCGTCGACGGGACGGCGTACAGCCCTAATGGAGCCGACGCGGCGTGGGCCAACAAAAAATACCGTGGCCATAGGACCCTCCCTCCTCAATATCTCGAAGATCTGAGGCGGCGAAAATCATCTAGGCAGTCGATTATTGTTTAATACATGTCTAGAGCAGGTTTTATTTTTTCACACTCCGAGATTTCGCGCTTTCCCACGTTACTGTCACCCATCAGTCACTTACACGTGACTTGATGGATGCGCGCGACGCCTATGCATACCTTACATGGACCGGTTGTTGGGACGCGACCGTTGAACAGCCTGATATTTAGTGAGTTCGCGTTGTACTCCGTGATTGCCACCGGGCTAGTGCAGTCCTCCCCACACAGAGTCTCCGCGAAGCGCGCGAGCCCCATATCTAGGGGTCCCCACCGTACCGTATACGGTTACGGGCGTACAATTTACGGCGCCATACGGCAGACCAGGCGACCGTACCCGTAACCGTAAACTGATCTCCAGAGGCTCTTACGGGACGGTACGGCATTTTTTACGGTACGTTACGGTACATTACGGCCGTATATAAAGTGAATTTTTTTAAATTTACAACACTTGAGCCAATCGAAGTGCATCTTCCCAACCCTTACGCTTCAAACGCAGGTGATGCTTTAGCAACATCAAAGTTCGAATGGTCTTGCGCTTTAAACTTACCCGCCGACCTTTTGAGATACGCCCGCGCAATTCCTTGGAGGCCGACGCTCGCATTTTCGGGGGCTGGCTGTCGAATGAGTTATACACCTTATGTCTACCGCGCCGGTGCAAGGCAGAAACGGCAAGGGGAGGATGATATCATCAATGTGGCCGACTCTGAGTACACTTAAAATCGGAGGGAGCTGGTGGTGAAGAACAAGGGGGTGTCGGGATTAGAATTTCGGATATAGGGTCAAAATATACCACGGAAAAATCTGAGAAAATTTCAGAAGATTGCCAGCCCATTTTAAGGAGACCTTTGATTTTTTCCCACAGCAGGGAGGGGGTCGAGCGAGGTGGATTTTTCCCCAAAAACGTCTAGAAAGATGTGCATGATCCAAAAATCAA
This sequence comes from Mycena rosella, assembly GCA_029378255.1. Classification (NCBI taxonomy): domain Eukaryota; kingdom Fungi; phylum Basidiomycota; class Agaricomycetes; order Agaricales; family Mycenaceae; genus Mycena; species Mycena rosella. Next base: position 132,446 of record JARKIE010000102.1, on the reverse strand, counting down.
AATCAAAAAGATCCCAAGAAATATTCAGATTTGCCATCAAAAGTGCTGTGACTCTTGATAGAGTACTCGGGTGGACCTGGGGTCTTCAAATATTGATTTCCCACTCACTTTTACTCATCAAAGCAACCCTGTATCCGAAATTTTAATCCCGACACCCCCTTGGTGAAGAAGTCGTGGTGAGTGTCGGCACGGACGGCTAACAGCGGCTGCCACGGCAATCGATGACGTTCAAAACTCTGGAGTCTGCTGAATGCCGCAGCCATCTTCCCGCTCAAACTTCACTCATTGTAGGACCCGTGTTCAAACTCCGATAACACCAACGGGAAAGCGAGCCGGCGCAGCCGAGTCCCGCCACGTGATTTTCACAAGGAAATCCAAAGGAAATTACACCGCGACGCGTCAGCGGCAGCTTCGGACCTGGCTGCTGAAACGGCAAAATCGAACCATGAGTTCGATTTACGGCCCGTATAGATGCCGTATACGGCCGTATCGGTACGGCCTCATACGGTACCACTTACGGGGCCGGCCGTAACCGTACAAGGTCCCGCCACAGGGCATACGGGACGGTACGGGTTGCCGTATGAACCCGTACCGTATACCGTATTTTACGGCTACGGTGGGGAGCCCTACCCATATCCATAAGCTTCGGATGTGTGCGACCCAAGTCGGCGACCTTGAACCTTGGAAAAGCGCGATAATTGCTGTCGATTACATATATACTCACTACTCGGCATTCCGCGTCATTCTCTCAGGTAAGCATGCCAGTTTCGTATGTAATAATCAATATGGGAGACTCAAACGTCGCCGAGTGTAGCCCGAACCCAGTAGTAGCGATATCAACCAAGACAGTGAGCAACACCCACATCATCCGCGCAAGGCGCATGAGTGACCCGGAGACCGATCGAGTATATCTCATGCCGAAGTGACGCGTCTGCCAGGGATACTAGCTTTCAATTACGAGACTCGCAGCCGCTCGGCCGCTGCACAGTGACGCGTCTGATGCTGCCGGCCCATATCGCCAGTTTAAAACGGGCAGGTAAGAACCGTCTCCTTTTTTGTTCATACACCCCAGAGTCTGCAATGCTTCCCCTTCTCCTGGCACTATCTACCACCAGCTTCACGTTCGCCGCTGCGGGCCCTCCCGTCGTTGCTCTGCAGTACGGCGTCTTCCGAGGCACGAGCGACGGGAACCTTTCGACGTTCCTCGGCGTGCCGTTTGCCTCTCCCGCGTACATCTCGGCCCTCTACGATCTGATAGCCCATTGATACCTATTGCATTCATAAGGACACGGTTCGAGCTTCCAAAAGTGCCCATCAAATTACACGGTGTCCAGAATGCCTCAGGGTTCGGGCCCGCCTGTCCTCAACAGGCAATGAGCACTGTTCCCTTGGTTCAAATTGCTACCGCAACATACAGCGCCGTCTCGGACGACTGTAAGTGACGCGCAGCAGCCGATTTTGACCGTCGCTCATTGTTGTCGACTCGAATACAGGCCTGACCCTCAACGTGTTCAAGCCCAGCTTCGCAACGTCCCAGTCCAAGCTTCCTGTACTCGTCGTAAGTCCTAACTCCTTTCGCAAATAATTTATGGACGCCAGGTGGTGTAGTGGATTTACGGCGGTATGTGGATACCGAAGGAAAGATGGGATGAATCTCATGGCATTGTGCAGGCGGGTTCCAAGTCGGAAATTCATTGGATACGGAGGTGCGCCCGGCCGTCGAGCGGTCCATTGCCACCGACGAGCCAATCATCATCGTGACGCCGAACTACCGCGTCAGCGGTAAGTCAAGTTCAAAATGGATCACTGGGGCCTGGCTCACACGCCGCATTGTCCTAGCGTTCGGCTTTCTTGGCGGCAAGGAGGCAAGCGCGGCGGGAATCAGTAATCTGGGGCTCAGGGACCGTGAGTACCCATCAGGACGGGGAAATCCGTGTGCAGTTCAGGCTAACCCACGAGCCAGAAATTTTCGCGCTCGAGTGGGTGCAGGCCCACATCGCTGCGTTTGGTGGGGATCCCGAAAAAGTGGTCATGTACGCCCCGTCATATATAAGCCACTTTCTCGTTCTCATGACTGTCACAGCGGAGGCATCAGCGCTGGAGCCATATCTATTGCCCTTCTTCTGCTCTCTAATAATCGGTTCCAGCAAAGCGCCTTGTTTCGCGGCGCGTTCATGGTATGTAAACATCTTATTCTACTTGAAACATTGTTTTTTTTAAAAAAAAAACTCGTCCAAAGGAGTCCGGCTCCCCAATCAACCTTGGCTCCATGGCCGACGGGCAGCCGTACTATGATGGTCTGGTCGCCGCGAACAATTGCACCGCATCGCCAGACACGCTCGACTGCCTGCGGCGCGTCCCGTTGGATGCCTTCACGGCCACCGTGAACCACACCGCCAACCTGTTCTCGTACTCGAGCCTTTCGCTTCCCTCGCTCCCGCGCGTAGATGGGGACGTCATCGTGCAGAACCCTTTGCTTTCCGTGTCCCAGGGGCTGTACGCCAAGGTACGTTTCAGGTCTTGGTGGAATTCCGACCCGGCCCGTGATTAAGCGATGCTAGGTTCCCATTCTGACCGGAGATTGTGACGACGAGGGAACGTGAGCCTATTCGTTCTGACGGATAGAAAGCAAAGCAACTGACACTGATCATTTTTTGGAGCTTGTTTTCGTTGTCAACTACGAACATTACGTGAGTGAGACTGCGTTCTGTCGACCGGCGTCTAAAACTCAGTCGACCTGTTTAGAACCAACGACGAGTTCGTGGGCTACATGAGTTCGAAGTAAGTACTAATATTCCCTTGCGTCCTCTTCCTCAATGTACTCCGCAGCTACCTGCCGCGCGCAACGGCCGCGCAAATCGCGGAGCTCTCAGCGCTCTACCCCGACGATCCCACGCAGGTGTGTGATCTCGCAACATACATCCGCGCATCATTCATTCATGTTCCCTTTCAGGGATCTCCGTTCGACACTGGGACGGCGAATCAACTCACGTACGCATGTTCAATCCACTGCATCCTCTCCCCAATTGAGCGAATCCACTTCTACAGACCCGAATACAAGCGCCTCGCGGCTTTCCAAGGCGACCTGATCTTCACCGGCGCGCGCCGTTTCTTCCTCGAGCGCGCGGCTAAAACGCAGGATGCTTGGAGCTGGTGTCCGTATATAGACATACATTGTCCATCGTTCTCCACCTAATAATGTTGAATCCACAGTATACAAACGCGGAAAGACGTCGTTTCTCGGCGCGAGCCACGGCGGCGACATTGGTATATGGTTCCCTGCGGCAAATGTAACCGACGCGCCGGGCCTCGATGCATTGCGTACGTCATTCATGTTTTATCTGCTGTGGAACACTGTCTAACTATACTGGCTAACTACTATGTACCCATTAAGTCAACTTCATCAACACTCGCGATCCGAACCGCGCAGCCGGTGCGGGGCAACATGCGTCCTCCGTGTTTTGGCCGAAATGGAACACCCCGTCCGCAAACGGCTCGACGTCGTTGTTGACCTTCAGCAATCCCAACCTCGTTAATATCACGGCGGAGGATTTCCGCGTCGAGGCGATTGAATTCTTATTCGAAGTTCTGTTGGAGGAGACGGGAAACAGCAGTGCTTCAGGTTGAATTAGAGTGTGCCCCATACAAATGCCCGGCGTCATCGAGCTTTCCTTACTAAAGAGCTTGTACCTTGTAGCTGGACTCGACTCTCCTTCGCTACCTCTCCCTTTCCTTATCCTAAGTTTGAAATTATAATTCTTTTGTGCGTTGGCCCGCATTATCTTATTCGCGCCAGCGCTCTCAAGATCCCAACTTGGTCCCCCCCTTTCAAAAACCTCGTAAATTTTGCAGCTCCGTCGAGTATCCCATGGCCTTCTTCCTCTCGTAGCCCACCTCCACTCCAGACGTTATCCATACATGATTATACATAATGTTCCTTCATGCACACATGATAAGTAAACTCGTGGGCTTTATAATTACATGCCCCGTCGTACAACCGGTAGAAGTTGATTGTACCGCTGGCGAAGTGGCACACTGTAATCTTGTCTTGTTGTGTGCACCCTCTGCCTGAATGGGAAGGCTGTTATCCGGTCGCGAAGTTAATCGATCTTCCCCCGCACCTCCAATGGCGTGCTCCTCAATGACGGCGATGAGAGCAGGCTTCAGAGATAGGGTCGGGGTAGATTGTCTCTTGGATTTTGGGATTACGGTCTTCCTCTTCGCTCTGGGTGTCCTCAGCGTTGCAGGGTGAAAGAAACAATGGAAGTTCCGGAGCACTCATCGGCAGCTACCCGGCATGTGATGGCGAAGTCTTAATTAGCCTCTGCCGGGATTCCGGCACTAGGCGAATTGATCAGATCACCGGATCACAGCGGCCTGCCTCGCATCTTCCTCATCCTCAGCCTCAATCGATTGCCCTTGGAGGTGGACCATTGATCTTGTTCCTGTGGATATACTGGCTGCAGGGCCCCGGGAGATAAATGCGCCTTTCCCCCGGTGTCTCAGCCTCTCTGGCGAAATGTCGCACTCGACACGCCTCTCCTCCAGTGGGCATCCATTCATTTAACCTTCCTGAATTCAGAAACATTTTGGGTTGCATATTATGAGCCTCTAGATTCTTTGTTGTATGCAATGCTCTGGCTTCAAGGAAAAAAACAAAGGGTTTCTTGGCGCTGTCCTCCCCCAACTTACGATGAATTTGCAGTCGCTCTATCAACTCTACATGTCGTTCAGCTTTTCAAGAACATTGCTGTGTTCATACTGGGGCATCCCATCACATTTGGGTCTGACCATCATATTGCATGATTTACACAGACTCAGACTCGGAGCACGACCGTGAATTCTCCGTCCTTCATTCAAATCTATTGAGCTATGAGATACGAGGGAAAGGGGAGAAGTGAATATATCCGACGTATTGAGAGACCCATCGGAAGCCTGGGGAAAATTAATGCGCATACTGCGGTGACGTGAAGCGCAGGGTGAAATACTTTACCTTCTTCGTACCCCTGCCTTTCCTTCACAGAACACATGAATATTTCGATGGGCCGAATACCCTGATGATGATTTTTACCCTGTCGCGTCGTTAGCCCACGGAGATGACCGGGGAGAGAGCCACAACCAACCTTTCCGGTGGTCTGGGAAAGTCCAAGATGGTGTTTAAGCTCCGTCTCGCCGACAGCTCCGGGCAGGTCGATTTTGTTTCCGAAGATCAAAAACGGAACATTCGATAACTCCTCATTCGCGAGGAGAGCGTCGAGCTCAGCTTTGGATTCAGGGAACCATTCGGAGTTGGCGCTGTCGACAAGGAAGGCGATGGCATTTGCGACGTGGAAATAGTCCGGCCACCTGCGACGCGCTAGACAGGGAAATCTCACAAAGCGAATGGTGCCATTACACGGAACCACGAACCCATGACAGTACTGCCAAGATCGAAAGTGGAGATGTTGAGGTTACCAACGGTGAAATTCTCCCACGCTGGAGAGTATATCAGACGAGTGCATTAGGGATGAGACCCTGGTGTACTCGGCATCAGCGTTGGCTGCAGAGATACGAACCTCTGGGTTTTGAGCATGTGGAAAAGGGCCTGCATGGAAAACAGGTCATCAACAAACCGAAGTATGCAAGAGACGGACACACAGTAACTCCAGAGCCATTGAGCCCGAAAACGGGTATCATAGCATTCTTGTTCACGAGGCCTTCGGCAAGTCAGAAAGTACAGAGGATGGAAATTAGGGTCGGGTACCGAGTTGAGCGAGGACCCACCAGAACTGGTCAATGACGAACATTGCAGCAGGGCGGGGAATAATAATAAAAGTTGTAGTGACAATCTTCGAGACACTGGGGCTGCGTACATGGCTCGGACTGTCTACGTGGTTTTTGGCGCCCAAATCCGGTTCATTCACAGGTAATATATTACCAGTCCCATAAAATACAATAAATGCTCACCAAAAGTCAATGCATTTGCCGCTGTGGAAGCCTTGAACGGGTCTGAAGGGATGTTTGATGGAATGCCGAGGCTACTGAAAGTAATGCCCAAATTCGGATAGGGGCCTGAGGCGGAAACTGAGCGAGTCAAAGCGAGCAAGAAGGCATCGGAGCATCCGCCTGTTTGATCCGATGTTCCACGAAGTGATCGCGCCACGACATCGAGGCAGCAATTGGGCAACAAACAATGTAATGAGGTTTGCGACATTCCAGCATCAATACACAGTCAGAAAAATGAGTATCGCTGTAATGGTCCATGTACAAATGCTATGTGAAGGCGAGGGATAAAGAGAAATCATGATGTGGTGTGCAGGAAATGCAGCAGTTGTACTCCGAGCCTACCTCGTGGGCGACTCAAACCTGGCGGGGCACATGTAAATTTAGCAGGTGATGTAGAAATTGAAGATCACTCACGTATTGTGAGACCCATCGAAAGCCTGCCGTCGTGTAAACATTTCATAAAACGGGACGAAATCACGTCATTATTCAGCTTACCTTCTCCGTATCCTTGCCTCTGCACAACCGAGCACATAAAGATCTCGATGGGCCGAGTTCCTTCGAGCCGTTTCTTTCCCTGGCAAAGCATCAGTCTACCAGACGTTAAAATACATTAAACCTGCTACTCGCCTTTCCTGTGGTCTGGTACAGCCCAATATGATGTCTGAGTTCCTCCTCGCTGACTGCCCCATCGGCGTCGATCTTGTTTCCAAGGATCAAGAATGGGACATCGGACAATCCCTCGATCGCCAGTAGCGCGTCGAGCTCCGCTTTGCATTCGGGGAACCGTTCAACGTTGACGGTGTCCACCAGGAATATGATGGCATCGACTTCGACGAAATAGTCGCGCCAGAGACGGCGGGCTGGAGGGAAGAGGTGAGCACCTATTAATAAAAAATACGTGCGACGCCGAACCTTGTTCATGTCCCCCAAGATCGAACGTCGTAAATCTGACTTTACCAATCGTGAGCTCCTCAGACGCTGCATTCGAAGTTAGAATAGTCTGCACAAGCCCATATGCCGTTTAAACGTACATGGTTGAACGGTCGGAGCCAGGGCAGCCAGCCGGTTGGTGCTCAGCAGATGCAAGAGTGTCTTGATGGACGATGAGAATTCACAGCGTCGTGTAGAAGACGGACGTACCGTTTTCCCAGCGTTATCCAGACCTAAGAATAGGATTTTAGCTTTCTTGTGCCCAAGCCCTGCCAGGAACCACAAGTCAGCATGGGTCAAAGAGACAGAATTAACGGGATGAGTTACCAAGCTGAGCGAGGATGTCCCAGAACCAGTTGAGGATAAACATGATGGTAGAATTCTCGGATTCGGACGGTGCACGGCGAGCTGGGAGGATTGAGAAAATTATGTGACACGGAGGGAAATAGTGAGCGTATACGTGGCTTTTACACCGTCCTTTTTAAAGTCGTTTCTGTCTTTGACACGCAACTTCAACCACGTGTCAAGGAGGAGTTCCACGTAGTTTGTGGCGGTCCCGCTAATTAGAGAATACCGATAGGGGTCGGGACTTGGAGTCATCATGTGTCACCCGAAGAGACGATCTCGCACCCATAGATTCATTCTCATCGGAAGCCGGAGGAAGATTCGCAATTGACATTATTCTCGCACTACATATATGTGCCGTAAATGTGAATGTTGGGGAATCTATCTAGGAGGCAAGTCAGAATCGCATCCGGTAGATGAGCTGAATCGAGTGCATACGGTACATAAAGAGGATTGGTATCTGTTAGAACAAACCGTAGCCGGCGTTGGAAAGTACCTGCGACCAGACAATGAGCAAAGGTAAATCCAATGTGGGTGGGCGCAATCCTCACCTAGAACACGTCGTCATAGGCATTCAAGAACTGGGTGTAGTCGAAGGGATAGTCAAGTTGGAGCTGAATCGATGGAGGCACGTAGGCTGGGATATATTGACATGCGTCTACAGCCTGCAGATCATATGGATAGGCTGCCTGTGCAGGCGCATACTGCGGCAGGTATGGCTGCTGTCCGTATAATGGGTGTGTAAGTGCGTGGGGTTGGGGGCTAATGTATTGCATGGATCCATGCGTCGGCGCGCGAAAAGAGAAGTTTGCAGACCCGGGGCTGGAGTCTTCCCAGCTCTTTGAGTGGTGTTGCGGCAGGGGGTCGGTGTATGGCAGGCGTGGCGCTTGCCTGCGTCCGCGAGAGAAGCAGGGAGGCGACATTGGAGGCCATGTCATCGGCGTCCCCGGATCCTCTGGCAGTTGTGAACCGTGAAGTTCGGGGGTTCGAGGGAAAGGTGAGTAATATGGTTCCGGAGCCGCAATGTACTCGCAAGTAAAATGACCCTTGATACAGCGTGCACATGGATTCTTTGGAGGCTGCTCCGTCGTAATGCACTGTGGAGATTTCAAGGCAAGTGAGTGAACCCGTGGATTGGGAGAACGGACATGCACACCCTGGTCTTCCGCTTCCGGCAATGTGAACATGCCATGATGGTGCGCCGCCGGCTCAGTGCAAACGGCATCGTGGGTTGTTGCTTTTGTCTAGGTGGGCTCGAAGTAGCCATGGTGGACTGGATGTATTAGATCTACGGGGCGCTCTGTTGTAGTATAAGGCTACATGGTGTTGTCAGGCCAGCGGCGCGTCGAGAACCGTATCCATAAGACCGTGAACCCAGCCTGACAGCGAGGTGCTCCTAGCAACAGCATTAAAGAATTGATCGGATTGTGGGTCGTTGCAAGAAATGATCTTATGCCGGTGCAAATCCATCCGCGCTTGATTGCCTGTGCCTTCGAGGCACAGCCAAAACACCCGCGTATCCTTACTGACGTCGCGACGTGCTTGGTGCTGTGCGGCTAGATTCCAGAGAGCGAGCGATCTGCGCTATTTAGGTGGGGCGGTGTCTTGAAGCACAGGTCGCCCTCCTACGCTGTGCAGTGTGCAAACGGTGTTTTTCCCCGCAATCCGGCATCGAAGAGCAGAAGAAACCGGAAGAGGAACCGTGGAATTCAGTGGCTTTGATAATTTTACTGAAATCCAGACGCAATTGCAGGAATTGGGGCACAGAATGGAGGAAAGTGAAAGCTGCGCGGAGGACGGAGTGCCGTAAATAACGTCAAGATCCGATGAAATGATCCGCGCAAATGCACTGCCATCCCCACAATAGCCCACAACCGCAATCAACCTAGTCTGTAGTTAAGTGCGCGATCATGTAGTGGTGACCGCGTTATTATATAATCATCGGAGTTTGAATTACTTCCCTCAACCACTCACTTAGCCGGCGGTTCTAGCCATAAACTTCGAGAGAAAAAGTCTCTCAAAATCTCATTTCCAACTGAACTGTCTCTTCAGAATCACTATAATGGTCCGCTTCCCTTCAGATTGGTATCTCGGCCTTTTCCGCGTGCCGGACCATCAAGGTTCGGCATTGCGCTTCTTCGACCTTCCGCCCAACCAACGGCGGAACAATTTACTCGTTTCATATTCATGAACATAAATCTTGGGTCAGAAGAGTGAAATACGCATCGCCGAAGCTTTGGGAACATCAAAAAAAATCTGTGATTTGTAATAACGAGGCCAGCGATCATTCGATCGACCTTACTGACAGACTATAACAAACGAGGTACGAGTTGATAATGTTATAGCGTCTGTTTATAAGAGACTACTTGCCCGCTGTAACGATCTTACGGCTGTCACTGCACCAGAACTATATTTGGGTAAGACAATGCAGTCGGGGACGTTTCACAATGGAGCGCACGGCGATGGTTTGGAACTCTGGATTTTAAAATCAACCGGACTCCAGGACGCGCCAAGGACATCGTTCGGGGCCGAAAACAAGGGACCCGGGACGAAATATGTTCACGCCTGAAATTTACAACCAAATATGACGCTATTGGAATTGCATGGTCCCAAATTACTGCCAGGATGGACGAGGAATGCCGCTACGAGTCTGTGTTCTTTCATCCCGTTATTTGTCCTCCAGTAATATCTTTATGGGCCCTCAAAGCCACCAATCTGATGGAATGTTAATTCTGAGCGTCACTATGAATTCTGATCCCCTAGATGGATGATGCACCTAGTTTCCTGTCCGACAGGATGAAGGATCCTACAAGCTTTTGATTCATTACGATTTAATGGACCCCGAGCCCCTTGAGAAAAAGCACCGCCCTACGCTCCTTATCCCAAAAGCTGTCTCGCAGCGACTGACCCAGCTCCCTTTCGCTCATCTTGGATACGAGGCGCTCGAACAACGCCAATGCTTCACCGGCCTCTGGCCGTTGCTCCGGATTATGTCGGCGGAGTTTCTTCACAAATGGAACGAGAAAATCGAGGCCGATGTAATGCTAAAACGCAAGGTCAGCGAAATCCACGGTGATTGATCTGTGGGTAGGTACGAGGAGGAACTCTGATCGCAGCATCTCTCCGACGAGCCGCACGTCGAGCTTGAACGCGTCGTACGGGACCGTGGCAGAGATCTCGGGCACGCGTTTGCGCAGGCGGCCGAAATACCCGGTGACGAGCTGACGCGCCTCGACGCTTGGGAAGCGCACGGACAGCCCAAAGTCGATGTAGCAATAATGGATGGGGCCGGCATGTGTACGGGACCTGATTAGGTGCGGGTCGGAGTCGTCGCCTGTGGATTCGCGGAGGTGATTTATGCCGTCGCTCGTGGAGGGGTTGACGAAGTGGAATCCACCGGGGATCATGCGGGAGGAATCCATGACGATGTTCATGCTACAAATATCTCTGAAAATGATCAGGCTGGATATACGATTAGGCTGGTGAGGAATACAGACCGGTGTGCAATGTTGTTAGAGTGTAAAAATACAAGGCCCTGGGTGAGTTTAGTGAATCTCCAGCGAGCGAAAGAGTCAAGATACACCCACCTCAAGTACCTGCTGCACAAACTCGACAAATTCCCGGACGGTAGCGAACCAAGGCGAAAGTGAACACTGCCGCATGCGAGGCATCACTAGGAACGTCCTCTCGGGATCATCGTACATCGGGAGCAGCTCGCGGAACGGAATCGTGTGCTGTTCCGCCCGCGGTGTACTACGCAGGAACGCCGCGATCTCCGCCTCTGTCGACGTGGTGCGTATGACCTTCAAAACCACCTGTGCGCCGTCCGAAACTCGCGTAGCGTCGAGAACCTCGAATCCCTGCAAGTTTAATTAGGCGAGTCTCGGGAAAAGCGAGCAACGAACCACGGCGGGAATAGCCTCCTCGCACTCGAGCGGACTGCTCCCTAGAGTCACCTCTGAGACACAGCCGGGGCGATAGCGCGGGCGTAGCAGATAATTGTGCTCCTCCAGAAATGGCTGATAATGCGCCCATTCTTTCTCTTCTTTCCCGAGCTTCTTTGTAAGTTCGTTCATGGAGAATGTGGTGGAATCTGTTCTACAGTGACCTTGGACATGCTGGATGATGACAAGACTGGGAGCCATCGATCGACGCGTGGGAGTGAGGTAAGATTGAGTAAGGGGTAAATTACAGGGGCCAATGAAATGAAGCAAGCAATGCCACGCCCAAGTTCAAGTTCAGGGAACTGAGCAATGAGCGACGTCCCTTAAAACCTCGTATTTGGCCTGCGTTTCCCAAGCGCCTTGTCGGGGCCATGTTCTTCGAAGTTCAAGCAGTAATTTGTTTGGCACTTATATAGCTGGTTCTCTCAACGAGAAACAGTCGCCATCAGTTAGCCGGCTTCGTGGTCAAAATGAGCTCAGCCGGTACCGGGGTAGGCAGCACAATGAACTCGTACGCGTCGTGTGTAACTCTGGTTCCATCATTTGAAGCCGAGATGTCCGAGCAGAATTGAGCACCTGGTAATCCGCTTCAGAAAGATGAAATCCGAGGGCCGGGTACTATGCCTATACCATCCTAGGTTGAACCTGAACAATCGAACAGATCTTTTTTTGGAGCTCAGAAAGTTCGCCCTCGGCACCTTTCGGCTGACATTCCCATTTGCGCCGGCTCTGGCAAAAAAAACTTTGTTTTTTAAATATAAACTCGGGGAGGTCGCATCGCCTCTGTAGCTTGACTTCAGAAGGGCTCCTTGGTCTATTTGGTTATGCTGCGCGCTCCTTTTTACGTTAGATGTAATCAGGGCCAGAGTTCGTGCCCGGTGAAAGTCAAGTTTGTTTTCCCCACTTACTTACACCAAAACCTCGGCGAAAAGAACAATAATATTTCTATCGAATTTCCTACGGTGGCCACAATATAACAGGGTAAGCAACTGTTTAGCAGACCATTTGGCTGAATACAAAGTGTGGCAGCCATTTTTTCATGTTGCGCTGAAATCCAGGAAATTTTCAAGGATGCTGTCGGTGTCCATGAGTACCAGATATGTCGAATTTATCGAGTATGGACTCTGTAGATATAATTGTGAGAGGGTCTGGTGTCAGCAAATTTGTTCGCGAATAAAAGAAAATATTATTGTGAGGCTGACCGTCCGACTTAGCGCTCGCGCGGGTGTGCAGGGCAGGGTTTGAAGTGTGCAAATGTGGATGGTTCGGCAGCCGCAGCTTCTTCCAGAGCTTAATGTGAACAGCGGAGGCTTGCAAGTCCCGTGTACGCTGCGGGTTCGCGCACCTGCAGCGACTCGCAATAGTCGCGGCAGCGTACGACGCGGGCATGCTGCGCACGGATCGGCAGTCCCATGGCCGCAAGTACGGAGATCTCGAGCACGGGGGATCCCCCGCATTCGCAGAGCTCCCCGGACTTGTAGGTTCGCACGCAGCGCACTCGCGTGTGCGGGCACGCGAGCCGTGTGCGAGGAGAACGCCGTCTGCGTCTGGTCCTGCGAAAGGCGGTTAGTCGGCTTGGCAGGGAAGGCACGTGCGGCTCGCAATCTTTGCGTCGTGCAGCAGCTTCATGTCGTGCAGGACGAGCGTGTCTGTTCCGAGGTGGCTGCGCGTACGGTCAAGCAGCCAGTCTGCGAGCACAGAGACGACTTGAGGAACTTGTCGTACGCGCGGCGCATGGTCACGCTGATGTCGATCTGCGCGACTTCGAGGGGGCGCGGCATGTCCGTCCCGCTGTCGACGACCTCGCGGCTGTTTTGACGCGGCGCGCGATGTCCCAGGTGGCGTGTGCAGTGCGTGAGGTCCGCGAACAATCGTCGTACCAGTGCTTGTCGTAGTTCCAGAGCACGGTGCAGTGGTTGACCTTGAGCATCGGATCCGCAGTGGGCTGGAGGCTCAGCTCCGCCTCGCTCGCGGAGACGGTGGGCTTGTCGGTGAGAGGTCGAGCGTGTCGATAGTGACGAGCGTACGGGCCATGGCGTCGCGTAGCTCGGGCGGGACGGGCACGCGGTGCGGGTAGTTTGCGACGGGCGGGATGTCGAGATGGCCTTCGTATACGGGTCGTGTCTGGATTCCAAAGGGGGCGGGTGGAAGGGACAGCCGATGGGCGCTTCATCATCGCCGCAGTCGCAGCACCCGCCCGGCTTCTGCGGGCCGTTTTTCCAGAAAATTCGGAGTCCACAGATACGAGGGAGAGAGGACGCGAGAGACAGCATCAAGTCTCAAGACAGCATACTTTCCAGTGGCCCAGAAAAGGGCAAAAAGTTTTGCCCATATTTGGGCGTCACACTAGGCGCGGCGTGGCGGCCACGCCCGCGCCCGAGTGGCTGTTCGCAACCAAACTCGCGCAAACCAAAATTTTCATCTGCTCCTAACCTTCTGACGGTTCAATCCAAATGTCCCTAGAAGACAACAACGACTTTGAACGCGTCGAGGACCTTTGGTTTCCCGACGCTGACCTCATTCTCCGCGCGGAAAACACCCTATTTCGCGTTCACAGCAGCATCCTCGGCGCTCGATCCTGTGTTTTCCGTGATATGGTGGCATTTCCTCAACCTGAAACACCCGACTCGGAGGGGGATACCCACGACGGAAAACCCGTCGTTCGTCTCCATGACTCTGCCGCAGAAGTTGAGGTGTTTTTGAGAGCGGTTTTCGACTCAAGGTACGTCCGTCGGCAATATCCACCCGCCTTACTTCGGGCTAATTTTTATATTCTAGTTTCTTCATGCCTCCTCCATCCCCTACCGATGTTGCAACCGTGATTGGTGTCATGCGACTCGCTCACAAATATGACATTCAATATCTCTTTCGACGCGCCCTCTCCCACCTCGACTCCCTATACCCCGTAACCTGTGCGAAGATGTTAGATATCAACCTGGAGATCGCTTCACACCATGTTAAATTCCCGTCCGGGCTCAATGTCGACCTGATCACCCTGCGTGCGGCATCCGAAGTCGGTGCACAGTGGATTCTCCCCGCCGCCTACTACAACATCTGTACATTCCATCCGAAGCACATACTCTCCATCGGGGAGAATTGGAATATTTTGTCTATTCACCAGCAGCAAACATGCCTAGTTTCCCAAGCAGAGTTATCCCGAGCAACGACCTCCACCCACCAATTCCTTCGGTACATGCCTTTCCCATCCTGTCTGTTGCCGGAAAATTGCCAGCAGGCGGCTTCCGAGTCCCAGGATTTGCTCCACCTCGACGCTGTTGCGCAATCTGATTTACTGCCGCTTTCCGAATGGATTTGCGAACGCATTTCTATCGCCCTCTGTCCCAATTGTGACAAGATTGGACGCGATCAGTTCGACAAGGCCCAGGAGATATTCTGGGGCCGACTCCCCGCAATCTTTGGGCTTCCGGAGTGGGATGAGTTGAACAAGATGCGTCGAGAAGTATTGGGATTGGAAGAGGATGCTGATTCCTGAACAACCCTACATATCAATTCCAGATAAATATTTTATCGACTATCATAAAACTTTGTGGGGTCTTACTACGGGGGACTGCGAATAATTGTTTCAGCCACGGGCAATGCCTAGCCCGCTTATATCCTACCGTTATTATTATTTAAAAGCTCTACCCGCTTGCGACACTTGTGCTGGAGCGGACACTGCTTCCAGCCATTTTCGGATATCCTATACATCGCAGGCGTCGCAAAACAATGCCTGACCCTTGCATGCCCTACACACCCGTCAGCAAACATGTCCAAGTTAGGCGCGATATCGCTTGGTTTAGTATCGAAGGAGTCGCAAGTCACTTGTGGCACTTGTGCTTGAGCTTATGCTCCTTCCAGCCGTCTCTCAGACACCGCGCGTCGCAAAAGAACGCCTGGCCTTTACATGCACCTGCACACAATCCGTCAGCACGAACAATCATTCCAAACGCAGCAACACACCACCGCATTTCTTCCACGGCCCTGCGGAACCGCACGTAAAGCACCGCTGCCACGGCCCCATCCGCGCCGTGCGCGCCTCATCCTCCACATCGACCGTCTAGAAGTGCCCCCCAAGAACATTGACGCGCAGCTCCCACAGGTCCGCAAAGCTGCGCGATGCCTCCTCGCTGCGCGAAGGCACGTACTCCGAGTTGACGTACCCGCCGAACAGGAACGTGCGCCCCGTCGCGGGGTCCGCGGCGAGGTGCGGTTGCGCGCGGTACGTCGGGAATCCGCGCGTGAGGACGTGCTTCCACGCCGCTGGAGCCGCGGGGGCAGATTCGTCGGTGCCGAGGACGAAGGTGTCGGCGTAGAAGGAGAACGTGTAGAGGGACTTTTTTGGCTCGAAGAGGCTCGGCGCTGTGGGCGAGTATCCGCCGAACGCCACCACCTTGTCGAGCGCCGCATTCTGGCGCGGGTTAGTCAAATTCAGCGCTACGGTATGCGCGCGCGCTCACATAGATGCACGCCATCTCCGCGCGAGGCGCTGGGATGTTCCCCACCAGGCGCTTGCGCTCCCACACGCGCCCGCGGATATCCCAGGTCCACAGATCGTCGTGCGCGTACGAGTTGACGGCGCCGTGCGGCTGGTTCGCGATGCGTGCCGCGGTGCGGTCGGCGACGCCGTACAGCACGAAGATCGTATTCTGGTCCTTCCCGACCCAGCTAGATGCGAGGCGACGCGGGCCCGGGCCAGATTACGTCGCGTTCTTGGGCTGAATGGTGCCGCTCAGCCGCCGCCAGTGCCGCGACACGATGTCAAGCGCCATGAGCAGGTCGCAGCCGATCGCGGACAGTGCGTGCGAGCCGCCGAAGACGTAGATCGTGCCGCCGACGCACTGCATGGAGTAGTCGATGATATCGTTGTGCGGGTACGGCCATGCGGCGCTGAAGGAGGTGCGCAAGGTGGACCACGTCTGCGTCCGGAGGTTGAATACATCGAGCTCGAGGCGGCCGGTGAAAAGATACGCGCAGTCGCCGTCCACGACCATCGAGTGTCCGACGAGGTTCCCCGTCACGGACTTGGGCACCGGATACGCGGGGAGGGCGTGCCACTCGTCGAGCGCCGTGAGATCGATCCGCCAGAAGTCGCGGTACCATGGGCCACTAAGATATTTCTCGCCGCCCAAGATATATAAGTGGCCTGCGCGCAATGTCAGGCTTCAACGAATGCTGGTCAAGTGCGAGGACCGATTTTCGAACATAAAGGAGGCAAATCCCATGCGCGAGGTGATGCCACCGCTGTTCTTCAGCGGGACCTTCTGCCAAGATCCGAGGACCTGCAGTTCGGGATCCACCACGGCGAGTTTCGCGACGAGCTTCGGGTCTGGGTGGCGTAGCTCGTAGACGGGGTCCCTCGCAAGGGTTGGAAATACCCCCTGCGTCCCAGGGGTCTCCATTTCCTTGGGGACAAGGGTTATCGCATGCCATCGTCGCTCGTTGGCGGTGCCCGTGTTCCCGAGCGCGCGGAAGATCTTCTCCATGACCACGCGCGCGCGGAACCGCTGGAGGTAATATTCCGGAAGCTGCAGCGAGAAATCTAACCACTCTTGAAGGGTGTCAGGTGCGTGGTAGTCTGTAAGAGGAGAGATGACGGACCGAACGAGGGATTCCCGCGGGTGTTTTCGATTTGGACATTGCGCATGACAACCTCGACCTCCGACGCCAACCACAGCGCCTGGGGTTCTGTGAGATTCCGTATTACACAGGTTTGCAAACACACCTGCGTGTACTGGCGCAACCTTTCGAGAGATTCCGCCGCCCCATTGAGACACCCCATCAGGTCCGCCATCTCCCACGACGGGTTCAGAGTCGTGTACTCCGCCAAATCAAAAGGCCCATTCGTCGGAAGGTCCCGCCCAAGCATGACGACGGCTGCTTTGATGTAGCTGACAGAAGCGTCTTTGTACTTTGCGTCTTTGAAGTGTTTGTCCGCTGCATCGCGTATCAAAGTGGATTGAATGTAGCGAGTAGTGCCGTCGGTTGGGCGTTTGTTGAGGAGTTCTGCGGCCTCTACGGGACTTTTGCGGAGCCGCGCGACCTTTTCAGCCCAGGGGCGCGAGTTTGGGCCAGCCATGGATCCAAAGCCGAGTCCCATTGGAAACACGAACCCCTGCGGGCCCATCTCCATCGGAATGTCGCCAAAGACCTCCTTCATAGCAGCGGCCATAGCCTGTCGAGAGTCCTCCATTGACGGAGAAAATGAAGGCTTATCGACGGTCGCTGATCGACGGGGTGAAAAAATGCAAAATTGCCTTTTGGGGTTGGTCCCTCGTGGCCATCTGCAACCACAATGATCGATCGAGCCGACAATGGCGCTTTGAGTCTTGAGCCCTTTGCTCTTACCATTTCCGGTTCAAGGTCAAAGCGAACGCCACTCTTCCGAAGCCCTATAAAAGCCTGATTTTAGGACGTGAAAAAACCGCCCGTTCCAGCACTCTCAACCCATTCATTATCCTCTCATCTCACAAGTTCAAAACCTCAAATGGTCACCCATCGCACCCGCTATCGGCAGCAGCCTCCGAGAGTGGTTCAGCCAAACCCCGCACCCGTTGCAGCTGTTGCCGCCGTTAAACCAGTTGCACCACAGGCAAAAGCGGCCAAAGCGACGGTCCCCAAGAACGCCGCTGCGCCTGCAAGGAAGAAACCCCACCGGCGGCTCCTCGCGGACGCGTCCCTGGCACGCAAGACGAAGAACGCGAAGGCGAAGGCCAACCCCGCGCGCTTTATCCTGCGAAACCCCTGGGTGTGGGTCGGCAACGTACGTGTACTTACCCGCACCTCATTTTATGATGTCTCTGACCCGAACCCTCGTAGTTGGACCCACAGCTCACCGAGGAGTGCCTCCAGGCGCACTTTATGGCCTGCGGCCCTATTTCCCACGTGAACATCCGCTACAGCGGCAGCCTCCTGCCGGGTAACCCCGAAATGGGCTACCGCTACGCGCTCGTCGGGTTCTACACCCTCGACGCCGCCCACGCAGCGACCCAGCTCAACGGCTCGCACGTTCACGGCTCCAGGTTCCGGCTTGCCGTGTGTATTCCGCCCTCCGCGCCTTTCTGCTCGCTGACGCCTTGGCTCCAGGTGGAAACGACTATCGACCAGCTCCCGGAGATCGTGAACCTCCCTCACGTCGATCTCGACGCGCTGCGCACCGCGACCGAGGGTCGTCGGCGCTGCCAAATCCCGATGGAAGACCTCCAGACCGCGTCCGGTGTGGCTAGGTATGTTGCCACGGATCTTGTGCGATCGCAATACTGACGTCGTCGTAGCCCGGAAGCGCTCGCCCAGACAAGGGTGTGGACGCCGCCGGGGCTGCCGCCTCCGCCGCCTCCGCCGCCAAGCGCGAAGCGCAGGAAGAGCAAGATGACGTTTGCTGGGGTCTCGTTCAAGGTGACCCTGGCGTAGATAAAGTGTAGATGGAGTGCAGGCCTATGTAACATGACACTATGATTATGCTCCCGACTTTTGCATTGTGGAAATCGCGGTACATCGAACTAGAACTGGAGAACATTTTGGGTTAGTGCAGAGGCAACCCGGGCTCATCCTCCAGGTTCTGGAAGTTTAACTGAGGTGAACTGCGGAAATTGCCGTCTAATGTAGGTGCCGCGCGACGGATCAGCGGCTTGATTGGGCCGGCACCCGCTTGGCTCTTAATTGGCAGTCGTGGGGCGAGCTCCCACAATTGAATATCGGTATATGCGTCCAGACGGTGATTCCCGTTTCACTTTTCTTGATCCATCGGCATTCAACCGTGGATTTCGGCTGCCCTCGGCAACCACACTTGATCCGAGTATGATTATTGTGCCTTTCAAGTGAAGGAGCTTAGTGGGCTGAATTAACAGCGGGATAGAAACATACGTACGCACTGAAGTGGAGTTCAATCCTGATTGGCGGTTGCAGGACGCGCTTGGTGCGCAGATATAGACAACTCAGCGGAAACCGCTCGATTGTTGCGGACGCGCATGGAGGTGGAATACTTGGCTGGCGAATGTCCGAGGCAAAGGTTTTCAGTACACGGGAACACTATTACGTAATGAGCGGAAGCGAAATGTTCAGCTTGGCATTGGCTTGGCGATTCCACAGTTGCGTTTCCTACTCCCGCGCACCAGGACCCCACAGTCTTCTCACCCTCGAAAGGTCCCGTGGTTTTTTCGGGTCTTAGTTTAGCAAAATCATGTGTCGCTACCTATTTTGACCTTCGGCCGTGAGAATTACATTCACTACATCCTATTGTTATGGCCATTGAAAAGTCACCGATTCCGTTGCATTACACTATTTTGTGATCATCCAAATGGGCAAGCTCCCGTTTTAATGTGCTCAAATCAAAGCTCGTAAGATATCGCCACGGCTTGCGAGTGGATTTCGCGCTGGCTCTTCTTCCACGGACTCCACTGTCATGCGTAGCACGAACCATCTCAGCGGTCCCGGAAAATGTTGATATTCTGCAAACGACACCGTCTATATTTGAATATTGGCACGCCCCCCTGAAAATCAGGGCGAGTTTGGCTGATCGCCGTTTGGGCAACCGTCTAAAGCCCAGGAATCAATAGTTCTATACGATTCCTCCATAAGTCGGCGCATTCTTCACCTCCTCCTGGTATCTTTCAAGGACCTCAAATTCCCAATCATGATTTTATGTTGATTATAAACGTTTCGCCGTCACAAAGAATGGATATTTCATGATTGGTTCGCTTTCACGTCTCGCCGTTTGTTGGGGGCGGGAGCAGCGATATTTGGGGATCCTCTACATCTTGGTCGCTTCATTAGTAAATGTAGCCCACTATGGCAGTTGATGGTTCTTCCACATGCCTGCCCCACAGGCTTCTCGCCATCGTCTAGGTCCCATGGCTTCCTCGTTTTGGTAACCACCACGTTTATACTTATATTTGGCCTTCAGCCGTGAGAATGGTCTGTTTTGGACTTTCGGACGCGAGAATAACCTACCACTGAATCACATCTAAATGACCATTCACAGCTCATCCATTCCGTTTAATGTCTAGGGTTTCAAGTTCAGTTGGGAAGATAATCGTTGTCATTGGATGCCGGACAACTCCAACTAAACATACGGGTCCCACTGCCTTGTGGAATCGCCATCGTCACCGGTTCCGTTGGCCAATCATGCTCGAACCCTTATTCACTTGGATGGCGTACTACTCAGAAAAATCCCGCGTATTGTGTGAATGGGCGCATCTGAATTTTAGCATGCGCTAAATTCGCTTCGGAAACAGCCTTGGGGCGAAGGAGCAAGGTATTTAAGGCCCTCAACCCAGTCCTAAAGTTTTCAACGCCAACATGTTGCACGCACTTGTGGTCTCTGCTGTTCTCCTCGCTGCTCTCAAGCCTGCCACCGGTGCTGCTTTGCAGGCTCGTGCCGCGAAGCATGTCACCCTGGACGTCGTTAACGCAAAGCTTGCGCCCGACGGCTTCTCCAGGAGTAAGTCCTTGACTTTGTGAACGTCGCAACGCGTCAAAGCTCACGCGTGATTTTATTTAGGCACTGTAGTGGTGAACGGGCAGTGAGTCCATCATGCCCTACATTGCGTTGTGGAGAATCCTAAATTGATCCAGATACCCGGGACCCCCGATCCTGCTCACCAAGGGCGATAGCTTGTCCGTCACCGTTAATAACCGGCTGGTAAAAAATATTATTCCGAATGAAGAGAAGTTTAAATCAGATTTTGATAGACCGACCCGACCATGAGGCGGAGCACTTCTCTCGACCTCGACGGACTGTTCTCTACCACTTCGGAATTATACGACGAAGGCTCTTCGTTCGTCACTCAATGCCCCATCGGGCCCAACGCGAGCTACACGTACAACCACGGCCCCATCGACCAAGCTGGCTCTTTCTGGTACCACAGGTTAGCAGCATCATACGGTTTCTGTCGTTCGTTGCTCTGATTCGTCCTGCCAAGTCAATTGAGCATCCAGTACATCGACGTAGGACTGAAAAAGAAATTACTTCCCAACATTTTAGAACTAATTGTTTGCTGCAGGGATTCCGGGGCCCGCTTATTGTCTACGGTAGGTATTGATTTCATTTCCCCAAGCAAATCGACTGAGCGGACGATGAGACCCGGAGGATCCCCATAAGGCGCTCTATGACGTCGACGATCTCACCACGGTATGTTGATTGCCAGTAATTTCCCGCAAATTCTGATGTTAAACCCAGATCATCCAAATGGGTGACTGGTGGCACAACACGACGCTTTCTCCGACGATGTTGCCCCAATACGAGGCCACTGGGATCATCCCGTACGTCAACTGTTTCGAAGAGTGGCGGCCGAGCTAATACTTTCCACAGGGTCTCCGACTCGAGCACCGTCAACGGTGTTGCCCGCTACAATGGCGGCCCCGCGGTACCGTGGTCGGTGGTTAACGTCGTCGCCGGAAAACGCTACAGGCTCCGGCTCATCAATGAGTCCGCTCGCAACGTCGTAACTTTCAACATCGAGGGCCACAGCTTGAATGTGAGCGTCCCAAAACCATATCTGAGACGGTCCCCGGCTCACAGAGAGTAGATAATTGAAGCCGACGGCGGGAATTTGGTCCCCCACACCGTCAACGCCCTGGATATGCTCGCTGGTCAACGTTACTCCGTTGTTGTAAGCACCCGAACTCCGTATACTTGCACGGCTTCCTAACAATGCTTATAGGTCACCGCGAACCAGCCCGTGGCCAACTATTGGATTCAGACGCCGTTCGTTGGAGGAAGCGCGGCGAACAACCTCAACCGTGCGTATTGAGTATGATTTTCGGAATTCGTCCCGATGATTTTGGTACAGAAAATGCTAGCTTGGCGCGTGCGATTTTGCGTTATGCCGGTGCCCCGATTGCGGACCCTACGACGCCCATGTCTGCCGGTCCTTTCACTGGATCCCTGGTCGAGGCCGATCTCGCACCGCTGGTCCCTCAGGCTGTCAGTGATATCCATCAACTACATGGTTGCAAACTCACTGATATATTGTCCAGGCCCCTCCCGCCGACGTTAACATGACCCTCGACCTTGAAGTCGTGCGTTTAACCCAGTCCCACTCTGCCGCGTATTGAGATTGACTCTGTCAACAGATCGCAGGCCAGGCTATCTGGACTGTCAATGGCGTCTCCTTCCTCCCGCCGAAGACCCCCACCCTGATGCAGGTCCTCGAAGGTGCTTCTACTGAAGCCGACTTCAACGTGACCGAGAACACCTTCGTCTTCCCGCCCAACAAGACAATCCAGTTCACCTTCCCCCCGAAGTGAGATTTTTTCAACAAGATTCATCCCATGCCTGACCTTATATTTAGCGATGACGACGATGCCCACCCGCTCCACATGCACGGCCAGAATTTCTGGTTGGTGAAGCCCAACACGACCGACGTCATCAACACTGTCAACCCGATCAAGCGAGACACCGCTGCCGCTGGTGCGAACGGTATGATCTTGCGCTTCAGCACCGACAAGCCCGGGCCTTTCCACTTCCACTGTACGTCAGCTCAGTTTATCAGGGGGTCCGAGTTAACACTTGCGCAGGCCATATCTTCTGGCACTACCAGGCCGGTCTGGCGACGGTGCTCCTGAACAATGCCAATGCCACTCGGGCTGAAGTTCACCCGACCCCGGCGTGGGAGGCGTTGTGCCCGGCTTATAGCGCCCTTCCTGCGGACCTGCAGTGAGTCGAAGTCGGATTGTGTGCCAGAATTAAGTATTGTGTATTCGTCGGAACCATTAGCGTAATCAAAGAGTTTTTCTGAAGTTTTATGAACGAGCCGCCGCGCAGATAAATCATCAAGTCGCACTATACGACTAGAAAAGTAGTCTTGACTGGTGGGACGCCGACGGAAAGTCCTGTGTATTGTTCAGCAAGTGCGCAACGGCCAACAACTCAGAGCCAGGATAATGCAATAAACTGGCCACATGGACTCTGTTTTTGATAAACCGAATCGTCGGCAGGCATAATGAATTGCTACTTCCTGGAACCAACATGTGCGTTACGGGCAAGGTTTGTAAGCCGTTGAGGTCAATGCAGCAGGAGGAATGAGAGCGCACAGGGAGATTGACATCGGTACGGCTTAGACCCGACTCGGGGGACTGCCCAGATGGTCTCCTACCCACAGCTGTGGACCAGCTTGAAGCTCGATTGAGGGTGGGAGTCATATTTAGGCCTCAGAAGATGTGTCCCATTTTTTTCTGTATGTGCCGGAGGCCTACAGCACACCTCCGGCACCTCCGGCACCTTCTAGGAAGGTTTACACATCCTGTGTCTGAGACAGCCCCTCCAGCTCATGGAGTAATAGTGTGTTTGGAGGACCCAGAGTTGTGGGATGGAGTGCTAGACTCAAGTATTTGGTGACGGAGGTGATCAAGGTGCCTGACGGAGGCAATGCAGGTTTAAAGTCAATAAGTAGGTGACTTATTTCAGATCCAACAACTTCACAATAGATACATAGGAGGATAAAGAGCATACAATACCCTGATTCAAGGTATTTGCAACCAGAATGGCAGAATGATGGAGGCCTCCATCACCTCCAACACCTCCAACACCTCCGACGAGACACATTCAAGGTGTTCAAAGCTAGAAAGTGGAAATCAAAACTCTGATAAGAACATAAATGGTAGAGGGGAGTGTCTCTGCAACTAGAATGGCAGAACGATGGAGGCCTCCACCACCTCCGGCACCTCCAACACCTCTGACGAGACACATTCAAGGTGTTCAAAGCTAGAAAGTCGGAATCAAAACTCTGATAACAACATAAGCGGTATAGTGGAGTGTTTCTTCTATTCGTTCTTCGTAGGGACCCAAATTGGAACCCCACATTCAACAGGGCAGAGCAGTTCAATCGCCCCAGAAACCTAAATCCCATGCTCTGGATAATCAATTAGACCTGGATTTCAATGATTTCGGTGTTCCTTGTGGCCAGGATTGATCTGGTATTTTTTAACAGGCGAGTATTGAATTTGCACATATCTGATGGCATGGTAATTCAGCCACAGAGGCATGAAATCAGCATATAATGACCTGAGACAGTAGAGAACATGGTACATATATCCTACAAATTAATTGAGCAATGGAGCCCTGGTAAACCACGGTGGAGGCCCTGATGGAGGCCCACCACTGATGCCTCCGGCGGCGAGGACGGTGGGAAGATGCTGGGAGATGCCGAGAATTCACAGGCCCCTAAAA
The DNA here is from genome assembly GCA_029378255.1 of Mycena rosella. NCBI lineage: Eukaryota > Fungi > Basidiomycota > Agaricomycetes > Agaricales > Mycenaceae > Mycena > Mycena rosella. The sequence goes on along the minus strand of JARKIE010000102.1, from coordinate 108,077 downwards.
GGAACAAATGACATAATAGAAGCCCCACACCTCCGGGACCTACGCACCTCCGACCGCCTGTTAGGGGGTTTTTACTAACATGAAATAACCCCCCAAACAGGCTTTTACGTAATGGCGCCGGAGGTCGCTTAGGTGGTGCTCCCCGTCATCCCAGTTCCCTTGCGAGTTCCCTTGCCTCGCATTCGAGCCTCAGAGATCTGGCTGGATTCGCGGATAGACACACACCGGCGCAACCATGTTACTGAGAAAGGGGCTTAGTTGTCGTATAGTTCTTGGAAACTGGAGCGTCTCATCAGAATCCTCGGAATTCGGCAAAAGCATGGGCTAGAGCACTGGAATCGCCGGAATTTGAGATGGCTGCAATGGTTCTACTGACATTCCCTGTGTCACCGGCGCTCTGAATTTCCCGGATTCAACTCAGTGGATGTCAGTTGACATGCAAATACCGACAATGCATCCTGCTCATGTTCCCCTGCATATTTCAATGCAGGATGTTTTCCGCTGCGTATAAAAGGTTTCGGTGTTATCCTTCACAGCAGGTCTACCATAAAAACTACAATGGCTCCGCTCTGTACGACCCCCCAATTTGTCCTTCGCGAACGAATTCTGACGTTTATCTTTCTAGTTCTATATGCCTTGCTTTCCTTGCTTGTTCCAGGTTATCATTTTCCTCCGCCCCAGGTTCGTTCAACCTGCACCGTATGGGTGCAAAATTCATTTATCCATCCTGCCAGGAGATATGATGATGGACCGTCGGGATAATTCTGACCTGAGCTTTACTACCTCGGAATGGATCTCAACTGCCACCACTACAGCCAACGCCAGTGTCCCTCTCCGCAAAGATTTCACGCCGCCTTTGGGAAAGTCGCTCGTTGCCGCCGAGATTATCATCACCGCCGACAACACCATGAGTCTGTTCATCAACGGTGAATACATCGGATCCGGAACTCCGCCCTAGCGCGTCCGCTTCGCGCACCGCTTTTGCGCCAATCTCCAGCCCAGCTACAATGTCTTCGCAGTCAATGCGTCGAACACCGGCACCAGCGACGGGGCGCTGCTCGCGAGCATCCTCCTCACCTATTCCGATGGGACGACCCACACGCTCGTTTCAGACAGCTCGTGGCGTGCGCACACCGGGCTCCCGGTGGGATGGGAGCAGCTGGCATTCGACGACACCACCTGGGCCGCGGCCACCATCGCCAGGAAATACGGAGCCTCTCCCTGGGACGCCGTGTACATCCCGAGCGACCCGCCCGCGATCAGCCTCGACCGTGCACAATGGGTGTGGACGGACGTCGTCCCCACCAGTGGTACCCTCCCAGTCGGACCACGCGCGTTCCGCCGCACACTACCCCTCGGGCCGGCCCAGGTTCCTATGTCTGCGACTATTCTAATCGCGGCAGACAACCAGTACGCGCTGTACGTCAACGGCGTGTCCGTCGGCAACGGTACGAATTGGAAGGTCGCCCAGCACTACACGGTCAATTTCCAGCCCAGAACGAGCGAGGTCGTCCTTGCGGTGCAAGCTACTAATACCGCTGCAAGCACTGCGGGTTTTCTTGTGGTTATGGAGGCGAACATGCAGCCGAGCGGGCGGGCGGGCTGCACGGCGGGCGCGTTCTCGTTGACGGACATCGAGTGGAAGTCGACTAAGGGCGCTATCCCAGTCGGGTTCGAGCAGCCCGGGTTCGACGACTCCGCCTGGCCGGCGGTTGTGGTCGAGACGATGTACGGCGGAACACCGTGGGGAACCATTACCATCGCGGCGCCCGCTCCTCCCGTTACCGTCTGGAAGCTTCCGAACGAGCAGCCTGACTTTGAATAACATGAATCTTGTTTTTATTTATAGTCAGACCTGGGCTTGACCATTCACCATAATACACGATTGAGGTGTCCTCGGAGGTGATAGCGAGATGTATTGCCGGATCGGAGATTTGGGCAATTGCGGTCTTGACCCTGAAATTCTGTGCACCATCGGTCAGAAAACGCGAACGATTGGACGTGACGCACGAAGAGAAGAAAGTATTTCTGAGAAGAAGCAAAGAACACCGTGTAGGGTGGCTTCCTAAATCGCACTGAACGAACATATTTTCCGCAGAGATACAACCGTCTGAATAAACCACCGATGGTGACTGAGGCTTGAGGTCTCGGCATACTTACAAGGATCACTCATTCCATCAACCTATAGCGCCACTATCTTTCCACCTGGTGTGGGCTCTCACCTTGGCGTGAAGAACTACACAGGAAGAAAATGGAGTGATTTGGGAACGGTGCCGTGGCCCTCGGTTTTATCGGATTTTGTTTGCAGGCAACTCCCACGTTCGAAGGAAGCACCAACCAGTTGCCAAATCAAGAAACTACAGGCCTTCGGAGTGTGAGAACTTTGTGGGGCTCGCGTGTGAGTCGCTCGCTAGGATGCGGATAGGTAGTTAGGTAGGTAGGTAGTATTACACGGCCGGTCCCGCTGAGGAACGCCGGTTTCCAGGGATTATCTAATTACAGGCGCCAATGTACATATTGCCCTGGACTCCTTCATAACACCAAGAACGAGCTCACGGACGCAAATGCTTCGATTTCGCTGCGGTAGATCCAAGGAACTACAAAGAAGCAATTAGCACAGAATAAGTGGGACCCTTAGCTAAACAGATTAAGTCTCATTCAATCGGAACACAGAACGGCGTAGAATATTTCGAGGACATCGTGAGCATATTTCGCCACAAGTGCAATAGTGGGTCTGGAATAAACCACGGCTTTCAAGAACTCTGTTTCTGAGTTTGAAGGCATGGAGCATTGTAGTTCTGGGCATTTAGAGAAGAGTTGGTCCAGAAAAGAGTGTTGCAAGTCCGCCAGCACGTCTAGGGATGTGCATTCGAGCAGTGCATGTTCCAGAGTCTCCACTTCTCTTTTACAGAATCTACACAGCCTATTCACCCAAGGCACTGGTTTATATGCATGATCCACATAGCACAGGATTTCAATGGCAAGGTGGCGAGTTGAGAGCAATATTGAGGTCAAGGCCTCACGGTGCTTCTGTCTTCACCATTGTAAGATAGTGCCGCATTATTGAGGTAGTCTGCGTTGGTGGTTTGTCCTTTTGAGGTTCAAGCCCTCCGTGAAGCAAGTAGAGCTTGTCTGCAGAGTTGATCGAACTTTGAAGCCATTCCAACATGAGCTTGTCCACCGTTTTGCATAGTCCTGCACATCCTCGATTGAGGTGGATGCATTAAGGACCAGCTCGGGGCATGGGAATGGCAATGCGAATGCAGCAGAATTCAGAAACGCAAGGCATATGTATCGGGCCGAATTTACCGAAGCCATACCCGAATCGGGTAGTTTCTGCCTCAACTTAGGTCGCGCGGAAACTTGACGTTTCGGGTATGTTTTAGGCTGACTCAAGTTAATACCTAAACCATACATTTCAGAAACATTTCCGGCTGCTCTGAAATCTCCCCATTTCCCCTGTGCCAGGCAATGCTTCTGTCCCGGCCTAAAGATGGTACGAGCGCATAATGAACGCGGATAGCTCTTGGACGAGTTTCCTCACGCATAAGAGCATTTTCAAACAATATTTTGCGTGCATATGCTCCATACTTTCGTGTTTCGTACTCTGTGGTCATGCCTTGCCGATGCAGCCAACATCAGCCGAGTTCTCACGGCTTGATGGCGAACTGAGTTTCAAGTTGCGGTTCCGCGTTTGTTTGGAACTTTCATAACATTTTGGAACGTGGATGCGACAGACGTACAATATCCATAGTGTCCAGGGAAGTGAGGATAGACTTCAAGTGCAGCCCCACTGGAAGCTGACAACCGTTCCCGAAATCTTGTCGAGCATGGGCCTTACCGAGCGCAGCCGAGCAGAGCCGATTCGGAATTGCCCGTTTGGGTTGTACCGACCGAGCCGAAGATGATCACGCGTTTCTCATGACTCAGTCCGCATCTTTTCGGGGCGCAACGAGCTGCGGGTTCCTGGTTTTCCATGCCCAGATGCAAAGAGTAGCCCAATCCCCTTCCCATCTGGGCACACAACCATCCGACGCAAGAGCAACCGGCATTGCTTTGCAGGAGCTTCGTGGATTTTCCCTGGAATTTTTCACTATTTTCGTTGATTTCCCCCATAGAAGTTGCCGTTCCAGGTTCTGTGGCAATGCATTGAACATCGTTTGATGGAAAACGATGCGCGTAACAACCGCAGTTTCTTTACGCGTTTAAATACCGGTGGCTGTCGTCCATCCTCCCCATCCAATCCTCCTCTTCCGTTCTTCGGACTTCCACCTTTTTACTCTACCTTTATTTCCTATTTCTTCAAATGTCATCTTACAATAGAACAGGTGGGTCACTCCATTATCCCGACGCCGCTTCCGAATCCTTAACTTGTTCCAGCTGCTTCCACCGTGACCACGCAGCAAACTGCCTACGGATACGTACCCCACGAGGGGGTGGCCATTCTATTCCTTACATTATTCGCACTTAGCACTCGTACGCTTCTTCTTCACCTTCCGCCATCTTCCGCTGATAGATTCGTGCAGTGCTTCACGCGGCCCAGGCGGCATATTTCCGGATGTGGTGGCTGCTCCCGACGGCGTGCCTGTGCGGCGTCGGCGAGCTCGTCGGCTGGAGTGGGCGTCTGTGGAGCAGCTTCTCTCCACGCGCCGGCAACCCCTATATGATGCAGTATGTCGGTTCCTCTTTTTAAATCAAGCGCCACCGACAGACGTTCTCCAGAATCACCACCACGATCATCGCCCCCACTCCGCTTATCGCTGTCAACTTCATTCTCCTGGCACGCATCATCCGCCGGCTTGGCCCGGCCTACTCGCGCCTCACCCCGAAGTGGTATACGCGGATCTTCCTGACCTGCGTAAGTCGAAGCCATCTCCCGGCATTATTGGACCACCGCTCATACACACATCACAGGACCTCATCGCACTCGTAGTGCAGGGCGGCGGCGGGGGCCTCGCCGCCTCCTCGCACAAACCCAAGACGATCCAGCTCGGCGGGAACATCATGCTCGGTGGGATCATCTTCCAGTTCTGCGCCATTTGCGCGTACACCGCGTGCGGCCTGGACTTCCTGCGGCACTACACCTCGTCCAGGCCCGTGCGCCCACTTATCTCGTCCGCGGAGCGCGGCGTGCTCGACGCACGGCTGAAGCTCATGATCGCTGCCCTGGGCTTCTCCACGTTCGTGCTGTTCATCCGCTCCATATACCGCATCGTCGAGCTCGCGGACGGGTGGACCGGGACCATCATCACCACGGAGATTTGGTTCAGTGAGTCTCCCCTGTTCAACTCGGCCCGCTAAAAGCTGACGGGTATTGCGACGCAGACATCTTTGACGGCGGCATGGTCACGCTCGCAATTTGGGCCATGAATATCGCTCACCCCGGGCTCCTTCTTGGCTCCGCGCGCTCTGCCGATACGCGCGAGGGGATGTACATGAAGCAGATTCCGAGCAGTTCAAGGAGCTCCTTGGTGTGATTCATTTCCAGCCAAAGAACATCACCGAAGTTCACTGTAATATACATCTTTTTTGTGGCGTAGGACCGCGGACACTGGAAATGACATACACTTCATATTAATAGTAGGCCACCAATGTGCATGTCGGATTTTTCGGAAGCATTCGAGACCCAGGTTTGACCTAGGTCTAATTTTTCTGACATCAAGCCAATCAATGTTCAACCTCACGGGGAATTTTTCAAAGTCGGCGGCGGCACTCGTATTTCAGTCACATTTTCCCGGAGCTTCACTCTTGAGTCTCGCCGAGATTGAGTGAACAGTATTCAAGTGGCATCACTCACCTTAGATATTCAGTGCCCCAGGGAACGATTAACGACCTCGATCTGACTTGTGAATCTTCCTCCGAATAATGCATTTCAGTCACTACTGTCTCGCGGGCAGCTCATGCAGACCAGATTTCACTAGATTCAAAGATCGTTGAGAACATCGGATACACTAAACGGCTTCCCATCAGCGAACAACAGATGCGGCTTCGTCTCTGCGAGTTGCAGAATCGCTTCGCCGAAATACGACTGCAGGGAGGGTCAGCAGGGGCGGTGAACTGTAAGAACAGTCTCTGACATTCGCCCAAGCACTGCGAGTGCGGTCAGTCTTGATGCCTCATAGATGAAGAGAGATAAAAACTTACAACCACGGCCGCGTGTAATCCGCTCCATCGTGCGTATTTACACCTGTGCAGGTTGTTAGTTCCATATTGTTTCTATAAAGGTCCCCACTGCTCACTTTCATGAATCAACCCGAGCCCTGTGGTGGTGTTCTTAAGGTATTCCAATTTCACGAGGATATCCTTCGTCCCCGCGTCAGCGGACTCCAAGCAGCTTTGAACACCAGGGGAAAACACACCGCATCGTCTGTGCCGGTGACGACTTCCGTGATAAGTCCCATGGGCCTGCGCCGAATCAGAGTGTGTAATAGTAGACTGGGAGGCTGAGACAGTACCAAACGTGCTTTTCGTCGATGTGCGGGCTGGAGACGCCGCGGATGACGGGTCCGAAGCCTACGCTGAGGATGAGATCTATGTGCGAAAAAGAACGGAGTACGGAAGCTGACCGTAATACGGGTTTCCCTGTGGCGATAGCAGCATTTTGCGCGTGTTCGCGTATATTTGGTTCGTGGCGTTCGCGAAATCGAGGTATGGGATAGAAACGAGTGACGGCACGTTCGCGTCTGAACGGAATGAGACAGTCAACCTCTTTCCACAAGGAAGCAATGCGCACCATCTTGGATAGCGGTCCCTCCGAATCCTGAATTTCACGTTACTTTCCGTACACGCAAGGAAGGCAACGAGACGCACCATCAACCTCATACGCAAACACCTCGCCCCAGTCCTTGGTCAACACGGTGCCCCACTTCCACAGGGCCGTCTCGACGGTATTTGCGCGCTTGGTCGCAGTGGCCTGGAGATCCGGGCGCAGCTTCACCTGCTGAAGCAGAGCCGCGAGTCCGCGGAGCTCCACCACCGCCATCGCCTGGTGCGGGATGTTGTACGGGAAGGCGACGACGTCGTCTGCGCGGATCAGAATCAGATTTCCGCATGTAAGTTGAGGGGATGAGACGGTACCTGAGGGACGATACGTCGTGCCAATCTAAAATCCCATGAATAACGGGATCGAAAATTCAAAACCCTTGGGCGTGAGGACACACCAGTCCCGTGTTCGCCTTGGGCGGCCCGCGACCGTCGTTCTTCATGTACTGCTGATTCGGCCCGCTCTGGAGAGGAACGAGATTAACCCGACTGATGGGCGGGGTCACCGGACTGCAATGCGTACAATGTTATAAAAAGATATGACGTTCCCGCCCGCGTCGTACGTCGGGATGGCCTGGTCCTCGATTACCTGCAGCACGTTTTCGACGGCGTTGAACCCTGGCAGAGATACATGGTAAGCTCCCAATCCTGTGGCGTGAGTTTCAGGCAAGATTCCCACATCCGCCGTTGTCGAACGTGAAGATTGATCTATCTTGCGAGAACTCATAATAGCGCCGGCTGAGCTGCAGGAAGCTGAGAAGCGAGTCCAATTCGTACTGCGGCCAGGGGTTAATGGACACAGGGTCTAATATTGAACGCGGGGCACGTACCCCGCACGTCCACACAATGGTCAGATTGTCCGGCGGAGAGACACTCGCACCGGTATCGCCGCTGCAGCATTGGGGAGGTAACCCCTGTGTAGATGCTAAGCTGGTGCACAATGTTAAGGATTGGAGTGTGGTACATACGGATTCGGGGGGCGGCTGGAACGCGTTGCAGTACGGGTACTCCGTGATGTAGCGCGCTGTCGGGAGGCTACTGTTAGAAAGTTTCAAGATTTTACGGCGGCACACCCGTACCTTGCAGGTTGATCACCCCACGCGTCAAATGCTGCAGCTTCGTGTCCTGCGCCATCAGAGGGAGGTACACCTTGAACTGATTGCTCGAGTCGCGGAGCCACTCCGCGGGGATGTCGCCGGTCACGACGAACGTGAGGTTGTCGTTAAACCACTTGATCGTCGTGTCTAGTGTGTTGGGATATGTATTCTCGAATAATCTATGTATTTCATCGGATGATGAATATAGCTAGATCGCAGACGCAATCGCATGCATACCTGGCGAGATCGTGGTCCATCATTCTGCTGGTGAGGTTTGCGACGACCTTCTCCACTGCGGAGCTGTTGAAGGTGCGGCATGCGGGTGCAGGGCGCATGTACGGTAGCCCCAGGGGCCCTGCAGTACTGTGAGTATGCTGAAGGACATCGGAGGAGATAGGTGGCGATACCATGCGATGGGGTGCCCTCTGGACGAGTCGAGTACGTCGCAAAGTCCTCGCAAGTTTGGAGTTCTGGTACAGTCGTGGCCCAGACGAGCGCCAGAGACACCAGCAATCCCAGAGCTTTGAGCATCGTGTCGCTCGCCGATGTAGTAGATGATAGAACTTAGAAGCAGGCGAGATGTTCTGTCACGATTTGGTCACGATGGTTTTGAGGATCGTCTTGAGATCATCATGGTTACGTTGTAGACTCGCGAGTCGCTACCAGTACGTTTTGATAAGCCATCAGTTGATCACGGCAAGCGGGGGATCAAGGCTTCCTAAAACGACTGGAACATTTGGGTCCCGATTTGGGTGGACCCGCCAAACATGAGTTTGGACTTAGAATATTTTTGTTGTCTACCTCAAAAGAAAGTGTAAAAAGTGCCTCAATGAATATTGCTTATTTTTCATTTCTACATCGAACGAAACCAACTTGCCTTTTGACTTGATTTAACCATTCACATGTCTCTTTTAGTCTGTAGTTTACCGCGTGCCTGATGTAGGGAGCTCGACCTTATTACATAATCATCGGACTTTGAATTTCCGACGAGGCTCCCCTGCTCCAGCGGGGCGATGGATGGCATAAATTTGGAATCCAAATCGCTTAGAATGCGAAAGCAACGGAATTTGCGTCCTCAGAATTCTGCTTACAGATGTCGTTGAGGTGTAAAAGTGTTACCGGCCGATTCACATCAAAATTCGGCCTCGCCGTTCTGCCATCATCTGGAAAAAATCGGGTGGCAAAGTGGCTGATTCCCATACATATTTTTATAATCCAAAGAAAAATCCACCAAAAACGCGCTCTGACCCTCAAATCTGTGTCCGAGAAATTTGAGATTACATAATAAGGCTGACCTCCAATCAACTGATCAAGGCACTCAACAGACTACAACATGCGAGGTACGAGCTTTTTCTGTTGTAGCGTCTGTCTACGAGAGACTATGTCTCTTTCCACCGTCTCCCATGTCCGACTTCTATTTCTGGCCTACGCGAGCTTCTGAAACCTTAGGAAACTAAGTCCGACACATTTATGATGTACCATTGCTATTCTGGGGCCCGCGCAACTGACTACGAAATGTACTAAAGAAGTTTGCTGTCCTGTCAGCATCATCCTGGATGAAACTCGCAGCGTCAAGAGCTCGAATGTCCTCCGGTGTTCTTGCTGGGGCTCTAGTTTGGCGTCGTGCTGTTGAAGTTCCCTGGGAAGTGGAATGGGAGTGGGCTCGGCAGTGGACGTCGCTGCGGTGATTTGCGGCTCAGTGATGTTTGGCCGTTTGGACGTAATCGCTGCACCGTCTGCCTCGCTTCCTCGTTCGGGCCCTCGCTTCCTCCCTCGCTTCGATTATAGTACACAATACCTGCTTGCTCGTCATTGTGCTGCTACTATAACGGCTGGATACGAGCCTAGGATGGGACGGTGGGTTGGGACGATGGGATCATTGGGATCGCCTCTCAGTATGTTTAAAGTTAAGTTGAGGCTGATGGTAGCTGACAATAGTACATAGGGGGTACAATAATACCAAGTTCAACCCTGACAGGGAATATAAATATTGTATTGAGTGAACATTGCCCTTAAATGGGGCATATTGTAAATGTTCATTGTTCATTTTGGCTGTTCACACACCTCAAATGGTGTCAACTGTGCCATGTACAATATGCAATAAAGTATTTTTGACGATAAATACCGTCATAGATAGAGGACAGTCGGAGGTGAGCCGCATGCTTACAGTTTAAATCCCGCTGCATGTGAACCCATTTTGGCAAACAATCAATTCTTTCGATTCAACAAGGAAATGGACAGAAACATCCATCACTGTGTTGCAAAATCATTTCCCCCACCTCGAACATATGATGATCTTCTCCGAAGAATGTCATCACCGCTGTGTCCAGACTCTGTCAGGAGTATTGATTGACTTCCCAGAGCTTGAAGTGAAGTGGTGTACTTTGATGATTGAATATGCATATGTACAGTTGACTGGGTCGTAACATAAGTTAATAAATAATGTATGATCGCCATAGCGCATAGTGTTTGGGAGTCTACTAAACTAAGATTTGAGGAGAGGCGCGTTGTACTAGTCGACGGAGATAAAAAGGAAGGTCAGACAGAGCCAAGAAGAAAAAGTGACCCGACCCGGGCTCGAACCGAGGACCGCCTGCGCACAATATTAGGTAAAGAATTACCATGTGAAGCAGATGTGATAACCAACTACACCATCGGGCCGCTGTTAGTAATGGTATCAGCCCACTATCATAGCGCCAATCAGGCGAACGCGATGGGCGATCCACCTTCCACGGTCGATTTGACGACGTAACGTTCGAGGCGACCCTTGAGCGCGATGCCGAGCCATCGGACGAATTCCTTGGTGATGTCTGGGGAAGGAATGAGATGAGATGATGATATACGAGGGAAGACAACGCACCCCAAGAAGGCAGCTGTGCGCCAATGACAATGGCTGGAAGCGTGTCCTTTTCGCGGTGGTTCTTTACAAAGAGGGCCCAAAGCTTCTTGGTTCGTTCGTGCCCTTCGAGGGTGGGTCGCACGAGCTTCTTGAACTGGTATGTGCCTTCGAGCGACACGGTCATGGCTTCTTGCGTGGTGGCATCGGCTTCTGCGAGACGTTGGGTAAAGAGCTGCTCCTCGGAGAGTCGTGGGCCGGAGAGGCGGGGAATTATAGGTAACTAGAGTAGCATACAAATGAAGGTGGTGGTGGCCGGGAACAAGGAGCGAGGGAGGCGAGCAAGGGTTTATCTAGACGTGGCGCGGAGTTAGAAACCGCGGAGTTTGAATTGATAACCAACTACACCATCGGGCCGCTGAGACATGGTATAGTAGTGCGGTGTGTTAAGACGCATCGCATTTAACCACCCAAGTTTGAACGAGGATTTGCCAATCCGAAGCAGAATCGATAACCCTACACCATCGGGCTGGGTCATAAAGAGCTGTTCCGAGTGCCGCTTGGTCGTCGACCTACGATTGGTGGAATATATCTGAAGCAGCCCAGTAGACTGCCAATTGTTATGTTTGTAATAAGAGACTAGTTCTAACATAGGCCCCTAGCGGAACGAACCTGCAGTGGAAAGATGTGATAAACAACTACACCATCAGCGCCAGTGTCGGAGAATGAAATCATTGAGGGCTTTGATAAGCAAGGACACCATCGGACAATGACCATCTACATCCCCACCAGGACTTGAATTCTATTTTATCATGGTGCAGCATCCGGGAAGCAGTTTTTCTGGTACGAATGGGTGTTGCTCACTATCTTGGCTGATATCGCTACTAGGTTCGGGCTACTCGGCTCGGTGTTTGCGTCTCTCAGATTGAGTATTACACACGAAACTAGCATGCTTACCTGCCAGACTGACGCGGAATGCTGAGTGGCGAGTAGATAATCGGCGGTGCTTTCCAAGGTTCAAGGTCGTCGACTTGGGTCACAAACATCCGGAGCTTGTGGATATGGGACTTGCGCGGTTCGCGGAGACGCTGTGTGGGGAGGGCTGCGCTAGCCCAGCGGCAATCACTGAATACGATTCGAGCTCACCAAATATCAACCGCTATTCAACGTTGGCATCCCAACAGCCGATCCGCTACCCTGCCGGAGGACTTTATACTGTCACTCATGGAGTCTCCCTTGCTTTCCCAAGAGTGTGACCGCAAACTCGGACGGGACACTGGGCGGTGAATTAAAATACTCGCGTGTTAACGGGCACCGCTGCTTGCTTATCGCCATCTTACGTGTGATCTGGCGCCTAGGTCACCCTTCAGTCAGTTGGTGCAAGGAGATATATTGAGATTATGCACACCCCACGGTAGATTTTTTTCACGACACGGGTGTGGGCGGAGTTCTGAGGACAAGCTCGGCCTTGACGGGGAGTGTTAACGATGATGTCGCACACAGGTCTGAGCGCTCATGGCCCGGTCCGCATCTAATTTAGACCTATGGTCCCATTCTACATTTCCGAATTCAAAGGTGGATGGTTAGCTGGGGCTTTCGATGATGAACGACTGTTATGTCTGCGATGTGGCGATGGCAGAGGTACAAAAATGCAGTTGTGAGTTCACTGCGAGCGGTAGATAAATGAGAGTCGCATGCTTGTTCCCCCGAGGATGAGGACGTCAGTGAGCAGTTTGGGGGCAGATATGGCTTCATGTGGTGGCCTCATTCAAGCTTTCCAAGTTCCTCTAACCGTAGTAGGACCACATGCTTGCTCGTCTCCTGTATTTCTCCTGCAAGGAATATCTCATCCAGGATTGCGTAGACCTATCACAGCTCATCAGGGAGCTCGGGGCACTGGCTCGCCGCTAACCTTGTAGAAATTGAAAACCAGGTCCAGCTCGTTTACATTTTCGAAATAGTTGTCTGAATGACGAGAATGTTTGGGTGAGCACTCGAACTACACAGTGACGGGGCTATTTACCCAGAACCTCGACAAAAAAGTGGATTGCCTCGAGGTGCGCCAGTTCATTGTCGTTTTCGTCGACGCAGACGCAAAAGAAAAGACCAGCATATCGCCGGTAGACGATTTTGTAGTTGTGGAACTGGTGAAATATGTCAGCGCTGCTACAACCTCCGCCGTGACATGGAGGCGCACCTCTAGAAAGTTGGACTGGTACTTCTGGTCCCTGGAGCTGACAGCACGATGCACTGCCCCGCGTAGACGGACCTGGAGTTGTGCATGAGAGGCATCTCGGATGTCGGTGGGATGATCACCTTCTCGTCGTCTTCGTACGGAACGTACCACTTGGACAATCGGGTCTTGCCCTGACGGTTCTGCATTTCATCTGGTCAATTCCTAGGCAGTTCAGTGGATAAATTCAACAACCTGGACGAGGATGAATCTAATCATGAAGAAAGCCGCAAGAACACAGCCTCCGGCTGGTTGTTGACAAATACAATCAACAAATGACGTGATCGTTTTGACTCAATTTACCCCGGACAGAGGCTCCACAAATTAAAATTCAGGTATAACATATCAACAACTAGTGGGATTATAATTCGGGGGACTGTAGTCGTTCAAATTTAAAAGCATGTCGTCTTTGTGCGATCCGCTGTCTTGACCTTCCGAATTTTAGGGAGGTCGAATTCCTGGGGGAAAAAATGCATGCGATGACGAATCACGATTACGAGCCAAAGGTGCTTACACTCAGTTCAAACTTCATTCGCAAGCGCATCATTCACGATGAGAATGGTAGGTCCCGTGGTCATCCTGGGGAGCGCGCGCAATTCTTGACGTTCGCAGGATGAGTTGACACATTTCTCTTGATTGGTGACAAGAGGTGCGAGATCACTGGATCTCGAATATATTCCCACGGGGTATCTACCCCCCCAAATGAGGAAGTCCTTTGTCAGCGGCTGTCAGCGGCCATCAACAGGCCATCAATATCTCCACCACCCACCACCACGGCTTGATTGGTGAGGTGATTCACAAACAGAAACTTTACTTTCTTTTTGTGCTTAGGGTACCGAAAATGCCCAATCGGCGTATCTAAGTATCCGAAGATCTACCGACACTGCCGACAAGCCGAACAGGTGAACCTCAAGAATTCAAAACAAACAGTTTAAGCACGGTGTTTGGATTCTTTGAACTTTCTTTTGGGTCACGAAGCCCTGGATACTAATTACTGACTGGTGGAAAATGCCCAACAATTAGCCAACAAAAATCGGTTTTATTGAACGAGTATGTGAATGTGTCCAGCCGTGTGAAGCCGGGTGTCGGCGACCTCCGGATTTCAGTGCCGCAGCTCGGCACACCATATGCCGAAGCATGCGGCTTGGCATCTGTCAGGCTCTGCCCCACCTTAACCATCATTCCTTCTCTCTTCCGCTACGCGCTGCTCCCCATGCCTCTCATCTTTCCATCCATCCAAAATGCCACCAAGGGGCTGTCAGGATTAAAATTTCGGATATAGGGCCAGGGGGGGGGGTCCCTCAGAAGGTTGAAAAAAACTTTATACCCTATATTCTGAATGAGGTCCAACCACCCCAGAAACAGTCACACGGCAAATTGGGTGGTTTCGGGGGGCCCCGAAACGTTCCCGAAATCATCAGTTCAAGGACCAATTACAGGAGTCCTGAAAACACACCTGAAATTTTAAATTTCCACGTGCCCGAAGCTGCAGCCGAAACTGCCCAATTCGGGTATGTTTGCGGCACTTCTGATTTGTTTAGTTTTGGATGCAGTTTCGGCCCACCTGAAGCTGCTCCTGAAACTAATAGTTTCAGGAGCACTTTCAGCGTGCCCAAAACTCATTGTTTCGGCAGCCCCGGAGTCGCCGCCGAGAACAATAAGTTTCGGGTATGGGTTTCTGGCGTGCCGAAACTGATTCCAGGCCGGCCGAGACCGCTCTAGACCTAGTTTTTGTAGCGCTGAATCGGGTTCCAAAACTTATTGTTTCGGGAGCCGGCACCGGGCTTGCCGAAGCAATAGGTTTAAGAGTGTGTTCGGATCATCCTGAGAACCAGGATCAGGATCAGGATCCAAGATCGGCGAGACGGTCCGGTAGCTAGTCACAGCTGTCACACATTGATATTTTTTGTCTCGCGCACCTCGATGCGTCGTCCTCACATCCATGACAAAGTCCCAGGCTGGGCATAACGGCCTAGGCTACCGGCAGTCAACACCATCACTGTTGATGTCCATCCGCCATGAGAGGCACATATTTTGACTCCGAGTAGCCAAGCCCTGCAATTCAATCAACAGCATGACAAAGACATGCAGATGGACCCTGAGCTCATTTTAGATCCTCTCGGGGTGCCCGCACATCAGCTCCTCAACCCATTGCTGTCCAGTGAGCTTTGAGGTGTGGTAGGGTTGCACCCAGTACCAGCTACTGCTATAGAGCCAGCAGAGAACTGTGATGAGTTGTACTGCAGTGGCAGCACTATTCATCCAAAGCTGCAGGTGACATCCTGGATGTTGGGAGGCACGGAGAAGACAGAAAAGTCACAAAATACGGGCGGGAATGCATTATCTAGCATTATCTTTCGTTATCTATCGTGATGTATTGTTATCGATTGATGTCGGTAACTTATTGCCGGGTCGCCGACCCTGGATCCTGATCCTGATCCTGGTCGTCAGGATGATCCGAACGCACTCCAAGGCAGGCTGAAGCTGCTCCTGAAACCAATAGTTTCAGAAGCAGCTTCATGTAGCCCTTAACCACATCCAAAACCGAAAAATTCAGACGCGCCGAAAACACACCCCAATCAGGTAGTTTCGGCTTTAGCTCCAGGTGTGCAAGAACTTTGCATTTCAGGTACGTTTTCGGTTCCACCTATTCTGGTCCTAAAACCAATTATTTCGGGAACATTTCAGGGTGCCCTGAAACCTCTAAATTTGGTGTGTGAGTGTTGGTGAGTTGGGAAAGGTGTAGGGGTTGAAAATTGGTTTAAAACAGAGTTTCTTGAGAGTTTCGGAAGGCCCTCCGAAGCTAGAAAGTCTTCCCCCCAGACATTCAAAGTCTACAACAGGGAATTTCTTCAGATATAAACACAGAATTCTCAGAATTGCAGCATAGGGTATTAAATTTAACGCTGGAGACACTCGCGGCGCGCAGTCGGAATAGCATCAACCACATTTGGAAGCTGTCAATTAAGTGGCGGTGCACCCGCACATGACTCGGAGCCGCGGCCCGGCGCTAGGGGTGGGAACATCCTTCCTTATATGGAAGGAGTACGGAGGGAGGGGTCCTAGGCGGAGCCGAAAAAAACTTTTCGACCCGATATCCTTATTTCGAAACCCGACAGCCCCTTGAATGCCACCCAACCTGATGACCTGATTTGACTTATACGCCCTATTTTTCCCCCACCTCAGCTCATAAATAATGACGTTGCATCTGTTATCCGCCGGTCTATGGTACTGTAGGTTATTTCGAGCGGTTCTGTTGAGTGTACTGCGCTGACGATACGGGTAACTTAGGCCGGGATCCGGATCAGCCGCGCCTCCCATTGCCGCCGCAGCAGTTCCCCGGTTCCGGGAAGTAACGATCCTGATCTGCCATGATGAATGGCGTCCTTCTTCGTACAGCGAGATATAAAGACCAAACCGGGGTCTTCCTCCATGTCCATCTCAATCCCACCTTCACAAAATCCGCCGCGTCGGGGCCATCCAGCGAAAAAGCGCCGAACAGTCATGGCGTGCTTGAACTGTAGGACTCCGAAGGTCAGAGTGAGTCCCAGTGCGAGCCTTCCCTGTGGTATGAGCCTAAACTCTCTGCCTCAGTGTATACCGTCGGAACAGCCGCCTAAAAATCCGTGTGCGCGCTGTGTAAAACTTGCATTGAAATGTGTCTACGTCGGAAATACTTCGGCTATCGGCGAATCGGACCAAGGGCTGGCTGCAGAACCACCGCCGATGAGCTGGAAGACGCCGCTGAATGGCCCCGATTTCGAGTGGGGACGTAATCCGACACCACAAACCGACGCGCCCGCTGTTTCCCCACCCTTCTCAGGCTCGTGGTCCGCCAGCCCGTCTGCTTCGAGCCAGACTGAGCCGGAATTTGGATCTACGCGACCAGCGCATAACCCACACCCCCAAGCACATTGGACACCCGGGCACTATTCGTCCGCAGACGATCCACCATTCCTCACCCCATCGCCGTCTGGATCGAACCTAACATCGACAAACTCTGGGTATCATCATCCACCTGGGTACGGTCAGAGCTCCAGCGCAACCCGCCAACCGGCCCCAATTTTTACCCTTCATCGGGAGTACGAACTGCAGACCGCGCATGCGCGTGAGTATCTCACCGCCCGCCAGCGTCCCACGCACCCACCTCCAACGTGGCCAGCCGGGCAGCAAGACGCATCGGCAGACCATGCACTGGACCCCTTGTACGTGAACACCGAAATGCAGTACTTCGGACAGAGCTTCTCGAATTATAATTACGCCTGGTCTCCGGACGAAGGATCGACGTGAGGGCTGGAGTCGCCGCATTTCAGATAGTTGTTGATGTCAACGTGTGGTCGCAAATTTATATTAAGATTTTCTCCAATTATAATTCTTAGCGCTCTCCTGATGCCGGAAGGGCGTGAGGGTCTTGCGTTTTACGCCATATTTCCGCCCACTGTTGGGCTGCGATGTCGCAAATTTAGGGCATGTCCCTGGGGCATTTATTCCATCAATAGGTTCCGTTAAGTTACACTGCGCAATAAAATGATGAGTGTTCAAGCTGCAACTAAATTAGTTCAACAGTCAATTAGAGCCGAACGGAGAGAAAACTCCTTCAGTACAGACTTCATACTTAGCTCGCCCAGGCACTGTCACGAGTTAAGTCAAATCGATCGACGAGCCGTCAGAGGCCACCATCAATCACGGGAAACGACGAGCGTGCCCGCAAGCGGAATGTCGGCATTCGTGCTGATATATCTGGCGACATGGTGGGATGGCTAGCTTGTGCTCTGTAAGCTTGGCCAGTTTCAGCACGGTGTCAAAAACACTAACGATATTTGTATGAAAGCTTTATTTTGAGATTGGCCAGTTTGAATACGGTGTTATCCGACGAGGCGGTTCTGGCGCTACAACATTAATTAACTGGAGTCCACGCTCCACGACCCATTTGGCAGTTTCATCCCCAGCTGCTCCGGAACTGGTGAAGGGCCGACGTGCTCACCTTTGCTTTTGCATCCGAGCAATATATAATGGGTGAGAACAATCACGCGAGTGTCCCTTCGAAACACCGATTGCCTGTACCCCACATCGGACTCCAAAACACCCCTGGAAGCGCGCGCGGCACCCAGGACTCCGTCTCTCTTTCTCAAACTACCACCAGTTATTGCACCACGCTGTCCGAATACACCCTAATCTACCCGAGAGAAGACTTCAGGCCCGAGCTAGTGCTCGATGAGCGTGAACTCCGGAGGATAGGCAATGCGTACGTATGTGCAGATGGTCATTGGGTCGACATCACGAGCACATCGAGGCCGTGTTAGACTCCTGAAGCATGCCATCAACTTTTGAAAGGCTACGAGCCGACAAACGGACCAAAGAGTTGGGAACCATCCTGGAAAAGATCTGGGGTACATGTACCTCTCTTCGTGGCCTCCAACAACAATCTTTGCCGTGCAGAATCGCCTCGGGCTGTCTCGGACAGCGAGCGCAAGCATGCCTTGATCCTCCTTTAATTACTCCACAAATATATGGCGGTCCCGTTGTATATTTTTAATCCCGCCCCATATAAACTGACCTCCGCCCCTTAAATAGGAATGGTTTCCGCCATATATAGCCTACTCCATGGGGTAGTTTATTTTGGGCGCGAGCGGATCTCCGCCCCTTATAAACTCGAGCCCCGTCCAATAAACTCAGACCCCCGCCCCTTTGAACTTTCGACCCGCCGCAAAAATGGAAATATCAAACTTTGCCATAATTTCCAGTACTACAGTACTTCACTCAGAAGGTGTCTTGAGCTATCTCAAGGTGCTCATACGGCACATAATTCCTTGTAATCCATGTTGTAAGGTATGTATGCCACGATGTATTTACTTCTATAGAATGTCAGCTGTTGACTTGAAGATTAAATCTGGTGCCTTTTAACTGCAACAAATTGGTGATGCCGCGGGCTTTTTGTCAGCCCAGGAGAGAACCAATTCAGATTCAGCATAAGCTCGGGTTCAATGTCTCTTGATCAATGAGTTAAACCGAGCCTTTGGTTGAAGGCTTGATATGGTGTGGCAAGAGACAGCACATCGACACCGGATGTGCGAGCTTATTTTCCAACTGTCCAGTCCTCTACCGTGATGTGGAGGAGATCGAGATCTGCAAGTATCCAGGTGAGTACTTCGGCACAGAGATTTTTTCACCGAAAATACACAAGGTAGCATTGAAGCCGCAACCTCAATCGTTCGAAAGGTGGGCAAAAATTTCCTCAATCCCATGGTCTGTACATTAGTGTTGTAGTAGACTCGGTAGTATTTGTGTCCGCCCGTCTCCGTCCGATCCGACCGGACTTTCCTTTTTCCTTTGCTTATATACCGGTGCTGCACCCCTCGCTACCTCAGTCGTTTCCACCCTTGCATGTCCTATTGAGGTGAACTATACTTTATACTACTTTGACACTCATATCTTACATTTAGTTCTTACAAGCTTGTTCTTACATTAATTAGCCAGGTGGCGATATATTTTTGGAGATCCTCATAGACTCCGCTATGGAACGAGGATCACATGCAATAGGCTTTGTGTATTGATGGTACTGCTAATAGTACTAGTACAGGTCAACTCGGTGTGCAGCGAGCGGTCTCATATCTGGCCAGAGTTTTAATGAGATTGCATGTCGGCGAATATAACAGAGGGATGAAAATCCAGAGGCACAGTCACCACAAAGGTAACAAACACCAAAGCCTGCCTGCCAGCTAAACACTCTATTTTCAACGAGTAGTTTAGTCAGTCAAACACAACTTGAATTGGACCAGGGTTTCAATAGTAATCAAGTCAAGGAGTGACCGCAACCCTATAACATGGATTACAAGTAAATTATGTGCCATAAGCACCTTGAGATAGCCTAGGACACCTAGACTTGTAACCTACGAATGGCAAAATGTGGCAAGCACTTTGCTGTAGGCAAACTGGTACATCTCCGGCCAAGCACAAGGGGTTGCGTGCGGAGTTTGAAAATTTCTCCCAGCCACCGCCCTGGATTCCATTGGAGTTTTTTATAGGGCTCCCCACCGTAGCCGTAAAATACGGTATACGGTACGGGTTCATACGGCAACCCGTACCGTCCCGTATGCCCTGTGGCGGGACCTTGTACGGTTACGGCCGGCCCCGTAAGTGGTACCGTATGAGGCCGTACCGATACGGCCGTATACGGCATCTATACGGGCCGTAAATCGAACTCATGGTTCGATTTTGCCGTTTCAGCAGCCAGGTCCGAAGCTGCCGCTGACGCGTCGCGGTGTAATTTCCTTTGGATTTCCTTGTGAAAATCACGTGGCGGGACTCGGCTGCGCCGGCTCGCTTTCCCGTTGGTGTTATCGGAGTTTGAACACGGGTCCTACAATGAGTGAAGTTTGAGCGGGAAGATGGCTGCGGCATTCAGCAGACTCCAGAGTTTTGAACGTCATCGATTGCCGTGGCAGCCGCTGTTAGCCGTCCGTGCCGACACTCACCACGACTTCTTCACCAAGGGGGTGTCGGGATTAAAATTTCGGATACAGGGTTGCTTTGATGAGTAAAAGTGAGTGGGAAATCAATATTTGAAGACCCCAGGTCCACCCGAGTACTCTATCAAGAGTCACAGCACTTTTGATGGCAAATCTGAATATTTCTTGGGATCTTTTTGATTTTGATTTTTGGATCATGCACATCTTTCTAGACGTTTTTGGGGAAAAATCCACCTCGCTCGACCCCCTCCCTGCTGTGGGAAAAAATCAAAGGTCTCCTTAAAATGGGCTGGCAATCTTCTGAAATTTTCTCAGATTTTTCCGTGGTATATTTCGACCCTATATCCGAAATTCTAATCCCGACACCCCCTTGTTCTTCACCACCAGCTCCCTCCGATTTTAAGTGTACTCAGAGTCGGCCACATTGATGATATCATCCTCCCCTTGCCGTTTCTGCCTTGCACCGGCGCGGTAGACATAAGGTGTATAACTCATTCGACAGCCAGCCCCCGAAAATGCGAGCGTCGGCCTCCAAGGAATTGCGCGGGCGTATCTCAAAAGGTCGGCGGGTAAGTTTAAAGCGCAAGACCATTCGAACTTTGATGTTGCTAAAGCATCACCTGCGTTTGAAGCGTAAGGGTTGGGAAGATGCACTTCGATTGGCTCAAGTGTTGTAAATTTAAAAAAATTCACTTTATATACGGCCGTAATGTACCGTAACGTACCGTAAAAAATGCCGTACCGTCCCGTAAGAGCCTCTGGAGATCAGTTTACGGTTACGGGTACGGTCGCCTGGTCTGCCGTATGGCGCCGTAAATTGTACGCCCGTAACCGTATACGGTACGGTGGGGACCCCTAGTTTTTTTCCCAAAATTCAAAGAGAACTCTATTTCTAATGCTAGCCCTCTTGACTTTTGTCTCCTCAGAATTTTTGACAGCTTTGCAGGAGGCGCACCCAAAACTCTCGAAGTTACGAGGGAATTGATGGCAAGGCCAGCCACCGTGATGGCATAATCGGCACCACTCAAGAATTCAAACTCCGGGCGCAGCTCAATGGCAAATTCCGAGTGGTATCAGTCTGAAGTGCTTGTCACATTTTTGCTACTTGTAGACAGACTGGTTACGAGCCTATAGGACATCTGAGTGAAGTATTGTAATGTTGGAATTTGTGGCAAAGTTTGCTGTTTCAATTGTTTTTGGGGCCGATCGAAAGTTCAAAAGGGACGGGGGTTTGAGTTTCACACCGATGATTATCATATTTAGGGCCCACCCAGGTGCAATTTGAACACCCAAGTGTCAAATCGCACATAGGTAGACCTGAAATTTAATTTCCTTCTAGTACTTTTGGTCCCACTGATTTTGTAACCTAAAGCAATAGAATAAAATTATGATTCGGCTGCCCTGAAACCCATTTGAAAGCCTATGATTTAGATTACACGCAAGTCCAACTGAAATTGAAAACCAAAATCACACCAACAATTATCATATTTTGGGTGAGCTGAAACTTTATTCGAAACGAGTCCGCAAATTTTCCCATTGGTCCGGGAAATGCCGAACTAATGGGAAATTTCTCGGATTAGTTTCGAATAGAGTTTCAGGTCACCCAAAATATGATAATCATCAGTGTGATTTCGGTTGTCAATCTCAGTTGGACTTTTGTGTAATCTAAATCATAGGCTTTCGAATGGGTTTCATGGCAGCCAAATCATAATTTTATTCTATTATTTTAGGTTACAAAATCAGTGGGACCAAAAGTACTAGAAGTAAATTAAATTTCAGGTCCCCCTATGTGCAATTTGACACTTGGGTGATCAAATTGCACCTGGGTGGGCCCTAAATATGATAATTGTCGGTGTGTTTATTGGGCGGGGCTTGAGTCTATAAGGGGCGGAGATCCGCTCGCGCCCAAAATAAACTACCCCATGGGGTGGGAACCATCAAAACAATCCTATTTAAGGGGCGGAGGTCAGTTTATATGGGGTGGGATTAAATGTACAATGGGACTACCATACAAATCTCGGATAATTTTGCGAAACATCCCGGCTAGGCTTGCCTTTTCGCTACTTTGGGCTGGAAAACTACTGTATAATTACATTCAATTCGACCGGGGGTGTGACGCGTGACCCGAACTACCAGTTCGACCATTCGACCAGGGTCGAAATTTCGCGTGACAGAACCGAAATTTTCGACCACCGAACGAAAAAGTTTAAATTTACGCGTCGCGGAGGACATTTTGAGCAGTTTTCACGCCTGCGTGACGAAAATTACATTCAGCCAAGGGGTGGGTGATGCGTGACAATACATCAATATTCGCCATCGACCAAGGGGGGGTGACACGTGACGGTCGAATTGAATGTAATAATACAGTACGCTAAGAGTGGAGCTGCGCTAACGGGCACCTTTTGGAAAGGATTTAAACCGCCAAGCTTACCAATGTTCCATTCGACTGCGACCCCGATCCTTTCTGAACTTTTTGGACTTCATCTCCTGAGTCCTCACCAGGTGCCTCGTATCTCACAATGCTTGGCCTTCATTGGTCGGTCTAATTATTAGAGGCTGAGAAGGGTGATTCGACGTGGTCCTAGGCTTCGCTGTTTTCCTCTCCGTACCTTCATCGGTCCGTCCCATGTTCGAGGCTGAGACTGGACGACTGACACAGTTTCTGCCCGATGCCACAATCCTCTTTTGAATGTTCATTTCGCAGACGTAGCCGATGCTCTTTGTACCGACCACGGCCACGTTTATCTTAGCCCCATCTCTAATGACCAAGCAATCGAAATGCCGTCGAACATGCACGATAACCTTTCGCAGGCTATTAAAAGTGTACAATAAACTGCTCACATAACACATTGTTCACCCGCATTCAACATTAGTGTTCACCTCAGCCCATTGTGAACCCGCCGTATCAGCAGGCCAACTCGAGCTAAATACATTAAAGGGTACAACACCGTCGATGGGTATACGCAAGGGCAGGCTCCCATCGAAGCTCCGCCACAACCCAAAGCCAGCGGGTCTTCAGCGAAAACTTGCCATGTTCCTCGGCTGTTGCAAGGTCTGGTGTAGCAAAATAGAATGGATGATCCTCGGCGAGCATCCCGCGATCCCGAATAATGGCGGGTACAATAAATAAAGCTATCAAAAATCATCTCAACTTCGCAATTCGTGGGGATTGTCTTCACGTCGGTGGACCGCGATCTTCGTGACCCACTATGCCAAAAAGCATTCAAGGCCAGAGATGTGGCTTACACAATGTTTGCACCGAAGACTTTTATTGTATGTCTTCCTCTACGAAGGCATCCGACTTGACCTGCTCTACCTTACATTTGGGGCATCAATGTTGTAATCAGACACCGGAATCCGAAGGCGCTCACTGATGTCCAACACGAGTTCAGCCGATGCCTACTAGGTGTTTAAAGCCATCCTATTCTCGCCGTCTTCATCAAAGAAACCCGTGTTATTCCTTTGCCCTATCGCAGGTCCGGTTCCATATCTCATTGCTTTGTCCCGAGACAGCAGGCGAAGTGCTGGACTCGTTACTGTTCTGCCACATGAGTTACCCTTCACATCGTGCTGCAATCTTTGCCAGTACCAGTCGCAAGGCACTCCCCCGACTTCTCCTTGCACAACTTGGCCATGTGTCATTGTCAGCATACGCGACGGGAATTCAGGTTCTTCCGAAGCGAGTGGAGTCTGCCACTGTATGGGCGATGAGGCTGTCCGGTTGATGTCTTGTCACGTCGCGCCAGTTGGCAGTGAAGAAAGAGGTTGCAACAAGAACACCATCATCCGGCGGACTACCGATCAGAATGAAAAAAATGCTTGTCACTCGCCGTATCAAAGAGGAACAGAGCCGTGGACGACGTGAAAATCTTCTAGAAAAGATTCGTACTAGACGAAGATGAATAGAGAAGGCCAGCCCTCAGACGTGGGCCTACGTCACTGTGAGCTACGGGGATTCTCGTTGTAGACACAATTAATCTTGATGGTGAGAAATAGACTTCAGAACCAGAAATGAGTCGGCGAAGTCTACGTGTTTGAAACCAAGACTGTCCTACTGCTAAACTAAGGTGAGTATTTATACCTAACTACAAGTACATACGGAACCGAAATATGAGTTATTGACTGGGGGCGCAGGAGCTGCGCAACTACGGCACAGTAGTTGCGGACTCCGGCACAGTATTGCGGACTCCGGCACAGGGAGCCGCAGCGAAGCCGTAGTGATGGCTTGATTGGTGTATGAGCGGGTGCGTGAG
The DNA here is from genome assembly GCA_029378255.1 of Mycena rosella. Taxonomy (NCBI): domain Eukaryota; kingdom Fungi; phylum Basidiomycota; class Agaricomycetes; order Agaricales; family Mycenaceae; genus Mycena; species Mycena rosella. The sequence continues at coordinate 83,427 of JARKIE010000102.1, read as the reverse complement.
CCATCATATTGTATTGTGGCCCCCGGGCATCGCTGCTCTTACAATTATGGGCGACGCCGCATATATTCGGCCCGCGGCCCCGCTGCCCCGACACACATTCGACGAGGGGTACTGCCCCGCCTCGACCCGGACGCGTACACAGACACTGGGCACCCAGCGGGCAGCATCGATGCATGTTGTGTCGGGATGAACGATACGGGTGGAGATGGACGTACGTCTGCGTCCGCCGATCCGCGACCCGCGACCCCTGACGCGCCGCGATTAGGTTTCGGGCTCGGGCGGCGACGACGCGCATAGGCCACGACGGCCCCACGCTCTATCCCGGACGCGCCGCCTCGACGCCGTCGCCCCCACCCTCCACTGCCCGCGCGTACCCTGCACGAAGGCGAAGGAAAGAACGAGGCGTGTACGCGGATTCTGACGTGCCGCGAGTAGGTTTGGGACCCTCGGGCTCTCCGGCTGCGACGAGGCGGGCGGAGTTTGTATGCCTGCTGCGACGACGCGCACACGCCCCCCCGCGGCCCTCGACGCCCCCACGCTATCCGTCCTCCGAGTCGCACATATGTCTGCACGACGCCTCCACTGCTCGCGATGCACCCACCCTCCATCCCATCCCTGCGTCTTTGCGTCTTTGCGTCCCTTCGCCGAGCACGACGCGGACGAGCACGAGCGCGATCGACCCTCGCCCGGAATATGGCCCGGCCCGCGACGAGGGTGCTACCGCCAGTACGAATCGAGTTGAGCCAAGTCCAGGGGGAGGTGAGGGGCTGCGGAGAGATTCGTACGAACGAGCAGACGGAGGGGGCGCGGTGGAAGGAGAGGGCGGTGGAGCGGCACCAGCGCAGGGGAACTTAATGCTGTCAAGCCCGGGAATGCGACTGCGATTGCGTACGTCTCCTCCTTTGCCTGTTTTTTGTGCTCTGACGCGAACTGGTGTGTAGATTGGGCGGGGTGGCGAGTTCCGCGGAGGCGGCGTGCGGACCGAGTGGTGTTGCGCGGCGTCGTTGGAGCGTGATTGGCGGGCGAGCGGGGGGCGTGGCTCGCCTCGTTCGGCGGAGGAGGAATGGAAAAACATGGAAGGCGGAGGAGGCCCGGTGCGGCGCGAGCACGACGATGTCTTCCTTGTCTCCCGGCTCTGTCGCGACTCCGGCGGAGGACGAGTACGTTTCCTACCCCTCTTCTCCCTGCTGCTGGTGTTCTGACGGACGCGTCGTTCGCAGGTGTCGCGAGATGAAACGGGGGTGATGCATCAAGGGCGTGCGGGGCCCGGGCGGGGTTGCGGGTTGGTGGAGGTGGTGGTGGTGATGGTGGACGAGGAAGGCACTATATTGAGCACGCCCACGACAAGCACGAGCACGAGCACGTCGACGCACCCCACCTGAGCGGAGGCGTCGTCCTCGTGCGGGGGGCGGGGCCCCGGTCCCCGCTGGTCCGTCTCGCGCTCGTGGTTTTCCTCCTCACCCAACGTCTCCCGCGGCGCCACGCGCGCCGAGCGACCCAGTTCCACCCACGTCCACCTCTCGCCGCCGCACGGCGCTGCCGAGGCACCGTCGGAACTTGCGTGCGCGAGGAGGGGAGGCCGTGCGGGCTGAGGCTGCTGAGCACGTGGACGATAGGGATGAGGCTGTGGAGGAGGAAGATTCAGACGAGCAGCGGGAGACGGGGCGACTGGCTGGCGGACGGACGGGGAGCGCGCGGGCACGATTCGGGAGGAACGGTAGGCCGCCAGCCGGGCGGCGCGAAGAGTGGAGGGCCATGGCGTGACGGGCACGAAGATGTGAACGGGTAGAGCGCTCTCAGAGGGGAGCGCCGAGCCACGGAATGTGGACGGGGAAGCCGTTACGAGATTGTATGTACTATCCGCCTCCTATCGCATCGTCCTCAAGTGCCCGCCTGAGACACTAGAGCCCGAACCACGTCATAGCTTTGACTGTTCTCCCCTCCCTCAAGTTGCCCGGATCCTTGTCCACGCGGCACATTTAAATATGGTCTTACGCTGGCAGAAGACGCGACCACGTGACCTATATGCGCGTCCACTTCCGCAGACTCTCGCGCCGTCAGGTCGATTTTGGGCCTGCTCCGTGCAATTCAGCCTATTCGCTCGAACCTTGCACCGTGCAATACATCTCATGACACTCCGAGCGCTGCTAATACAGTGTACAGTCTCCAACAAGATATTTCTCTCTGACAAAGTTTTGTGCTAAGCTCCCTGAAATAGAGACGGGCAGTCGCTGGGGTCCCATTCCGCACTGCTTTGTGCTGAATGATGGCCCTGGGATCGTGGCGTTGGAGTAGTGTATGTGCGATGTACTTTTGGGGTTCAAAACCTGCCGATGCGAATCGTCCTCGTTCCAGGTTCCAAGATTAATTCCAAAGTTCTGTTTAAGTTGTGGTGGAAGCTTCACGGAACGAGGGGTTTTATTGTGGATAGTCCGTGCACTCAGTCCGCTGGGATTGCGGCGTTCTCTCCTCGAGCCTCGAGGAAACTGGTATTTACGGCACTCGGCCGGATCTTGCACTGGAAAATCAGAAAATCAGACGTTCTGATGTCGAGGAGGGTTGTATGGGAGATTCTCATCGACGCATATCAACTCAGCTGATTCTGAATTTCAACAGTGTAGCGGCTGTGTGGCCATGGTGTTGAAGCCTGACAGGTAAGTAAGATGCACGTCTGTTTTCTGAGTGTTGGATGCGCTGGATTGAATAACCAACAGGAACCTCGAGCTCCGACGACGAGTTGGGTGGGTTTTCAAGCGGAAACGTCAAAACCGGTAAGTACGTCCTTACGGCATTCGGACCATCAGAAATAGCATCAGAAGTTCTGATTTCCCGCGTTGGCGAGGAGCTCTCTCCCAACTCACACATGCAGGCACTCCCGCTCAAACGACGACTTCTTATCATAATTATTCAGGGGAATATCACAAACCCACGTTTCCCACTGTCCGCGTGCGATGAATTTTCGGGGTACGAAATTCTCCGTTCAGTGCAGTGTCATGATAGGACCCCGGTCACTCAGACCTGAGCCGGTCCGTCATAAAGTAAATCAACGCCCAAAATATGGGTCTCACTGTGTCCGCTTTATAAAATAAATCAACCCCAGACCACGGCTGACTGGGTCCGGGGTAAGGTAAACCGGGCGGAGCCCGAGATTTTTTTTTTGGCTTGTGTGTGGGGTAACAGTGAGTTTTCCTCCAAAGTTTCGCCCGTATTCTTCTTGAAAAGTTTTCAGCCAACTCCAGCCATAGAAATTGGCTCATTCCCGCAGGAATCTACCAAAAGGTTCACGTCCTGGAGGAAAATCGTAATTTGGGACCGTTTTTCAGCCTAGAACTCGGTCCGAGTTAAGGTAAATCAACGTCCGAGAGGCACGAAATCGTAAGGTAAATCAACTGAAATTTTGCGTGTTGGGCGGACCGAGTTAGACCTGAGTGACCGGGGGCCTGTCATGATCTTGCTGATGCGCATATCGCGGAGACGCCGGAAATTCCAATTGGGGTTAAAAAAGACGGGACCGCCGTTGTGACTGGCTTCTTCCGGATCCACTTTTAACAGAGCCGTTGACTCTGGTTTCCGTCTCGACACCACTCCCCACCACCATGCTGCGATATCAGCTGGAAATCGCCATTACTCTCAACGTCTCCGCAGTGGTTAGCGTGGCTTTGTTTTACATTCATGGAACTACCGACGGAAAGATACAACTCCCCACTCACACCGACGGGGTAGAGGAGATATACCCCGACGGTGACCCATTCGATGTCACCACACCAGAGGATCTCTTGGATGGCTACCCCCTCGACGAGACAAAATTCTGGGCACGGATGCGAGCCAGAAAAATATTCCTAGTTGCCGTCCTCTCTCTGCTGTTGTTCGTCCAGGCCGCACGTCTCGGTCTAGGTAACGACATTGCTCTTCACACGTTACACCTCTGCTTCGCTGCCTATATTCTTGCCATTGCCGGCTTTTCAGTCTATCGGCAGACAGTGCCTCTGCACTCTGAATCGGTCTGGCACATAGCATCGCTGACGCTGTTTGCGGTGGTTTTTATGGGCTTTACTGCGATTTTACCGACCGAGGACCAGCCGATAATCGCTATGGAACCCTCCATCCTCCCCGCACTGTGGTACACTGCATTGACTCTCTACTTCGTCGCATTCAGTGCGGCTTTCACTACCCCTCGGGGCCCGCTACTGCACTACCCGCCCTCCGCGATTTATTCCGAGAAGATCGCGCAAGAAATCACAAATACGGAGGAAAATAACGTCGCAGGAGTCTACGGTAATAGCAATACCTGCCCTTTGTCCGCTCGACACTCATCGTTCAATCCAGGCGCATCTCCCTGGAGCGTGTTATTCTTCTCGTACTCCACAAAAGTCGTGATGCTCGGAAACACTGCCGCCAGCCTCGAAATCGGCGATTTGCCTATCCTCACGGTGGACATGCGTGCCAGTTTCCATTACTCCTCGATGAAACGCATTATGCACGAGTTGAAACTGTCGATTGGATCCTGGCGCCCGCAGATCGGGACGGGCGCAACGCTGGCTTACCATCTCTCCCGCGTCAATCACTCCGGATTAGTTTCCCTGTCCCTGCTGTCTCTCTTGTCTGGGATGTGTTTCTACATGCCTCCGTTCTTCTTGAGCCAGGTTCTCCGCTATTTGGAGAGCGATCCACACCGAGAGCACACTTCCTGGGGATGGGTGTGGGTGATCTCCTTGTTTGGGTCGAATCTCCTGCTATCTATCAGTACGTCTTTTCATCTAAGGCAAGTCTCACGCTGACCATGGCCGCCCCTGAAGTCACCAGTAAGCAGTCCATCGAGGTCGTTACGAGCTTGAATAGCCCTGACTGTGCTTTGCAGGCCAGCTGTGGTCCCTTTCCGGCGCGACACTGCAAGCCAGAATTCGGACCCAGCTCAACACCGTTTTGTTCGCTAAGACACTGGTGCGGAAGGACATCGCCTCCTCAGCCGCGTCGTCCACTTTAACGGACTCCCCTCCGTCCGAGGGGCCCGCCCCAGAGGAGAACGAGTTTTCATCTAAAGCTCAGATCATGACGCTGATGTGCGTAATCCCTGTTTTCTCACTTGCTTGCTTGCATTGCTGATCTGGGGCTCGATCTTCAAGGACGACAGACGTCGACCGGGTTGGCAAATTCACTCAAATGATCTTCACGGTCATTGGTAGTTCCTTTCGATCCCTTTCTGGTTATAAATCGGTGACCACTACTTAGACGCACCGATCGAGCTCGCTGTGGGAACTATATTCCTCTACAAACTACTCGGTCTGTACTGCAGCTTTATCATCGATTCATGTCTGATTCGCAATTCCCAGGTATCTCGTGCTTCTTCGGGTTGGGGGTCTCGGTCTTGTGCCTTCCGTTGAATCATTTTGCGGGCAAGGTTGTCTCGGGTAGGCGCTTTCGGCTCTCCTCCAACGTTCGTCCGGCTGAATAACTCATCAGGTGCGCAGGATAATCTCATGAAGGCCCGCGACGAGCGGGTTGCGCTGATGAACGAAGTACGTCTCCATTTTATCGCGGATCGTTGAGCCGACATTCGCCTCCAGATTCTCGGCGGGATTCGCATGCTCAAGGTCAGTTCACCTGTTATGCTTTCTCTGGTTCCTTTCATCCAATCCCCGCTAGTTCATGGCTTGGGAACGCAGTTTCGAAGCCAGGGTCATGAAGATTCGCGTCAAGGAGCTCAAGTATCAGCGCTTGAATTATACCATCGAGGTGAGGCATGCTGTGCTATGCTAGCCTGGTGGCTGACCGGGCCCGTGCAGGCGCTCCTAGCGGGGCTTTGGTACGTTGGCTATTCTCTGTGTTGGTCCCTCATTGATTCGGTGCATTCGCAGGAATATGACGCCCATCCTTGTCACCCTGGTGTCCTTCTATCATTTTGCTGTCATCCGTGGAGAAACCATAACCCCATCCATCGCGTTCACCTCGGTACGTATTTCCACTCGATTTTGTGCTGATTCTAATCATCAGGCAACGACTAGATTATCGGTAGGAGTTGCACTTGAGCTAGGATGCAATTCTAACCATCAACGCCAAGTGTTCAACGAGCTTAAATTCGCTTTGAGTGCGTTACCGGAAACATTCATTAGCATGCTACAGGTACAGTAACCTTACTGTCATGATGGAACCACAACTGATGATCTTATCAGAGCATTGTCTCCCTTCGGCGCATCGAAAAAGTGAGTTTTTCTGCGATGCGCGGGTATGTGAGTTGAGTTGAGTGTCGCTGTGCAGTACTTGCATACGGCGGAGGTAACACCAGTCCTCCCAATCGAACGGCAGTCCCAAGAGATCGCGTTTCAATCTTGCACTGTAACTTGGCCGCAAGACAGGAGCCCATCCAGTGCAGCGCCGTCTGCCGCCTCGACCCCGAGGTACAAGTTCGTGCTCGTGGATCTCACGCTTAAATTCCCGCCCGGTGAGCTCTCCCTTATATGCGGAAAGCTTGGATCGGGGAAGACTTTACTCCTTCTTGGTGCGTGTTCAATGCAGCTATGCGATCAGCGCCGTGACCTGCTCCCGTTTCAGCTCTACTCGGCGAAGCGGACGTTCTGAGCGGGCAAATGATGTGTCCCCGGTCACCGGCCGACTCGTTGGCTTCCTTTGCAGTGTCTCACCCTACGAAGGAGGAGTGGGTCATCCAGGGCATATGCGCCTTCGTCCCACAGGTGCGGCTAATCCATCTTGCTGATCTGTGTGCTAATACATTCGACAGGCGGCGTGGCTCCGCAACGCGTCGATCAAAGGTGCTTTATTTTTCGGTACAGATCACTGCTCCTAATATTCCTATTTACGTCGACGTTCAGATAACATCCTGTTCAACTTGCCCTACGACGAGGAGCGTTATAAACTGACATTGGAAGTGAGTACAACACTGTTCGCGATGTGCCAAATTTAATCCTTCAAGGTCTGTGCCTTGCGCGCGGACATGGAAATTCTGGAGGACGGAGACGAGTCGGAGATCGGAGAGCGAGGCGTAAGACATTCCCAGCCACTTTTCAGAAGATCCTCACCGTTTCACAGGTCAATCTATCTGGCGGACAGAAAGCTCGAGGTAGGCCTTTTATCTATAACGCGCGGGTACCTTTCTAACGCATTGCAGTGTCACTCGCGAGGGCTGTTTGTGAGTTCATTTTCGTTTGATTAGCAGCGTGAACTGAGCACACGTATGTAGATTCGCGCGCGTCGATCCTGCTCTTGGATGATGTTCTCTCAGCTGGTACGTCTTAAAAAGTCAAGGAAATGTCTCACTTCATACATCTCTGCAGTCGACGCACACACTGCTCACCACCTGTATCATTCCTGCCTCCGAGGCGAGCTGATGCAGGAACGAACTGTGATTCTCGTCTCGCATCACGTCCAACTGTGTGCTCCCGGCGCCGGGTACGTGGTCGCCCTCGACAATGGTCGCGTGCAGTTCCAAGGAAAGCGGGAAGAATTCCAAACATCTGGCGTCATGAGCGGTCTGGTCCAATCTACCACAGCCGAAGCTCACGATTTGAAAGAGGAAGCCGCGATCGATGCACTGGAGATCCCGGCCGACAAGGATGCCGCTGTTACCGCGGTCGCTGAACCTAGTAAAGCGGAAAAGCAACCCCCGCGGAAGTTCTTCGAAGACGAGAAACGGGCCGTGGGACGCGTGGAGTGGAGCGTCTGGAAGACATATATCTCTGCTTGCGGTTCAACCTGGTATTGGACGCTTTTTGCAGCGATCTTTATCGTAGCTGCTCTTGCACCTTTGATGGAGAACGGCTGGTTAAGGCAAGTACCTCAACCGACCGTCCGACCCTCCTCTGACCTTTTCCAGTTACTGGTCCCGCGGCGACGATTCCTACAGTCCCATCTTCTACCTGACCATATACGTAGCGGTACGTCCATAACTACGAACTTCTCTCCCCTCCTTACATCCGTGAAGGTCACGACTCTTGGTGGGTTGACTATTCAGCAGCCATCGGTGGCTACCGAACTCATGTGGACTTAGGTTTAATTATTACCACTCTACGGTACTTTGTTCTCTGTGAGTTTCATCGTTCCGACCATAGATTCTTGATTAATGAGCAACACAGATAACGGAGCTATCCATGCGTCCACCATTCTATACAAAAGTTTGACTCCGTGCTGTTTTTGCCGATTATATCGAGGCTTGACCATTTTTGTAGATCTCCTGCAGGCAGTCCTCTTTGCCCACATCCGGTTCCACGACACCATCTCTCGCGGGCGTCTTCTCAATCGGTTCGGCAAAGACTTCGAAGGTTAGAGCTTAGCTTACATGAATGATTGCCACGCTAATTGAGTCCAGGCGTCGATAGCAACCTTTCTGACAATTTCGGGAGAAGCGCTATCCATATCATCTCCACAATTGTGTGTTCCTTTCGGCGTCCTGCGTGATTTACTCTGATCATGATCCCAGACAACGGTGCTCACCCTCAGTGTCGTTGGCGGACCTCCGTTTGTTTTCGCTGCGTTCCTCTTGTTCGTGATCTATTATCAAAGTACGTGATTTCATTGGTCTTGGATGATTTGCAGCCGACCTTTCCCCAGTTGCAAAGGTGAGCAGCAAGTCGCATTATGCTACTGTTTCTCTCATTCCTCTTCAGATTTATGGCCAGGCCTGTCGAGATCTCAGACGTATAGGTGAGGGTTATCAATCTTAATGTGTCTTTCGTTCTCAATCCCGATTCTAGATTCGGTGGTATGTCACCTTTCCAAGCAATTTGACTGGTGTACTTCTCACATCCTGTTCGAAAGACGCGGTCCCCGCTATATTCCATTTATTCGGAAACCATTGCCGGCATCGCGATTCTTCGCGCTTTCGGCGCCTCCTCGAAATTCCTGCGTGACATGCTTCGACTCGTCGACACGGTGCGGACACGGCTACTTATCCATTCTCTATACCCCTATTCACATTCAACAGAATGTTAACCCGTCTTATTGGACCTGGGGTGTGAATCGCTGGCTCTCCGTACGCGTATCTGTTCTTCGTGGGACCTTCGTAATCATTCTTGGGGTAGATCCGGATGATAGCTCTTTCGAGTGGTATCACTGCACTGCTAGCGCTTTTGGCAGTCCTCAACAAGGACATTTCCGCCTCACTTGCGGGATTCGCACTCGCCTTCGCGAATACCGTGCGTTGACTCCAGCCGAAATCACATCACAACTGACAAATCACGCAGATTACATATGATTTGATCCTGACTGTGAGTTTAGTGCCCCTTGGTTAGCTTTTCCGGTGTTTGTATTCAAGATGTTGTAGGTTCGGGAGTTTGTCGGCCTCGAACAAGCAATGGTGAGCATTCACAACGGTGGTTGGTCTGCTTACTCACAAGACCTCAGGTTGGCTTGGAACGCATCAAAGAATATTCCGATCTGGCTCAAGAGCCTCCCGAGTTTATCGAGCCGCGGCCGGACCCGTCGTGGCCTTCGCACGGTGCGATCCAATGCGAGAATCTTGTGATTCGATATGCTGTCAGGCGTTCCGCGTATACCTGCGCGCTTTATTCTTACTTTCTATCTAGCCTGAGCTTCCGAACGTCCTGCACAATCTGACGTTCGACGTCAAGCCGGGCGAAAAGGTGATTACCCAACGATTTATTCCGGGTTTGTATGTATGGCTGAATGGTTTTAGATTGGTATCTTGGGCAGAACAGGTACTAATGCGAAGCTGGGCTTGGATGTTTCCTGGTTGAACAAATATTAGGTTCCGGCAAGAGTACCCTCGCTCTCTCATTCTTCCGCTTCGTGGAGGCGACGGAGGGCCGAATCATGGTGGACGGATTAGACATCGCGCACATTGGCCTCACAGATCTCCGGACTCGACTTACGATTATCCCCCGTACGTGCACCTTATCTGTCCTACGTGGATTTATATTAATAATGCCCTCCGGCAGAGGATCCGACCATCTTAAGTGGCACCTTGCGTTCAACGCTCGATGTATTCGACGAGTATCAAGATGCCGAACTCGTGTGTTTTCTGCAGCGCTCCACTCCGGCGATTCCAGCTGATTTTCTTTGCTAGTTCGAGGCTCTTCGACGTGTGCATCTCATCCCTTCCGAAGACACGCCTGAGGAAACTCTGGATACGGTCAACTCGAATGTGTTCCGCAACCTTGACTCCTCAGTCTCGGAAGGCGGGGAGAACTTCTCCACTGGGTGAGTGGGTCCGGTTTTTTTCGGGAGCAAACTGACATAGCTTATCGGAAGGGAAAAGCAGCTGTTGTGCATGGCGCGGGCGATCTTGAAGCGCACGAAAATCCTTGTGATGGATGAGGTATGTTCAACTCACTCCATTTCGATTCAGATCTTGATTTATCGGATTTCAGGCGACTGCCAGGTACAATGTCGAGCGGTTCCAGTATTGCTAGCGGATACTAACACAATCATCAGTGTTGACTTCGCCACTGACGAATTAATCGGAAAGACCATTCGCCACGAGTTTAAGGCCAGCACAATCCTCACCATCGCCCATCGCCTGCGCACAGTAATTGATTACGATAAGGTTCGCCTCCAACTGATTCTGCTACTGGGTCCATATAAACTGGCTCTAGATTATGTTGTTGGAGCAAGGCAAGATTGCGGAGTTTGACCGGTGATTGATTCAACTACGAGGGTTGCCTGGATTCATTCTGACTGCGCTTTATCCTTCAGACCATCGGTACTTCTCGCAAACTCATCCTCAAAATTCCATGCGCTGTGCAAGGCGACGGGGAGGGAAGAGTTTGCAATGCTGAATAAGATTGCTGGAATCTAGCAGAAGAGTCCTGGCTGTGAAATAACCAGGATATGATGTGTTCTATTCTACTACTCTTTATAAATGCCTCCGAAGCGAAGTGCTGGGGCGCGCTTTTGACGGGATTCCCGACAGTCTTGCCTGTACCACGAAGTGTTTGTTGCAACTAGTCTCGATCCGCACTTCCATGACATGGGCCCGGTCATAAGATTCTGGGCCTTACATCCCAGCTGATGGCATATTCTCACGCACTTCGCTATTCTCTCGCCTCCTCCCGGTTTGAAGGTCTGTACAGGTTCCACTTGTTAATTATGAATTTGCTCCTAGATGAGTCAAAATTATGCTCTCAGGCCCAGCTAAGTATTCAGAGATATCCCTTGGAAATCCCAAATTAGACATCATTGACATGTCCAAGAGTCCTCGGCGAGACTATTTTGGACCATGTTACAACCTGCATGTGACTGGGGCGGTTGATCCGAAGGTTAGCATCGCGATACTCACCTTTACTACGACGACTACGCCGATTTCCGCCCTTTCCGTCGAACTCATCCATGAAATCGTAAACCAGGTTCGGACACCTAGGGCAAAACCGCACTGGCAGCCATACCGAATATACAAACTGTTATGTGAGTCTCGCCAATTTTTTGGGGAGAGATTGACTCACTGACAGGCACCACTTTGAAAACACTGCCAGCTGGGTCTCGCGGGACTGCGACGCACAATGGACGGTGAAAACCGTAGTCGATGCTTTGGTCTCGTATCCACTCATCGATAACTTGGACTTGACGCTCTACTGTACTATTCCGACCAAGTATTCAGTCACTGGTCACAGACACTGTTGAATTGAATACTTTTGAAAAATGTCACTGGTCACCAGTGGCATTGAATACTTGGCCAATCTATGTTTTTGCAGGGGCAAAAATCACAATTTTTTCTCCCCCCAATGGGTTGTATGCACTCATACACACATTTTATACTAAAAATGAAGCCTAAACATCGAAAAATTCATGTTAATTAATGCTCCTTCCACATTTCATATCCATACTACATGGGTGCCTTGGTGGTGCGCTTCAGGCGATGCACAGTGAGCAGGAAATTAATGTCTAACTCTAAGTGACTCCATTCCGACCCAAATTATGGTGTCCTCTCCAATGATAAAACCATCCGGGAGCAGTGCGAGATCACTGGATGCAACGTGGTTGATCAAGAAAACAGTTCCTTGTTGATGATTTCTTCCCCTGAGAGACCCAGGCAGTTTGGTTGAATGCAGCCATGGTGTTCCGAGGATGCTCACATTGTGAAAGCTTGGAAAGAAAATACTGTGAATTTCGGGCCGAATCTGAGTTGTTTGAGCTCAAAATCACGTTGATCTCCTATATATAGCGGCTGCCGGGGCCCGGGGGGCAAATTTCCTTTGAATACTTGAACAAATGAACACTTGAAATAGTGGTCACAGGTACCAGCCAACTTTGAATTGATGGCATTTGAATACTTGCAGTCACTGGTCACAACCCTTGAATACGTAGTCAAAATAGTACAGTACCGCTCCGGATTCGACGATTTCCTGGATCGATTGTCTGGCCTCCGAAAATTGCGGCTCACCGTCGGATATTCGGATTATCACCCTATCTCAATGACACCGATGGCGCAGGGGCTTGCAAATAGCCCCGATCTCACTTCTCTCGCGGTGAAAGGCGATGTCGGTGGCCATGTATCCCCATGCATCCTCGATCTGTTGGAAAGCTCCGTTGCGCGCAGCCGCTCCGGCTGACGGAGCTACATCTCAAGGGATATAGCCTGCGGCTGTACAGCACCGTTTTTCCCCACCTGCGCTTCCTCAAGAGATTATCTCTTCGCAACAATATAACAGAGAATTATTCACCACAGCGTTCAGCTGAGGACCAGCCGACAGTCATCGGCTCCACGATTCGCGAGATATGAGATACTTTGCACCATGAGAATATACATCTCGCGGACCTATCCACTGACTACATTGAGGACGGTCTTCTCGGGTACCTCGCATCGCATTCGGGCCTCGAGTAGTCTCTCGTAGACAGACGCTACAACAGAGATGCTCGTACCTCGCATGTTGTAGTCTGTTGATTGCCTTGATCGGTTGATTGGAGGTCAGCTTTATTATGTAATCTTGAATTTCTCGGACATAGAAATGAGGGTTAGAGCGCGTTGTTCATCGATTTTCTTGGGGATTATTGAGCCATCAGCAACTTTCACACTCAACTTTTCCCAGCTGATGCGAGAACCATGAGGCCGAATTTTGATGTGAACCGGCCGGTAACAGCTTTGCACCTCAACGACCTCTGTAAACACAATTCTGAGGCCACAGATTGCTTTTGTTTGACATTCTAAGGAATTTGGCTTCTTAATATATGGCCTGTATTGCCTCCAGGCAGGAGGAAAGCCTTGTCAGAAATTCAAAGTCCGACGATTATGTAATAAGGTCGAGCTCCCTACGTCAGGCACGCGGTAAACTACAGACTAGGCCTCGAGTGCTTCGCCATTCTCTATGCACACGAGGCGAATCGGCGCGCGGACGTCTTCTTCGAATGTACGCTGCCAATGCACGAACAATCACTCGCCACCTTCTCCTGCCCCGGGCTTTTCGAGAGATGGAGCTTTGGGGCACATAATGCGGGGATTTTCGTGTGGCTCCGTAGACTAGAACATCTCTGTCTGAGCGTTGATATGGATAGAAACCCCGGGCCCTCGGCGGGTCATATTAGTCTCTCATAGACAGATACTACAACAGAAGTAGCTCGTACCTCGCATGTTGTATTGTCGTGAGCGCCATTTGTTTATGCATTGGAAAACATATTATTTAAACATAATGCTGGACCACGCAGCACCAATTGCTTGAGCTGCTACCGCAATTACTCGCCTTGCGGCAGGTCGACATCCGATCCGCGCACTTTCGCAGCGGCCCGTACGGGACAACTGGCTTGTCGCATCGCCTGACAGCCGATGTTGCGATAGACGAAGCCGTCCGAAATTTCACGGCCGCGACTCCGAGATTCGCGGCGGTTGTTCGGACAAAACCCAATCGCTACAAACTACAGAGTACGAGTGATACGAGAAAATACGTGGTGTTTGCAAAGTAACTCATGAGTAGGTGTCCCACTCAAATTTTCAAGCATACAATCAATCAATTTCAGGTTCGTTTTTGATCAATCTCAGGCCTTGCTACATAGTGAGGAAGCGCGAGTGGACGAACCCAGCATAAATCGTCCCAGTCTCCCGATTCCAAGACCGATTCCTTCCGGCAGTTGAAAATCAAGAGATTAGGAACCAATTGCACCACTAAATGTTTGCCGCATGGCCATCTCGTCACTTCATAATACAACAGACAAAATTTCAACGATATTTACCATTCAATGAACCGTGGGAGTTAAATACTGCCGATGGCGCTAGGTTTCGCGTCATCACGTTCGGGCCGCCGGGGTGCCATCAAAAGTAGCTTATGGAAATCAACTTAGCCAGCGAAATTTTACTTTACTTTACTTATGGCAGGGTAAGTTAACTCCGCAAGTAAAGTAAAGTATAAGTACACGTTAAATGAGCGCAAGTAACTTGTAAGTTACATCAAAGTAAGTTGTGCCATGTTTGCTGCGCCTGACTTTTGGTTGACTTTGGGCACTGCGGCGCATTTAAGATGTCTCTAGGCATGATCAGTGCAGTAGGAATGATGTATTCGGGTGTTATAAACATGTGAGGCGCAGTACTACCGTTATTCGACCGTGCCCAAGGGAAAACCCCAAATCAAACCCCTGTCTCCCGAACTTGTGTCTACATTCTTGATTCCCTTACTCTGAATCAATGGGTACCAACTCAGTGTGATTCTATTTAGATATGGTGGTCGAATCTCACTTTTGTGGACCCACTGGAAGGCGGGTAAGCATGAATTTAACATTTTATTACATGTACCTCGATAACGAGTACCAAGCTCTGAATAAATATAAACACTCAATAATGAGGGGAGTCTCAATATCAAGCATTAAGGGAGGCTCTAGCCCTCCCCCATTCTCGATGGATGTATGCTACTCCCCGTGAGGGATGCAAAACGAGTGTCGAGAAGTCACGTACACATATTCCCAACGAGGTTCTCAGGGTGTTTAGAGAAAGTAATAGACTGAAATACATGACTTAGGGTCCCCCAGGACATTGATCTCCCCCCACTGTGTGCTGCAATCGTGCGCGATGCACTCGCGCAGCGGAGATTGATGGCATAAGTGAACTTTTGGTGGGAATTGATGCCATCTGATGGGATAAGTTACTTTCTGTGATGGCACTTGGCAGGCGAGTTCGCTTGAGTTATTTGGGTGAACTTGGAACAAACTGTAATATTGTAAGCTTATAGTAAGTCGAACCAAGTTACAATGGCCCCACCCAACTCACAGGAGAAGCTGAGTCAATTTATCAAACCGTAGAATGTGTGGAATGAGCAAATTCAGCGAGAACACTGTGAAGTAAGGTAATTTGGGAATTCAAGGGAACAGCTTGGTCCCAGTGATTGTTGCAGGATGTATGATTGCATTTGAAGTGGTGCACAAATGATGCAACTGTATGTTCTGGGTTGAACGGGCTTGTGGGATAAATGTTCACCTCAACAACAATGCTCAACACCAGAGAATTCAGACAAAGGACTGGGGTGATTTGCAGAGATTTGGTGGCCGTACCGAGCCACCATATTTTAAAACCAGTCCACCCTAGATGGGAACTTTGTTTGATTTGAATGGTGTGTCTCTTATTTAATGTTCAGACTTCAACTCAAGGAGGGCGAGAAACCAGCGGAAAGATCTATATCACCTAATTATTTATTTAGTTTGAAACGATTAGACATTCATTCTGATCCACACAGCTGCTACACTGCTAAATGGACTCACCTTCCATGGTCAAAGTTCATGACTCCACTCCCCAAGAAGGATGCATGAGCTTGAATAATGATGAAGAGCCTTGCCACAAATATCATCAAGGGTGATGTAGAATACAGCATGTACTACCAACATTTCCTCAGAACACACCAACAAGGATGATAGAACTCGGTGCGATTAGGCGTGAGGCGGAGCTTGAAATAAGTTAAATCCAGCAGCCGTGGGAAAACTTAAGTAACTTGCGGCACGTCAAGCCGAAGGGGTAAGTAAAGTACAAGTTAGTCCAAATAAGTTACTTTTTGCACACTCGGCCACCGGCGGTGGCGTGATGGTTCCGCCTCTCTTGCCTTCGGCATTGTCGTTACCCCTGATTTCCACTCTGGACCGTGTTTCTCGATTTGTCCGTCGAGCTCGTGGTGATCAGGTCTGTTTCTCGTGCGCTATGGCTCCCATTTGACTAGAACATTCCATAGCTGGCTAAAACCGATCATCACAATCTTCGAGCGGTATCCAAGGAGCTCAGCTTTGTGCTGGAGCCTAGTCTCTTATAAACAGACACTATAACATTCTCAACTCGTACCTCGTTTGTTATAGCTGGAGCCCTTCTTCTTGTCCCTCGTTTTGGAGATCCAGCAAATTCGCCTTGAAGATGACACTCATCTTCTTGAAGCCCTCGCGACAGGAAAACGGCATGGGCCCTGTACGCTAAAACCATGAAAATCACACCTGAGAAGCGGTGGAACGAGCAAGCTGTCGCTGCGGGAAATCAGATATAGATGATATGTTGCAGGATCTCCTTGTCTCAGCCATGAACAATCTTTGAACAGTCATGTGACGTCCCGTCCCTGCGGAAATTAATATAAACTCCTGACCTGAATTTTCCGCAGATGGACGGTGCAGTGTAGGACCCTCGGATGGGAGCGCAGTGCTGTCTGAAATCTCCTCAAGACATCCCCTCTTCTTAATGATCTTCAATTGAACGTAGACGAAAGCATCGACTTTCAATCGGGTGGCCTAGCAGTGTCATGTTTGGGGAACTTGGCAGTCAGGGTTCCACACTCATACTCGATAGGAAAGATGTATTCGGTTTTCCAGCAGGAATTCCAGGTCGTCGGACAGACGAGCATGCACTTGGAGGGACCCACCAAGTGGTCGGAGGTCTGGAATATGCTGGGAGACATGGTAGGAGTGCAGCCCAGGGATGTTCGCGCCCACGTTGTCACTCCGAAACTCCTCGCATATCGTGCCTTGTACTCTGGAATAAAGCGCTTTGCGTTGCAGGACCGCGACCGTAACGGAAATCAAACCACACATCCGACCAGCTTGCGGGCATCTTTATTAGGAAGATCGATCCCTGTTGGAGTAGCGCACGCAAATGTGCCGTCCTCATAATATAGGGTTGTATAGAGAGTAGCTCCAACTTGCGCATGAGTAGCAGGGACGTCAGAAGTATCCCCCGGGAGATGAGACGCTGACTCGAGTACAGTCGCAAACTAGGAAGCGCAACAAGCAGACTGGGTCATGGATATTTGGGCCAAATCTCACGCAAATTACTCGGTCTAAACTGTAATCTGAAGTGGATTGATATCTGGTCCCTGCCACAATTTACTAGTCTAGATTTACTTGTCAGGTGATAACCGTAGGTCGACCTTCCGCCGCGGCTGTTGCTCTGTGGCAACTACATGCATTTGTTACGCTTCCTAGTTTGCGACTGTATGTGGATTCACCAAAAGATTTGAATATAAAAGACGGCAATAGACCGCACAAAATCTGCCTGTGTAGGATTGTCGGTGAGCGACGAGAGGAAAGCGGAGCCGCTGATGTTTCGTTGAGATGGGACCAACAATATGCCATTAGCAGTGGATCTTATTGCCCATATGGTAGTTCATGAGGGCTGCTCCAATGTCCTCAAGCATTGGGAGACAGAGAAGACCTTACTGCTGTCCAGTGGCTATGACAAAAGATCTAGCTTGGATGCATCCATTGCAGTGTCTCTTTCGAGCTCCTGGATGAAGTCTCCCCTGGATGCAAAAGACTTACTGAGTCTCCTCGATACTCTCAGATGGGCTGTCAAATTTAGAGCTTATCCAAAGCAAGCTCTCTATTGGAGGCATTCTGGAATGCAAATCCACCTTGCTTGGCACATCACTGGCCTATCTTGATGATAACAAGCAGCTCAAGGTATTAGTACCCATCCGAGAACATGTTATGCAATTTTGTCCACCCTCAGCCTATCTTATTCAGCCGCTGCAGAGGTACTTTCATTCACTGTTAGATGTATATCAGCGGTATTATGGCCAGATGCAGATTGCAGCTAAAATCGACCAGATAGCAACCAACTGTGGAAATCTGCAACAAATACTCCAGCAGGCATTACACTGCAGATCTATTGGAAACCATTCAGTGCACAATATCCCTCAACTCATTCTTCCGAGTCACTGGTCAGAGGTGGCTTGACTGGATGTACATAATCCCCAGCCTTCTTCCTGAGCCTTGCAACTACAGATTGGAGTCACAATGCATTGTGTAAACTTTGAATTCAGGGTACTACCATACAATACCCACTCCAGACCTACTTGTAGCTCAGGCCAGATCTCACCTACATCACTGTGATGATCCACTTCTTGAGGCTAGGCTTCCACAATTCATATTAGCATTCTTTTTAACATGTTTTCATAGCCCAGTTGTATCCGGGAATCATTGGTACAAGAGTAATCCATCTGAACATGCAAAGTTCCTTCGAACAGCACTCACATTAGCAAGATCCTCGGGAAACATCTACCAGCAGTGCACGGTCTTGAACAGAATTGCTATCATTAAGTTGCACCAAAGCAACTATCCAGAAGCTCAGGCCAATGCTCGTGAGGCCCATATGCTTGCTCGTTTGTCTGGGGAATGCTATCAGGAAGCCCGTGCCCTGTGGACTGAAGCTGAATGTTGTATGGGCTTGGGAGACTATAAACGGAGCATCACTCTGCTTCACAGAGGAACAGATCTTCTGAAGCTTTGTGGCCTTACTGTAGGTACATTGTAGGTCAATATTATAAATTCCGAGGCAGAGGTACACCTACTCTCAAGTCTGAATATGTTGAGGCCCAAAAAATCCACACCCAAATCCTCCAGAACCTCACTGCCAGACAAGATACATATCACTTTGTATTTTGTCTCCTCAATATTATCGAGATCAGTGTGACCATTGGTGCATTCAAAGATGATGTACAATATAACTTGCAAATCACAAACCAAATATTCAAACTATTGAAATTTCTCCTGAGATCATTTACTGTGATGCTGTTTTAGCAGACCTACATCTACGAGATGGAGATACTAGGGCTGCTAGAACCCTGTTATTGGAGTGCTTCTACTCATCTTGGGAAGGCATGGACAGGCTGTGTCCCACTGTCTGGAGAGACTTGTCAATACTTGCTGGTGGAGAGCCACTGATTTTGCCTGGGCCTCTCGCTGGACAGTGGTATACCTGAGGTATGCAAGGAAAACCCAGGACAAATTAGCACTCCATAAGACCCTCCAATTTTTGGCAGATGTCTTCCTTTCCAATGAAGATGAGGAGACAGCACATAATCTTTTCCTTGTAGCACTGAAAGGATTCACATTTATGGATGTCCATCACAATGTTGCGGCTTGGAAATGTTGCACAACAACGTGGGCAGGTGGCCAAAGCAGTGGAGCTGTGGGAAAATGTTCGCCCT
This sequence comes from Mycena rosella, assembly GCA_029378255.1. Taxonomy (NCBI): domain Eukaryota; kingdom Fungi; phylum Basidiomycota; class Agaricomycetes; order Agaricales; family Mycenaceae; genus Mycena; species Mycena rosella. The sequence goes on along the minus strand of JARKIE010000102.1, from coordinate 64,084 downwards.
CTCTTTGAACGGACATTATAAACAAAGGATTTGGCTCAGATTGATGCCAGGCTTAGTGCTGCTCATCAAGCTCATGAGAAAGCACTTGGTCACCTTGTTACACTCAATGCGCCAACTAAATCATTAGAAGGCCCCTCATTTGTGGATACAAACTCCCTCAAGACTGGGAATGATGGGGCCCCATCTCAATCTAGCTCAGGCCATAAACAATATGGGGACAGGGAAGTGAAATGTCTCAGGTTTATGTAGTTTTTTCTGATTTGTTGTGACTATCCAAATGTCAGTGTATTTATCACTGGTGTGCTCGAACCCTTTCTCATGCTGGTCTATCCTGCTCAATTAACCATTCTCTCAGTGCAACCAATGCAGAGTTAAATGGGTTTTATTAGATAAGAAGCTGCATGCTGTAGAACTGACATCTTGTCAAGCAAGTGGGCAGACACTTATGGGCACAGTTTCCAGGGATGAGTGAGACTCGCTTACTGATGGGGATTTCGTACCATAATCGCTGGAATTCATGGGCACAACGTGGGTGCTGCATTGTTATTCTTTATACAGCTGGTGGGGCCGATAAGCGGCACGGCCGTGGCATTACTGTTATTTTCTATGGGTCAGTTTAAGTTGCGGTGTGGTCAGATTGTCATTGGGTGTTGGTTGAAAGTTGGATTCAGACATCCTGGTATGAAATCTGGGGGGCCCAAAGTTTGCTCGGTCGAGTTCACATTGGACTGCAGGAAGTTAATCTAGCTCGTGGACTAGAGGTGTTTATTTTGGAGGCTTGTGTGAGGTTGAATGATTTTTCACATATATAGCCCTGGACCATGCTATGGGCTCATTTGAGTTTTTTCTTTCTTCGCATTTCCAGTGTTGAGAAACCGGACTCAGCATTATAGCGCACCTGCGGCAATCATCGGCCAACTGCTCGGCCGACGACAAGCCGGAGAAATGATAGGCCAGGCCTGGGTTCGGATCAAGCCTGCCGCTCATTGCTCGCTGATGGGATCAGATTTGGGTCAAACAAGTGATGACCGGCTCGCCGGTCCGGAAACAGTGAGGTCAGGCCATATCAGGATTTTCCGACATAGGGCCGTATGAATACCAAAGGGGCTGATTCACGACTGATTCGGAGAATGCTGCGGCCGTATCATAATGAAACTACACGTCTAAAATGGATTGGTTGTCTTTTCTGGACAATACCACAAGTTCTCTTGTGTCGCGGCATTTCTTCAAGTTGCCGGAGTGATGCCATCGCTTCCAGCGTGGCGATTCCAGAGACGCTCAAGTTGCGCTCACGCCCGACGGAATGAATGAAACGAGTGTGGTTTATTACGGCGTCGAAAGCAGGAGAGAGTATGTATGTATGTGGTGTGGTGTGATGTGTCCTAGTCCAATGCAGTCCGATTCTCCCTTCCTCTTTTCCTTCGCTCGTTCCTTCCCTTTTCTCTTTGCTGTGTGATTTTTCCTCGCTGCGCCCCTCGCCCGCACGGATCCCCTGCGCCCGCGCCGTCGAGAGCGCGAGGAACGAGGACAACAAGGGTCCCCTAATCCCACACAAGCCGCCCCCCCGCATCCACGCTCGCGCTCATCCCCCCGCTCGTCTTGCCCTTCGCTTTGGCCGCCGCCGCCTGCGTCGCTGTCAGGGGTGTTAGCGTCGTACGTGCGGACGATGAGGGGAGAAAGAATAAGAGGCGCCCGCATATGACGAGGGCACGCAATGAACGGACACGGACGAAGCCGCAAAGCCAGTCGGATGCGCCGTAAGTCAAAGCCGCAGAAAGAAAACAAAGCTGCAGCGCAAGGAAAAAACGCACCCAGCTCCCGCACCCGCACCGCCTCCGCCTCCCTGCGGTGCCGCGCCAGCACCGCCAGCCGCTCCTCCTCGGCGGCCGCGCGCGCGGCCTTGCCCGCGTCGCGCTTCGCCGCGTTTTTCTTGCTCTGCGCACCTGCGCCCGGCGTGGTGGTGGTGAATTTTGAGGAGGTGGAGGTGGTGGGGAAGGAGGTGGTGGTGGTGGTGGTCGAGGCTGGGAAGGGGCGGGTTAGTAGTGATCGTGGGGCGGGAGGTGTATGATGAGGGGGGAAGGTGTAAAGGGAGGGAGGGAACGGGTAAGGAAGGGAAGGGTGCGGGGTGGGAGGTAGCATGAAGGGGGCGGTGAGGGAGAGGAATGCGGGGAGCGAGGCGTTTGTCCCGCAAGCGGGAGGACCGTGCGCGGCGAAGAACGGGCGCCGCCCGAGTAGCTCGGGGAAGCGCGGAGGTGGGGCAGGACCGGGATGGAGGGGCGGAAAGGCGAAGGAAGGAGGAAGGGAAGGGGCGGCAGCTGTAGCTATGTAGGTAGGTGGGAAGACTGGCGGAACGACGATGGAGGAAAGGAAGGGTGGCGGAAGCAGGGTGGGGCTGGGGAGGAGGAACGACGGACACGAGGAGAAGCAGAGCGGAGGGAGGGGGTGGATGGAGGAAAGACGTCGTAAAAGCAAGTAAAAGGACGCACCCCCCCGTCGCTTAACAGGCACGAAGCCCCACCCGTCGTCCTCCCCTTCTCCCGCCGCCCTTCCCCCCTCCCCGCGTGTGTCCGCGCCCCACGACGCCTCGAGCGCCGCCGCATCTGCCGCGTCGGCGGCGGCCAGCGCGGCGAGCGCCGCGGCCGTCTCTTCGTCTTCCTCCTCGGTGGTTGCTGGCGGCGCGGGGGAGGAGGTGGTGTTGGTAGTCTCGGAGCCGGGCACGACGCGCATGACGCGCGCGAGCGCGGGGTAGTCGGGCGTCGAGGCGGGGAGCATGCTGGAACGAGTCAGTATCGTGTGCAACGTAGGAGACGGAGATGGAGCGAGAGAGGAGCGGAGGAAATGAGAACGAGAATGGCAGGCCACACGGGCTGCGAGGAGGCGGCGCGGGACATCCCCGCGCACGAAGCCCGATGAGGGACGATGCATAGAACGTCCCGAGGAGGACGGTGAAGACAAAACGTGGAAGCAGCACCGCTCCACCGCCCACCGCCCACCGCCCACCGTGTCAGCCAACGTCCCGAGGACGAAAGGGCTGCACGTTTGTACCCGATCGAAGACCTGCAGCAGCGCACGAAAAACGGGAGGCAAAAGGAAGGAAGATAGGCGAAAGGGGGTGGAGGACGAGTACGAGGAGACGTAAATGCAAGAGAAGTAGGAGTAGGAGTAGAAGTAGAAGTAGAGACGACAGCTCGAGGGGACGCAGCGCTCCCGGCTGCTCCGCGGGGAGCGCCGCCCACCGGCTCACTCGCGGCGCATGAAGCGCCGGGTACATCACCGGCGACCGCACCTTCCACCTTCCGCCCAATCGAGCACGAAAAGGAGAGGCATACAAGGAAGGAGCGGAGGAAATGAGGATATGTAGACGGGAATACGAGAATGGGAGGGTGAGGGACGGAGACGAGCGCCGAGCGCACGGAGGCGACGGGCGGGAACGGACTGCGCGTCGAGGGATGTACCACGGGCGAGGACCATCGCTGATAAAAATGCAGCAGCTCCCGACTCGGCAGACGCTGCGCACGCGATCTTCAGCGAACGACGCCGCAAGCCATCCAAGCCAACGAAGCGCGCCTCAAGACACCCCCGCAAACCGAAACCGAAGGAAAAGGAACAAAAATAAAACGCATCGAAATGAAAACACTCACTCATCCACCCCCGTCTTCCGCGGCTTAGGCAACAGCCGCTCTGCGAGCGGGCGGCGCGCCGGCGGCGGGGCACGCATGCCCGGCAGCGGGATCTCCTCCGCCTCGTCCTCGTCCTCTTCATCGTCCTCCTCCTTCCGGCCTTCGCTCTCCTCCGCGAGACTCGCGCTCGCGCTGGTGGTGGTGGGCGTGGGCGTGGTGTCGCCGACGCGCGTCCACCCGTCGTCCGTGCTCTCGCCAGCAGTCGGACCTGCGGCGGGCTTCTTCTTCCCCTTGCTCTTCTTCGGCTTTGGGGCGGCAGCGACGACCGAGGCCGGTGCGGGCGCAGCTACAGGCGCGATAGGCACCGACGCCGACACCGCAGACGCCTGCTTCTTCTTCGACTTTTTCGAGTTGGCCTTGACGAGCGGGGGCGCAGGCTCGTCCGCCGCGTCGAAGGCGCCGGGGAGGGAGGACGCGAGCGCCGGCCCCGGTGCGGGTGCGGGCGTGGCGGGTTTTGCTTTGGATTTGGATTTGGATTTCGGCTTGGGCTTGGACTTCGTCGAGTCCGCGTCCGCGTCCGTGTCGACCGTCTCTGCTGCTATCGCCGCGGCAGTCGGAGGCGCAGCAGCGGGGCCAGATTCGGGCTTGCGCTTGCTCTTCTTCTTCGGCGCCGACGTCGATTCCTCAGCGGTGTTGGAAGAGGTGGAGGTGAGCGTCGAGTACCCCAGCGCCGCGGCGCCGCCGACGACGAGCGCGACGGTGAGCGCGGCCTCGGGCGTGAGGGTGCTTTGTGCGGAGCCCATTTTGTTTTGCTGCAGATGTCAAGGAGATATCGAGCGCGGATGTGGTTTGGGGAGACTGATAAGGAAGGGCTGGTAAATTTAGTGGTCGGTGCTGAGCTCGACGGTGGGAAGCAAGACGGAGACGGATACGGAACGGGAGACCAGTGGCAGACGGACACGTGGCAGACGGAGAGACGCGTACACAGGTGCATACAACGCGTGATTCGCCGGACTTTTGGGGGGAGTTTTAATGAATTACCTTGAATTGAATTAAATGTATAAGAAAATATATATGCGATGAGGAGAGAGAGAAATAAAAATGGTCGGCCACTACCCCGAACGGCTTGAACCCGAATTGAACGGGTGTCTTCCTGCTTTATTGGGCGTTGCGAAGTGGTAGAAGACGCGGGCCACCGGCTACCAAGCCTTCCTTACTGCCGTCCGCGCTCGGTTAACCCGGCCTGTCACCGTGGAACCGTGCATCATTGTCCTAATCTCTTCCCACATACACCCCCCTCTCCCACCGCTAGTTGCGTACTTTTTGCCCCACGACTTTGCCTCCACGTGATCCTGCCGCTCGGCACGCGACGCCACCTGCGAGGATTTTTTCTACTCCGCTGTTCAGCTAACGAAGGAATCCGAGGTGCCGCTCAGGGAGGCCTTTGAAGGCGCAGTGGCGATTCTGGCAGGTGGCAAACAAAGACTCGAAATGAAGATAAAATTGGGATGAATTCTCTCGCGATACTAGTACATGTGGAATAGCAATGAAAAGAGAGGTCTATGTGATTTCGACGCGATTTAACGTGTCAGAGGGACCGGAAAGAGTGCACGACCCTCGAATCGCGTGACATGGTCCCAAATTCTCCATGCAATGCGTATTCGGCCGTCCGAAGTCATCCTATCGGTGGGTGTACTAGTAGACTGAGGGCGGCCACGATCTATCATAAACTCGTGTGCATCGATGAAAGGTGCAATGGGGGAATTTTGCGGCAGGTGGTGGCACGCTCATGCCCCAGATAGGCGGGATTTGACGCACGGTGGGGGAGGCGGCGGACACCGGACGTGAGAGGCTGCGTCCCAGTCAGCAATTGTCGGGGGATGACTGGGCAACCGCGAGGTTGGAGCGGGCACGGAAAGTGTCGAGGGGCATGGTGAGTACGGAGGAAAGAGTGGCTCGAGAGTGGCACAATGAGCATCGGAGCCTCAAAATGAATTGATCCCGCCGGCAAGCCACTCACGTGTCTCTCAAAGTCGTGGGGCGAAAAGTCAAAAACTCCCACCGCTCTGGGCGCAGAAAAAAACAGCCTAACTACTCTGCTTATGGATGAACCCCGAATCAAATAGGGAGATTTTTGCTTCAATGGCTTGAATACCGCCTATTAACAGCAGATCGGCTACCAAGCCGCCGGCCGTCCTAGGCCTCGCCTCACCATTTTGTTGATCAGTAGCACTTCGGCGATCTAAAAAAATAGGGCCTCTCGTGGCTATCATGGCTTGCACCCCAATTGAACGTGCATCAACTAAAGCACTGTGCACACAAGCACAGATGCTGGGCCACCCCGCCCCAAGCCTTGAAGTCATACTGTGCTCTTTTAAACCTACTGATTGGCAGTGATTTAAAATTTGCTCTTCGGTGAATCCACCAACTTGTAGCCCATACGAGCCCTCAAGAGTTAAAACAATGTAATTCAACAGTGGCACCCCTCATTCATTTCTCTGAACCACTCCCATCCTTGCCCCTACCCTCCGATTAATATTCTTCTTCAGGACCCAGCAAGACATATGCTCCGTGAACGGTTATGTTTTTTGCTGCGTTAACATAGGCATACTAGTATAGGAAGAGCAGGCAGAAGCACCCACTACTAACACGGTTTAGAACACTCTCCTGCTCACCGGATTTGGTGCTAGGATATGCCGGTCCCAATGTACATTTAATCCCGCCCCATATATAGCCTACCCCCTGGGGTAGTTTATTTTGGGCGTGAGCGGATCTCCGCCCCTTACAAACTCGAGCCCCACCCCATAAGCTCAGACCCCCATCTCATATAAACTTCGACCTGCCCCAAAAACATTACAGCCGATTGCAGTACCGAAGGCGCGAATCAAAATTTCCTGTTTTGGGACATTTTCAAAGAATTCTCGATATCTCAGCCAGTTCTTCACTGGTTCACTTGAAAATTGGATAGATCTACTGGGCTAATTCACTCGCAATTAGTGATAGGGAGGAATGTGTGAAAATATCACGTATTACACATTTTCTGATTCCGGGCTGTTTTCGGACCGAAAGCCGTCTAGCATGCCGAGTGCATGTCCCAGCAGCGTAATATTTTGGTTTGGACACCAGATTCAACTGAGGAATCATGTGATAGAGCCAAAGGCATGGATAACTTACTTACAGTCCCTCCAGATCCCATGGACGCATCTGCCAGTTTTGGCATCAAGAGATATTGTAAGGATTACATTTATCCATGAATTTCATAGATTTATGGCTCTATCACATGTTTCCTCAGTTGAATATGGTGTCCAAACCAAAATATTACGCTGCTGGGACATGCTCTTGGCATGCTAGACGGCTTTCGGTCCGAAAACAGCCCGGAATCAGAAAATGTGTAATACGTGATATTTTCACACATTCCTCCCTATCACTAATTGCGAGTGAATTAGCCCAGTAGATCTATCCAATTTTCACGTGAATCGGTGAAGAACTGACTGAGATATCGAGAATTCTTTGAAAATGTCCCAAAACAGGAAATTTTGATTCGTGCCTTCGGTACTGCAATCGGCTGTAATATGTCAGACAGAAAACTTCATTACATTGCCAATATTCTCCTTCACACTCAGAGTCAGAAGGCATCGCCTGTCCAAAGGTTAACCTTCGATCCATGTCACCCGAAATTGCCTCTGCAAGCCAATCTTATCTCAGCCCAGATTGATGAGTCACTCACGAAATTTTGGGTTGTGGCCAACTGTCAATGACCTCAAATGTGCACTGCAGCCTGAACAGCTAGCCACCTCGCTTAGTTTCGACGCCTCGGGGAACTTGGTGACAGCATTTATCTCCACTGGTATCAACTTGAACTCACCGGGGACAATAAGCAGTATACAGGGCCTGTATATCCTCAGTATATGCTCAGTATTTTACAAATATCCCCAGAATATACCTGCAAAATATGGAGGCCATATATGCTCAGTATTTTTGAAACATAATGAGGATATCCTTACAATATCCTGATGTCTGATGGCTACCATATATGGAATCAGGATATGCTCAGGATTTCGCAATACAACATGTACAAACAATGTCCAAAAATAGAAATAAAGACCTGCCTTGTAAGGGGAAGGCTCAGTTGAGTGCAATTCAGGAAATCAAAGTTAGGGTTAGGGTTTCCTTTTAAGGTATATCTTATCTTATCTACTTCCTTGTAAGGAAACCCTATCCCAAACCTTGATTTTCCCAATTGCTCTTGGCTAAGCCTTCTCCTTTCAAGGCAGGTCTTTATTTCTATTTTTGGACATTGTTTGTATGTTGTATGTGTTGTATTGTGAAATACTGAGCATATCCTGAGTCCATATATTGTAACCATCAGACTTCAGGATATTGTAAGGATATCCTCAGTATGTTTTAAAAATACTGAGCATATACTGAGGATATACAGGCCCTGTATACTGCTTATTGTCCCCAGTGACTAGAAATGTTTATCAAGTATGGCAGATTTTCATACTCAAATAAGCTTACTTCTAACCATACTGGCCGGATCAATGGAGCTTCCTGTGGAATTGGCTTGGTCAGTTAGTGTCATGAACAGATTCTTTATCTAATCTGATCTGACCATTATCTGGCTTGATCAGACCCGATTACACTGTTATTTGGCTTATCCAGACCTTTTGCACTGCAGATCATTGTAGATACTATATTTAGTTACATGCTGGTTGATATTCCTGTACACGCAGCCATACTGCTGTATGTATTCCTATGTGCACATCCAACTACTGTATGTATTCCATACCCAACTATTGTATGTATTCCTGTGCACACAGCCTTACTGCTGTGTGATACATTGAACTTATAGTAGTATATATACGAGCCTGTTGTAGTTGTAGTTCTCCAGTCTTGAGCTGGTCGTATCTCCACTAGCAATACAGTCCATTCACACATCCTCTTTTCGCTCTGAGCACAGCCTTGGTCTTTTCTGCATATTCCCTGCAGGTATTGGCTATTGTGTCTGACAGTTAGATCTTTTAATTTCTGGTATGTGTTCGATTTCCTACAGCTGATTTCAAAAAAAAGCAGTGCTCCTCGATCTTTGCTTACCTTCATTTTATGGTGTGTGTTGTCACCTTTACTCCACCTTTCGATGTCATAAACTCGAACACAATGATTTGTGTGTCCACTGCTGGTCATGGATTTTAGTTATTTTTGTGGCACTCTCTAACCACTGTAAACAGCTTTCTCGTCCTATTGAATACCAAAAAATCCCATCACACTAGTGGGAGAATACCCGGGTAACTTTGAAAATGGTTGTATCACAGGTGATCATGTTCATTGAACTGAATTTTTCAACAATGTCAGGGATTTTGCTACACCCTGTACAGATGCACCTCCTGCACCATAGTCAACTTTGAACCTGTCTCGGACCTGGGTCATTCACTGAATTGAATCCATCATCTGAGAGTGCCCTCGAATAACTCCAGGATGTCCAATAGTCTCCAGGCAGTATATGACTCCTGAATCGCACTCGTTGGAGCTATTCAATCAGTGGTTTGGATGTACATAAGTGTCCGAGCCCTACTGCAGGGTCCAGAGTCCAGACTGCTGAATAAGCAGTGCCGAATGGAGCTGTCCGAAACCACCAGTTGTTATTAGTCCATCAAGGCCAGTTGAGCTCAGTGCTGTCAAGGTCAGTCAATGAGGGTCACAAAAAGTGAATAAACTGTGACCCATCAAATGATTGACCGGTCTGATCCCGGAGTCAGACGGGTCAATACCTAATGTAGCCATCAGTTCACATGCCCTATTCAGCTCACCTGCACGACTTCCGACGCGTCAATTCAGGCCTCTTCACGTGTTTTCCTCATCCAAACGACGTCTGAACTCTACTCTACAGCTGATAATGCCTCCCAAGTCTGCCATCTGGGAGCTATTCTACCCTGATGGGCTGCGCTACAAGACGAACCGTAGCCATGACAATGCATGGTGCCTAGCCTGTTTGGGACGCTGGGAAGCCGATATGCGGCAGGAGGAGATAGTTTCGGTGGCTCGGGGTGGCCCACTACCTCCGCCCAAGACTGCGAGCAAATGGAGAGCTGCCAGTACATTGTTTAGCTCGTTTCCTGCAAGTTATCCATGACCATTGAAATTGTAGTCTTGACATCCACCCAAATGGTCCCCATCTGCGGCAAAGTCGAGACAATGCGCGCCCATGCCAAGAGCTGCACCCATATCAATGTCTCGACTGAGAAGATGGCTGAACGCGACCGTATAATTGCATGTCCAGATACTGCAACTGCTGCCCGAAAGCGGACATGGACTATGTCTGCATCACATGCCTCTTCTTCCCACCCACCCTTTCCCACTCCGGGTATCCCTCTACAACCCCCGTGCTTTGATTATCCCATTTATCCATTGCCTTCTCAGCACTCCCAACACTCCCCGCTCTCGCCATTAGGTGAATTCACCACCTTGCAATCATTCTCACAAGTGGGAAACTTTTCTCCATCATCCTCTTTTGCCCCTTCTCCCTCTCCATCAGTCTATGATAGCCCTTCACTCAAACGTCGAAGAACATTGTACTCAACACAATCAGCCCAGCATGGTCCCCCGAAACGCAGACTGAATTTAACAGTGATCTTTGCAAGCTTTTCACGATGTGCGGTTGGTCTTGGAACACTGTCAACAACCCCGAGTTTAAATTATTCTTCAACAAATACCTGCCTGCTGCGATACTTCCAGACCGTCGCATTCTGTCGGGCCCTATTCTCACGGCTGAAGCCGATAAAGTCATTGCTGCGACGAGCACAAAAATCCAGGGCAAGCTCGCAACTTATTCAGAGGATGGGTGGAAAAATGCTGTGCACACTCATGTTGATACGTCCATGGTTAGCGTCGATGGCGAGGTATTTCCGTTTTGTGTCAGTGTTTGGATTATGATTCTCATCAAATTCACAGCCGTACCTTCTTCGAACACACAATATGACTGGCCACCCTAAAACCGGCGATGAATTGTTTGAAATAATGAAGAGCAACTTCCAGTATGCCTGGGATACCTACAAGGTGGAGATAATTGCAGTCTGCACTGACGATGGCCCCGATGGCAAAAAAGCACGTCGCCTGCTGACGGAATGGAAGCATTCTATCGCTGTGTTCGAATGCTGGGCGCATCAAAGCAGCCTTATGACGGGCAATTATCTTGCGATTAAGGCTCCCTGGATGAACGACACAAAACAGGTGCTCATGGTGGTGAAATGGTTTAATAACCATGGAAAGGCACTCAATCTCCTTTGAGCACAGCAGTTGCTAATTTTTGTTGCTATTCTCCATCTTATCCTCCCCGTCGTCACTCGGTGGACCGTCGTCCATTATTGCTGTCTCCGGCGCATCAAAAAGCTCGAAAAAGCAATCCGCTCCTGCGTCGTTACCCACGAAGAGGTCCTTCGAGTCTGTGCTGGTCGAAAACCTGAACAAATCGAAGTGGCGGAGGAGGTTATTGAGATTTGTAAGCAAAATAGTTTTTGGAGGAACATTACACAGTATGTTCAGTTTGCCTGTCATGGAGCTAGCATTGACCGAAGGTTCCCCTACCAGCATTGACCAGCACCTCGAACTACTCACCATTGCTGCAAACATTCTACAATCTCCCCACTGCCACCTCGACACGGTCCTGCTAACTCTTGCAAACTTGTTTCGGATTTTCAACAACCTCGCTATCGACGATGCCATTGTCAAGAAAGCACTCCATGAGAGTCTTGAACGGAGATGGGCTAAGACAAACCAACAGCTCATGATTTTGGCAGCCTTTTTCAATCCCTACATCTGCGCCCGGTGTTTCAATCGTGAGGTCTTGTCTGCGAATCAATGTTTCATTTGCTCCGACAGGCATTTGAACGGCTCCTTGGGCAGGATGCAACAGGGAATATCGCATTTCTCCAGGCTTTTCGCGAGTACTACAATGGAACAGGGGACTTCTCTGATGAGGCAATGTTTCTGGAAGGGTGGGCAGCATCGTATCGAGCCATGGTGAGTCGCCGAGCCCATAATCACGTTTTAAATCTGTTATTAATCTATCACATTGTGTATATAGAAGAAGATGGTTGACCTCGTGTTTATATGGAAGCAGATGGAGGGTACGACTCGTACGGGCATAGCGGATTTGTCGCGCTTGCGATACGGATCCTGTCTATCCTTCCCAACTCCGCTGGCCCCGAACGAGCCTTCAGCATCTTTGGTCTCACACACACCAAACACCGCAACCGTCTCAAGCCACAAAAAGTTCACCATGTGACTACAGTTCGGATGGATCACCAGAAGGCGCATCTCGGAGCTGGACTCGTTAAAGAGCGAAAACCCAGGCGGTTTAGCATCGAAGACAATGAAGCTGAAGACGCAGCAGCAACAAATGCTGCTGATGTCATAAATTACGATGCTATGGCTAATGCACTCATTGAGCTAGCCCAGGCCGAGTCTGATGAAGACGAAGATATTTCCATTCCACTCACCGTTCTGTCGACCTCTCTCCTGCCCCCACCGACCGCAGCTGAAACCGTATCCAACACCCGGGGTCGTGTCCCAGCTTACAAGAAAATTAAGCTCACTGATTTGTTCAACTATCCGACGGCGGATTCCCCGGCAGAAGTGTTTGAGTTCTTCTGGCAAGGTGGGAAGGAGGCATTGGATGCGGAGGAAGAGGGACTAGCGGCTGAAAACAACGGTGATTCGTTGGCTGCTGCCACTGAACCAGTATCTGCACAGCTTCCATCGACCCAGGCATGATGATATATTGGTGTACTGTCTAGGTATTATCACTTGTTAATGTTCTGAATACTGACTTGGTCGCTGCGGCGCGATATCGCCCCGGAATGTAGTTAATCCAAATGCGGAAGTGGCTGTACCGAGGATAGTCAAAGGGGTCAGTGATTGACCCGTCAATCATTGAAGATTGTCTTGACTTATTTGACTGACCCCATCAGATGGGGTCAATGACAGCACTGGTTGAGCTCAGTGCACTAATCCTCCTAAGTTGGCATCCAATACCTGATCGCTTGGGGAAAATGCAAGCCGCTCAAGTCGAATCACAGAGACAAGAGATGCCTTCGCTTCACTCCGGCACAGGGGGCTTCTCAGAATCACAGCTCTCAAGGTACATGGGCATAGGATAAATTGCATGTAATTCAAGACAGATCTGCCAGAGGTGCCACTGGTGTTGCAGGGAGATTAAAAAACAAGAAAATTTCTCAGAATCCTGTGGCAAAAAGGTTGATTCAACATAATCTGGTGCACCACATCGAGGAAAGATTGAGACATTGGGGTTGACATGTCCCGTTCTTTCCACATTGTTCCCTCAATGGTCTCTCCAACAGTACTACTACTATCTATGTAGTCCTCCCCCTGCATCTCCCTACTCTCCCAACACTCTGATCCGACCTCCCAACATCTGTCATCAGGAGTCCTGTGCCACTCACAGGCCAACCTCAGTCTCCTGGCTCGAGATGACCTGGGATGTGGTGATCGTGATGTGCTGTGACATGTATATGTCTCTAGGCAAACCTCAATGGTCTCTTGGCAGCAGACCTCACCTGAAACACCCTAGGATGTGTCAAGCTGTGCGATTCTCGACACATGCCACAGCAGCATGATGGCATGCAGCAGCGGAGAGGTCCGCAGCAAGTCCTCTGCGTCCCTTGTGTACGCAGTAGTGTAGATTCCAGCCTCCATCGCATGCATAGCTTGTGGAATGGGCTTTGGGTGGGTCCATAGACTGTTGAGGCACATAGCACTGTACTTCCATAGAGCCGTTTCAATCCATATGCATTATAGGTTTTCATGTGTTGCAACACCTGTGCCACTGCCATGAAGTCCATCCCTCCCTTCAAATTCTCCTGCCATTGCAAGGCATGGCGGGTTCTGAAAACGACAAGCTGCCGCTGATGCCGTTCCGAAAAGGGTGTGTCCATTTAAGGAAACTCAAGGGCAAAAAGACAACAACTGAGCACCACTCTTTTTTGAAATCAGCTGTAGGAAATTGAACACAGACCAGAAATTAAAAGATCTACCTGCCCAAGTGCTCCATTGATCCGCCCAGTGTGGTTAGAGTAAGCTTATTTGAGCGTGAAAGTCTGCCATATTTGATAAACATTACTAGTTCAAGTTGATACTAGTTGAGATTAATGCAGTCACCGAGTTCCCCAAGGTGTCGAAACTAAGCAAGGCGGCTATGTTAGGGTTGGGTTTCGTATACCCCATCCCCTATCATAGCTGACTTAATTATCGGTGGTCGGATCACTGTACACTCCGTAGCAGTACAAATACTGGACACTTTATTTACCATCCTTTAGCTTTACCTTGATCTTACACTACGTGCACTACACTTTGACAATATGCATTGTTCGAAGTTAGCATGTCCATGAGCTTCATTGTACGAGCCTAACAGGCTAGCTGTTCAGGCTGGAGTGCACATTTGAGGTCATTGACAGTTGACCACAACCCAAACTTGCATAAGGGACTCATCAATCTGGGCCGAGATAAGATTGGCTTGCAGAGGCAATTTCGGGTAACATGGATCAAAGGTTAGCCTTCAGACAGTTGATGCCTTCTGGCTTTGAGTGTAGAGAATATTGGCAATGTAACAAAGTTTGCTGTCTGACATATTAATGTTTTTGGGGCAGGTCGAAAGTTCAAAGGGGTGGGGGTCTGAGTTTATGGGGCGGGGCTCGAGTTTTTAAGGGGCGGAGATCCGCTCATGCCCAAAATAAACTACCCCATGGGGTAGGCTATATATGGGGTGGGAATCATCAAAACACTCTTATTTAAGGGGCAGAGGTGATGTCGGAAAAATCCTATTCAGCTTTGATCGGCGGTGAACGCGTTCCAAGCCATTGCATGGCCAAATGGCTTTAGCTGGCTTCCAACATACAGTTCGGAATCCTCTAACCACTTCCAAGCCACGGTGAGGGTTCCAAGGTCTGTCATGCCTGGAGGGTGCTATACAGCCTTGCAACTACTTCTGAGGGTCTCAAACCTGCCCAGGCAGCAGGGCATTATTGACCGCCAAAATTCCGATAATTTTAATACAATGCACACAAATGGAGCAGTAAAAACATTTGTATTAAGCAAAGATATCAAGTACAGTGCTTATGTACGAGTCGCAATGAGTGTAGTATCTCGTCTGAACACCAAGATCAGCACAGTAGATAACCGAGTCAACAGTCAACATACCAGGGGAGATGGAAGGAACTTAAATAAAGACACAGTCAGTAAGAGAACGAGGGCACAGGGGGGGAAACTGTACCTGAGGATCGTGTTCTGCAGGAGTACTGCGTCAGGAGGATATGGCAGGGAAACTACGAGCACACATACTTGGCGATGGAAAGATGCTGGAGTCTTGAGTTGTTAAATGAATTATTTCAGTGATTAGCACACATTCCTTGGATGAGAGCGAAGGTGGGGGATGGTGGTGGAAGGGAAGGAAGAGAGGTGGAGTAATGGGCATCACAGAGTGGGGTCTGATATAAGCACCCCAAATTCATGACATCACTCGCTCCACCTCACCCCAAAATGCTACACCGCCGTCCTGCGCCTCTGCAACCCACATCTAATGTCTATCCCTTGCTGCACATCATCCAACACTACCCACGTCTCTGACTCTGAACCCGAGCGGGAAGCTCGCCATCGCAATACACATACCTTGAGATGGCATGGGACACGTTGGAACTCACATCGAGCCTTCGAACAGCTCGAGACTGGTTCTAAGGCCCTCTGCCAAGCCTTTGAAGCACTCCGAAGCCGTCCCAAGGTCACATGCTGAGCCCTGCTGTTGCAAGCTGAATGGCTTTTTCCAACAGAGTTTATATGGGGTGAGATTAAATGTACATCGGGACCGCCATGGACCCAGCGCTTCATATTCAATCAATGTCGACCTCGCTCTGAACGACCAAATGCACTCCACTCAGATCACATCGGGAAATTGTGTCTTTTGGCGTAAGTGCACATCGCCTGTGATTCATCGGGGCTGTCCAATGTCCCTTACTACTCCTTTCCAGAAATACCGACTGCCAAGGTGATCACACCCTCCAGTTGGACGGTACAATTGTCGACTTCAACGCTATCTGTGGCGGAGGGTGGCAGAACCGCATCTCATCTTACAAGTGTTGTGATGGTGCATCATGGTGGTGCTGCGTCCACCTGGTGTGCTGGCAACATACCAAAATGTACTTGACTAGTGCTAGCCATGCATGATAGACTATTCAAATGACAGTTGCCGTAGTCATTTGGCCAGCGAAGGAGAATATTTTGGCCACACTCGACAATGCACGGTGCCTGGCAGACTTACGGCAAGTGCTTGCTATTTCCTTTTGGCTACTTATTGGTAGTGGTTACGAGTCTAGATGCTTCGGTGCGTTCTAGATGGCGATTACCGTGCCCATTGTTTGTTCAAGACGATGGCCGCCTTAGTCCGTTCTTCGTTAGCAGATACAGCAGATACTGGATCTCCCAAGTAAATACTTAATACGGGCATCCTCGGAGGATGAACAGCATCCTGCGCGGAGATAGCAGATTCAATCGCTGATTAGGAGCCCTCACTGTGCCAGTTCGATGACTTTCGGGGAGCTGATGAAGGGCAGT
This sequence comes from Mycena rosella, assembly GCA_029378255.1. Classification (NCBI taxonomy): domain Eukaryota; kingdom Fungi; phylum Basidiomycota; class Agaricomycetes; order Agaricales; family Mycenaceae; genus Mycena; species Mycena rosella. Next base: position 47,846 of record JARKIE010000102.1, on the reverse strand, counting down.
TATTCCAGGTCCAGCATCCTGATTCGGACGCTATATGGTGTCTTATCTACCTTGTAGGACTTCATGAGGACTACCATTGATTCTTCTTCAGGATGGGTTCCGATTTGCATGTTCGCTTCCATATATTATCGACTTTCTGACTGGATTGAGGGGTCGGTGGCTCAGCAATACAAAAAAGTGGTGATCATAGCCGGAGGGATTTCATATCATAACCAGTCATTTAGTCTTCGGACTTACCTGGTCTCTTTTAAAGGACCTTTTCATTGATTCTGGCTCCGAGTTCCTCGGTCAATAAATCAATCTGCAGATACCTGTCATATACATGCTCACCGCGACGCCTCTGTACTTGTTTGACGAACCCTTGATAATATCCGGTCCCGTAGCCTGCAACACCACCTCTAATAAGTACGTTGAAATGTTACTCAGCAACCGAAAGAGACCGAAACCGTGTTGAATTAAAACCGTCGGATGAAATTAGAGGTTGTCGATCACCGCGGCCGACTAAAGACTCGGATCGACAGACACAGCAAAGGACGATACATTCCCTCCGCAATCAACGGTATCGGTTTCAAAACCAAACTTGGAACACAGCACGTAGGGTTTTTCTATGAGGCACAAGGATATAGAAGGAGTCCGATGCACCTGATTTTGCTACTTGAAAAAATTGTAACAAATGACGAGAAAATTTGTGAGCCTTGGGTACAGCGGCGACAAATTATTCAGCTCAATTTGAAGTACCGAAGGTGGCCTGAAAAGCCTGGCGGTGCTGGAACATAGCATATTCCCCATGACAAGGATTAACTAGTACTCATGGGATACAGCTTGTTGATTCGGACACTGTGGATCATGAATAATATGTCCTGCGGCCCAGCTCATAGAGACGGTACTTTATTTAATAGAACCCACTCTGATTTCCGATGTCAAAGTCTATTTTTTCCGAGATCCGTCGTATCTCCTCGCTCCGATCATATTAAAAGCTCTAGCGAGCGAACGACATTTCCCCCCTTTATTTACCACTCACGATGCCCACACAAGTTGTGCTTACGCTGTGTGTTTCCCTCAAGTCGTACGTGAATGTTTGACGTTAATATTAACCCCTCTTAGAGCCGGACCATTGGTGGGGAATTCTCTTCGACATGACTCGCCTACTTATTTTTCTCGGGCACTCAGTTCATTGGGGTGATTCTGGTGTGGGCACTCCTCGGCTCACTCATTATTCAATTATGTCAGTGGAACGACATAGCTATCCCCTATTACAGTGGCTTACCGTATTTCTTCTGCCCCAGACGACTACCACAATACCTCTCGAAGCTCCGACCGTCTATGGGTCCAGATTCTTGGTTAGCTTGAAATTAGAGGCGCGTATGTGATTCTAACTTCTCTAACAGTTTATATGGTCTTCCTACTGGACCTCTTGCAGACTGTTCTGATCACACAATCATCTTGGATCGCGCTGATTGTGAATTGGGGAGATGCAACCGCCCTGATAAATACCCCTTGGTCCTCCGCGACTACACCACTTTTAAATGGATTACGTGAGGCTCACCGTGGTACCGGTTCACTTCTGTTAACTGAACAATGGTAGTTGCTGCATGTGTTCAGTGCTTCTTCGCTTGGTTGGTCTCGAAGTGTTGCCTCCAAAGCGCCGGGAATGGCTGATCTTGCACATCAGGAGAATTTGGCAGCTGACTCATTCCACTATTGGCCGGGGCATTGCTATTGTCATTGTAGCGGTGTGTTCACAACTACAAATCATTGTGGTGCACCGTTGAACTTCACTTCAGCTCGCATTGATGCAGCTTGCTGCAGCTGCAGCCGTAACAGCCGAGGTACTCCGACTTCCAGTGAATTGCCATTATTTTGACACTGGTATAGTATACACTGTTCAACAGAGACTACAGCAGGCTCCCCGAACTATCCCATGCTGACGATGTAAGTGAACCATTTCAGGTTTCAGAACATACCACATTAGTTTCAGACCCGCCTCATTGGGAATTTTATCTGCGACACCGTAATAGCCACTTCTATGGTCATCATTGTACGTACGGATGGACTTCCAGTGTTTCTGGCACTGAGATCACTTATGTATTATAGTTGGCAAAGGCCCACCGACAATCTCACTTCAAGGCGACGGAGACGTTACTCAATCGCCTAATTGTCAACACCATCGAAACCGCTGCGATAACTGCAGGGGTTACTCTCCTTACACTGATTTTGTTCAAAGTATCGCCGGCCACCTATTATGACATCGTAACGTTAGCCCGGGGCTCTTACTTTTATCACGAGAAATTCGAATTGACAGTTGTTCAGGGATTACGTGTCGGGAAGAATGTATGTTCTGCTGCCCAGATTTTGAGTCATCATTAATGCCGTGCAGATATTCGAATGTGCTTGTCGCAACCTTGAATGGTCGACATCGTTCGCGCAATGGGCTTTCGAGTATCAACAATTTTGGAACGGTCGATTTCGCACATGGGACTGAGATGAACACATTTACCGCGGCACAGCACACGACCATTACGACCGTTAGTGGCCAACTGAGGGGTGTCGCTATTTCCACCACTGTCGATACGAACGAGGTAAGTAACCCTTCCGGCTGGCTATAAGCTACCCAGCCTTACAGCAAACAGATGGCCGATAGATCTTCTCTGCCAAAGGTTACTGCGATTTGAGCTTTGGGCCAAACAGTGGTTGCCATTCCATTCCTTCAGCTTATAACTGCTCTGTTTTATTTACTATTCTGCTGTAATGGGTTTCATCTATCCTGTATCTTACCCTGCCATTAAGCCTCTTGACTATTCCAAGAATGACTAAATCAAGGATTGTGTTCAGAGCAGGGATCGTTGGTGTCGTATTTCATTTAGTATCACTCACCACCAAGTCCATGGAGAAGACTGTGGGAGTTGGATGAACACGATTTGGAGCGACAAAAGAAACGAGAAGACAAAGACTGCGTTCCCTGGGCCTGTCGGCACAGCCTGTGCCGAGCAGCGTCGGCAGAGGTCGGCGGACCCGGAGGTAGGCAGATTATGCTGATGTCCGGGCATAGTCCGCCTACATCTTCGGCTCGCTGACGGTGTTTGTGGGATCAAAATCTCCTTAAAGGGCTCAACTGTATTCGGTCGAGATCAACCAATCCCAGAACCGTTCGGCTTGATCCGGGTACCGATCTTGCGTGCGTGATTGATGCGCGCACGAACCATCTGGTTCGACTGGCTTTGTTCTCAACGAATACCCTACCTTGCAACATGATGCAGATATCCAAAGCTTTTGTATTTTCACCTAGATTTTCCTCACACAATGCTAGATTTGTTCATCGCCAACTGGCAGCAGATTGATGTCATTTCCAAACTACGAAGATTTTCATCCAGAAAATCAACAGGTACAAGGTTAGCTCAATTTGGCGTCGGATATGGGACGAAACACTCTCAGCCAATATTCTGAGGCTACGGACACCAGCTGATGGTGGTTTTTGGCTTCTGGTTGGAATATGGTTGAGCAGCATTGAACAGATGCCCACAAGCTGACCGGTGTTTGAACCACCTTTGGCGACCCGGTTTGTCCTCGAATATGATATCAATGTTGAGTTCCACAGGTTTTAGAGTATTTCTGGCCTTGTTGAAGGCCAGGACCATGTTCAAACCACCTGGTTTTGTTATGCTGAAACACGGGTAGGGACTGGATTAAGTTGGCCTTCAGTTCATGTGCAGTACTAGTAAAAGGACACACACATTGCTTCCATTGGTGTTGAAGTCGCGCCAACAGCCTAAATACGTAGGTAAAAAAATACACTCCTCCGGGGCATGACAGGAGCTGAGCTAGGAGTACAATGTGTGTACTTGAAAGGTTGAACTCTCTCCTTCTCTTCTCTCTTTCTCTTTCTCTTCTTCCCTTTTTTAGTTATTTATTAAGTATTATTCAGCACCCACAAACACTGTTACCGAGCCACATCTTTTGCCATCTCCTCGCCTCCGCGACGGGTCTGTAAGTCACCCGTTGCCGTTTTTACGTCAGTGTGTCACTGTTTACCTTCGGTTTCCCATCATTTTGCCGTCGGCTGATCAAAGCCAAGCTCGCCCCACGTGAGCCTACTTGAGCCCACTTGCCCACCACTTGGCACTGAGCATCATATAATTTATGAGTACACTCAATCAAGGTCGAACGAGACAGCATCGAAGCACTCTCGGGTTGCCGTGCGATGCTTCTTCACCATATGGATTATTTTCTATTATTGCTGGTACTGGTTCGATGATTATTAGGGAATTTAGGGTCGCCGTTGGTTGGGTACCCGCCAGCCCGCGACCCGCTCTGCATCATATTGGGGGCGAAGGGAGGAGCACGATGGTAGGGGGAAGAGCTGGGTATACGACCGCCCGACCGGCGGGGCCACGCAGGGAAGTCTCCGAAATCAGACTTAAAGTTTCGCAAATCATTTGAGTCATCAATCATACACCACAACGAGGCTATCCACTACCACGGATGAGGAGCGAGTGGTATGCAAGGGCCAGGGTCTGGCAAGTTGTTTTGAGGGCAAGAGCAGAGATCGGCAGGGGATGTTAACCCGACGCCTGCAGAGGTCAGCAGTGTGTCAGCCCAAGAGGTGCTTGATCGGAAGATCTTGTCCTCTGATGTGGCCACGCGAGCGAGAGATTTGTAATATCCGATCATCTCGCGCCGATTCGGCATCGGTCGGCGTCTCGGCGTGGAGTGCGACTTTGAGCCACTGGCAAGATATTACTATTTACATCCAACACTCTTTAGCGTGAATTCTAGGTTCGATTAATATGGTGCAACGCACTAGCATCTAGGCGACAATTTTTGCTTCGTTGGTGACGGTCTATAGCCCAATGACCCCGGTCGGAGCCGTGTTTTATGTAATTCGAGCATTTGGAGCACAACACCTCTCGTGTCCCTGCCCCGGCGTCTCCCCTCTCTCGGGCATTGCCAATGTTATGCGACGACGTGTGCGGGCCAAGATCTGTAGTATCTACTTGCACGGTATGCACACCATGCACAGGGTTGACACTCGATGTTGATTGCAGTGTTTAGCACGTAATACGCGCTAAAGGTTGTGGTTTGGGTGCGTCGACGTCAGACGCGATGCGCTAGGCGGACACGGTAAGCGGTGGAAGACAAGTTGATGCAGAATTGCCGCAGTGATCGCCGCCAACTTGCCGGTGTTTGCTAGCACAAAATACTCTCCTTATTTTGGGGGGGGTCGTGGGAACGTAGGACAAGATCTTCCGATCAAGCACCTCTTGTGTCAACCCAGGTCGGTACAACTGTGCCGATCTGATGTCAGCAGACGTCAGCGTACGTCAACCCGGATCGGCAGGCTGTGCCGACCGGTCCAGGCACGCAGTGAAATAGAATAGCCAACGGAGATGCCGAGACCGCGGTGTTTGATCAGTGAATGGAGCACCGCAAAGCCCGGTGTATGTCGAGCTATGAAAAATCACACAGTTGGTCGTGGAGGATATACGAAACACTAACACACGACACACAGCACATTGGCTCCGTGCTGCCTTTGATTTCGAATGTGCCGTGTTTGAAAACTGCCATTAATTAATAATTTGAGCAGCCCGCTGCGCGGCAGTGCCGATATCTGACTTTTCCCACTCAATTATCTTATTTCTTGTCCAATGTATGACCTCTTCCCAGTTTTCTCGTTGAAGCCGAGTTCCAGTGTGAACATGGAAGCATGGATGTAATTTTCTGAGGCAACAATAGAGACATGATAGGCAGTATGATTCGAAGGCGTACATGTGGAGAGGAACTGTGCAGGACAATGAGGAGCATCTGATATTGCAAGTTAGCAAATGGTAAATACAGATTGACCAAAGGAAAGGCGGCAGACCTCGCCATGTCTGAAATATCCCGATTTGATGGTGTGGGAGCACAATGGGTGGTATCCGGGCCCAGTAGCGCAAAAGTAGTAGGAGAGATGCGTGGAGAAGCGGATGAGGGACAAGGTTAAGATTTTCGCCGCTTTGTCGCAGACAGAGATGAGGTGTCGTCCAACTTTCGCTTGGGTACTCGGCCCCTAGATGGAGCAGAGGATTTTGGTAGAGAGGCGCCCGAAATTGAACCAAACCCAGAGGACCCTACCAAGGGAGCAGTGTCCGATGAGAGCGCGGCGGCAATACCCGAGGCCGTAATGGGAAGCTTGCCGCGCCGGATGTTCGGCGTGGTCAGCACAGCATTGGATCGCTGTAACTGATTGACAGCTTCCCCAGCGTCCACGCCCTCTCGCACGGCAGGGGGCTCGCATGCCTGAGCCCCAGCACCGTACGACCTTGCTACGGCTTCCGATGCTATTTGTTCTTCAACTCTTGTGCCATATCGCTGGATGGTTTTCAAGTTCAAACACTTTAAACAGCGGAATTCGACCCGCGCGTCCTCTGACCGGCGACAACAGATCTGGGACTTTGAAAAGGGAGTAAGAATAACAAGTCCACTCAGCGACATAACTCGAGAAAGCATGACATACAGCGACTCAGTCCCATGGTGCCCAGTCAAATTCACGATGCAGTTCTCGATCGTTTTCCCTTGGGCTTTATGAGCAGTCATTGCAAAGGCGGGAAGAATGGCAACTGTGTACGTTTGACGGATATATTTTGCCAGAATGCGGATGCTTAAAGGACATCGTGACAGTGTCAGTCAGCGCAACTACGTGGTGAGCTGGTAAGTCGGGCATTATGCCGAGGGTTGTGTTGGGAGCTTCCACCACACACGACAATGCATACAGTCTACCATCGGGGCGCAACTCGTAACGAATGCTTCTCAGCCTTCCCATGCATCCCTTCACCACGCCACCTTGCACGTCGAAATTCCAGGAAATCATGACTGGCATGCCAATAACCAATGGGATACGGCCGAGGCGATAACAGGTTTTACCAGAGTCTGGCTCGGCTAGTTTCGTCTGCAGCGCGGTATCTTCTATCAGCCTATTTTTTGCCAGGCAGTCCACAGAATAATACCAATGCAGTGGCTCCCCAGACAGAATCACAAAATCGAGTGCCATCCTGATGTTGATCGCATTCTTCATAGCATTCTCGGCGACTATGACGGGGGCAGTACGCCAAGGTTCAGAACTCCAATTTATGTCAAGGTTAGATGCTAAACGCGTATTTAGCAGGTCATAACCCGCGTCTGTACACCGGCCATCTCGCAAGCGATTGAGCAATGCCACGAACTCTTCATTTTCAGGGCCAATTTGCCTCATTGGTCGAGTTAAGATAACCACCGTCTGTACTGATGACCAAAGCAGCTTCCCGAAAACCACTTTTTGGCCGGACTTCGTGGCAGCTTTGGCGATTGTTTTTTTATCAAGGTGGCTGTACAAACGAGTCTGTCCGACAGGAGGAAGCTGCGCAAAGTCGCCGGCAAACACCACACTTATACCACCAAATGCGGAAGTACTGCCTTTGGCGACACTGAGTGCATGGCTTATATCATGCAGTAACGCGTAACCGACCATTGAAATCTCATCGATGAACAGATAATCAACACCCTCCCACATTGCCATCAACTCTTGCTTGTTCTTCGCAGACCGTGCACTGGACTGATGCTGGTTGAACATCAAAGCTGCATGAAGAGTCATCCCAGATATGTTCCAAGCGGCGACACTCATATACGACGATAATCTAAAGCGGTGTCCTTGCCCGCATTGAATAAAAAGGTCTTCCAATGCATAAATGACTGCTGATTTTCCTGTGCCGCCTTGCCCTCCGAGATACATTCGTAATGGCTCATTGTCTTTGCCGCTGCTGTGTTCCGCAACAACTCGAAATGCACGGGCTTGTTCAACATTGAGGGTATGTTTTTCCACGACTGCTTCTATGCTAACCTCAGAGCTAGCGGATGGGGCAGACTCAGATTCGCGCTCAACCAGCTGGTATACATCGCGTATGAGGGCTTCAGCTGGAACCGAAAATTGCTCCCTGAACACTGAGCCGTCAGAAACGCCGCCGGAGTCTTGAGCAGTGGGTGAAGGCTCTTGTCTGTTCTTATTGCTTCCAGAGTCCACACCAGATGCCCATTTCTTCCATTCCTGTTTCCGTGCCTCGTAAGTCTGTTGCCACAGAGCTTCAGCATCTTGCTTTCGATCCTCCACGCAGGTATGCAACGAAGCGGTTGTAGGTAAATGCCCCGGCATACAAGAAACACGGCCACCGATAATACCGCTGTGCTCCGCCCACTCGATTGCTGCGAGAATGTCATCCCGAGATCGCTCACCACGCTGAGATCGGGACAAGTCCATGGATTCGAGATGAAGCAACACATCATGTTCGTCCTCTTCGCCAAACTCGTCGCTTCCGTGTCCTCGCCGCTGCAGTTCAAGAGTTAAACCGCCTTGGCGCCTTGAATGACAGTTAGCATAGTGAGCATCCCTACTGTCCTTGCATTCATGTAATAGCTGCATATTATTAATGCATTCCAACGCCTCAGCAGTGCATTCATCCCTCAGAAAATGTGTGTATGCTTCAACCCAGGATTGATTAGCATGACACAGGTCTGCGGCATGACGCCAGGGCTTGAACAATATTAGCATCAACCTAGCATGTTTCGCTGCAGATTTTTCCTGGCCGCATCGGGAAATGGAAGGACCAATAGGGACCGGGATTTTGCGATTGCGGACCTTGATAGTGTGTGTGGCTGATTCGAGATGGTTCTCTACGAAATTGACTCGGGGCATACACTTCCCACGATAATCGAGAATATTTGCACGGGTCCATGTTGGTGTTTGGGTACTGGGGTCAGTTTCGGTGTCCTCTTCCTCGTCGTTGCTCTCCACATCGGAGTCATCTTTGGTAGCCGGGCGACTCTTTTTCAGCCGTTCTTTTTCGGTCTGAGCAACAAAATCCCAGACATTGACGTCTTCGAGCAATTCACCTCTGGAATGGTAGTTGATTGGCATTCGGAACAAGGGTCCCTGCATTGTTCGTCTGGAGTGTGATCTGATCTTCGCCGTCTACAAACAGTGTTTCTTCGGTCTCATCGGGGACTTCAGGAATTAAGTCATCGTCCGGATCAGCCATCTCCAATACCTGTTCGGGAGTATCCAAGTCCAAGTCGGTATCTGCTGGCTCTAGAGGGGATTTCGGTGCATCCTTCACAGGGTAACATTCCAGACTCGGTTCCTCCTTGTTTATGAAGCCCTCCAGACTAGTCCAATATAAATTGACATATTTATGACTTGTGAAGTGGTCCTCAAAATCCATAAGGTAGGAGACAACCTGCTGCGCTGATAATTCCTGCTTGGAGATTAATGAGTGTGCACATTTCTGTCGCAGTTTGCAAGCTCGTGATTCCAAGTAATCCTCCACTGGATTGTATTCCCCAAGCTTGGTAACTGCCATTTCGAGCGCGGCATATGCGACATGAGCCTGCAGTTGTGATTTTGTAATATAGTCTGTGAGATAATACAATATGGCTTTCGAAGCTGGCCCTGAGCCAATAAATTTAATGTCCATGTTGCAACGGATGGCTTGTAACATGGTCGAGTTGAAATTATTGACAAGGCCGTCCAGGCAGCGCAAATGGAACTCCCCGGTTTCGGGATCAAAAACACTAACAGGGTTCTTGTCAGAGTGTGCTTTCAGCGATGAAGAGAGCTAAGACCAGAGTTATGCTCGAAGCCGAGAGGCTGTGCGTAGTGAATGATAGTCATTCATTGGCACTCGGGCCAAGGTACTGCGTGAAGTATGACAATGCTATGTAACAAAATGCTCGTGTGTACCATTAATAACCCAGAGGCGCCGGGGATCACGGCGCTTCTGCAAAGGAAACAAAGAGGTAAGGTTCCAAATAAAGTGGAAGAATAGTATTGAATGTATACAGTGATAAATCATCATCATCATAAACCCCCTAGCGAATTGCTCAAGGAAGGCGGTGCTTGCTACTCTTGTGTAGGTCGTAATTGGCCGGGATTTCTGTCTGGGATTATAGGCCTCCTTCTGGCCGACCTGGGCATATAAAAAAATCTGTGATTCGATAAGGTTTTGGTGGAGAACGAGTGTGCCTTGTCCAAGAGACCAAACTTGGCCAAATAACGAGCACGCAAAACACTAGAAAATACCGGCTGGAGCCTCAACTGGCCGGATTGAAGCCGCGAAAGGTGATATTCGGCGTCCCAACTGAAAACCCTTGTGTGATGTTGGAGAGCCAACAATGGGCGACATGATGCTGCACCTAGTCCGTTTTTAAGTGATGGGTCCCGATTGGGGTTGAGCCTTATTACATAATCACGTTTTGAGGCCCTTGCCCTCGCTCTTAAATTTTGGGAGTATTCACGTCGTAAAGGCACAGATGTTTAATGTGTGCGCAAATATTTCCATATTTTTGCAATGCCATGGGACAAAGCTATTGACAAGTCAAATTGATGGGTTTTGGCCCGTTGATGTCCCATCACATTGAAGGATGAGCCCCTGCACTCATTCAAGCGCCATTCAACAAATTTTAAAGAGACAGATCATTTCTAATATACTCCGAATTTTAGTTCCACCCCAAGAAACTAGAGAAAGAGGTGCCGCATAGCGAAAACGGCACCAGGGCAGCTAAGCGAAGATTATGTAACAAGGGCCAACCCCAATCGGGACCCATCACTTAATAACAGACTTCAACACATCGAGGTACGAGATCATACCGTGTTGAAGTCTGGCTCTGAGAGACTATGCTGCACCGGTGCTTGGGGAATTTACGGGAAAATGGGCCAAATAACGGTCCAAACAAAATTAAATCCTGAGCATGCCCCAGACCCAATTCCTTTGCAAATGGGAGTTTTATACCGAGGAATTTCACCTCACAACATTTCGGAGCTGTCGCACCGCTTCTTTCCGTGGGCGGAAGATGGATAAATAATGTTTCCTTGGTCTAAACGACGACACTTATGCTCGCGCTGCTTTGAACAGTTCCATCGAACTCTCCGGCAAAGTTAAAAAGTCGTGGACTAAAGATCTCATCAAGGCTGCTTCAAGGCTGCCGTTCCACTGTCCAGATCTCGCTCTAACTCGGTCTATGTCTATTCGGGACATTGGGAACTACGCAGATCTAGTATAGAAGCTCTGCATGGAATGGCTACAAGACGAAATTAACTCATCCAAAAGCTCTACATGGCCGCCGTGAACCCCAGAAGGATAAAGCACCAACTCAAGTTACTTCCTGCATGCGGCATTACTTGTCAATGGTGATGATTCGAAAGCACTGAGAGGCTCTAATGTTGAGTCGTAGACTAAATCAAGTCAGAACTCAGACCAGTTGATGTAAAGTCAACGTCTAAATGTATTCACCTAAATCAAGTCAGAACTACGAGTAGGTGAGTATGAGAGAAATAAAAGGCTCACCTCAGACCAGTTGATGTAAAGTCAACGTCTGAGGTGTGTACGAAGTTCGGCCAGTATATATACTAACTAGACGAACTAAAAAGGTAGCGAGAGCTGTAATCTTGTATCTACAGCTATGTGCACAAAATATTCGAACAATGAGAAACGATAATAAGGAAAGACGAAAACCCATTGTCCAGGAATAATTGCTGTTCAACAGGAACGATGATCAATGAGGAGCCCGACGAGAACACGGACTTGATCAAGGTCCGATTGCAAATTCAGCATCTAACTTCTCTGCCGCTCTCAACTCACCTGTTGGCCGTGGAAGTCTTGCATTATGTTGATCACGTGTACGCACCAGTGCCTCGATCGGATCGGCTGTGCAGGTTCTGTAAAACAGATATTGAGACACCCGAACATGCCCTGATCACCTGCCAGTCCTTGGACCCGCTGATTGACCTTCGAGCAATTTTCTTGGCCAAACTCTTCTCTGATCTCCCAGACCTGCAACGCTAAATGGCGGAACTTTCGAATGTAGAGTTAGGCTTTTTGAAGCCAGATTTTTAGTCGGGGGGGGGGGGGGGGGGATTTATTATGGTCGCGAGGTCCACAACATGAACGACGAGTCTACCGAAGACGTTGCCTTGCCAAAAGTGGCCGGAGGCTAATACCAGAGGATCTTGAGAGGCCGGTTACAGCGATAAAGTGTTGGGGTGTCCGTAGCATACATTTGGTGTCATTGTATGTAGATCACGGACCCGCTATGTTCCTTAACGGGACCGCTGCGGTTAAAATCCTACTTCCTTCCTTCCTTCCACAAAGTCATTGTTTATCCAAGATCGACGATCGCCCTGGTTGCCAAGTATGCGCATGATTTCCTAAACATATTTTACGCCGTCCCCGTGTCCACTTGCATGCTTGAGAGGCTTAACTGAGTTGATGTGCTAACCTCATTTCGTCTTTTAGTGTTCCTTTGGATCTATGGCAGCGAGCTGGACGTTTCGACCGAAACCTGTGACCGTGAGCTCGTCCGGATGAATTCTGAGAGGCCCAGGGGCGATGGTGTATATACTAGTGCCTGTACAGTGGGGAATCCCTGGAACCGGTGTTCATGAGTTGGACCGTGCTGTGTAATGCTACCTACCTACCTACCTACGCTGGCTAGTATCCACATGTATTTAATTCGCTTGGCCGGCGTTGCAAACGGAGCCCAAATGTATGTCAGAGATATGTCTCCCATTGGCTGCATAACCGGCACTACCGAAACTTCGGACTCAATTCAGTCCTGTCGTTTAAAACGCTCGCCCGCGCCGTACGAGGGCATCCGTCACAAGGTTAAGTTAATTGGACTGAGCGCGACCCACGATGCGGAATGCAACGTCGCTTGATGGACAAGAAGAAGGCAGCACGCGAAGACAAGACACAACTCACGGTGATTACTGTGGCTGATTCGAGCAGCTCCATAATTAATGCCAGGAAATATCCAGAACGTTAAATCTCGCACTTCCAACCGTTTCCGAGAGAGGCGCCTTTCCTGAACATGATGTCTCTCATGTTTGTCTGGAATCCCAGAATCTTGGCGCCGAATGTACGCGCGGCCATCCGCTAGCAGGCCTCTCATCCCGTCTGAACCTTGGTGTTACTAATTGAGTTTCGGCATTAACCCAAGGGAACACGGCTGCAATTGACACCACCGGTGAGAGAACGGCATAAATAGTAAGGTTTCCGTGGGAAGGAGAAAGCATTACCGGCCGATGGTGGTTGGTACGCTTGCGGATTCAATCGTACATTTTCTATCTGCTCAAATGGAGGGACACCCAGCCATTATACCTCCTCCATCGCCTTCGAATTAAACTTCCCTTCCGTGGATAAGGATTTCATGGTTGCCGGGGATCCGCTGGAACCATCCGCAGGCGACTCACTGCGCGGTATACGCTCCACGCGAATTAGCAGGAGGTTGCACGTTATAGGCTGTCGGTTTTTCCTGTTCAACCAATTCCAACGCAAGTCTGAGATCCACTTACGATGATGTGGATCAGCTGCGACGATACGAGTGAGAATTTGGGTAGGACGTATTGCGCGGGAAGGACGTACAGCCAACGACGCGACATATTCGAGGTTGATACCGGAGAGATAGATGCCTAGAGTAATGATGACGGAGAGGGTGTAGATCATCCCTGTTTCGAAGAATACAATGGCCACGCGCGAGAGGAAGTGCGCCTGAATCACGCCTCGCAGGCTCATCTGCACTTCCGCCCTCCATAACCGCCGGACGATTAGATCTATGCAAGCGACGGGATCGTCGGCCAGATGGATGGTGGGTAGAATCGAGACGTACAGGTCGTTATGACGCTTGTCGTGAAAGTCAAGACGAGCGTTCCCGAGAGGACAGGGATCATGCTGGGGTCGTTCAAGCGCTTTGCACCGGGGAGCGTTGCCTCGCGAGCGGAGGCGGTGATTGACATCGCTGGTTACGTTTACCATGCATCATAAATAGATTTCTCCGACGCCTGAACTTAAATGACGTACCGGCCATTGCCAGCCAGCTCACAGCGGGAACGGCAATTGCGCGCCAATTCCTATCATATATGACAAAGCAGCGGTAAATCTAGGAACGAGTTTGAGTATGCAGTGAGCTTGTAGATAGCGGTGGTGCAGCTTACCAGGAGAGCGTCGCCGAGGGTGACTTGGAGGGTATCCTCAACGGCCAAAAACCAATGCTTCCAGCCGTTATTCCTGGTGTCGAAGAACTCCAGGGCACCCCCGGGTCCCTGGTAATAGATAAAAGCATCCATTACGTCCACTATAGCCAGGACTGCGCTGCAGGTCGAGACGAGAAACAAGAGGGTAGTGGCAGCAACCACGGGGAATTTAATCTCTCGACGGGGCTTGAACTTGAACTTCTGGCTGGCAGAAAAGAGTAAAGAGGAAATGCAAGGAACAAATGTGGTGAGCAGAATGCCTGGCGGGCAGGCTCATCGTCAGTCAATGTCGGAAAATGGTTTGGACACCGCACCCCAGAGACAGCAGCTGACGAAGCTTGCAATAAGCCGTGCGGCGTGTTCCTGCACATCCGACATAGGGGCACCGAGAGTCGAAATAAAATAGAAGTGAAAGAGAGGAAAGACTCGGGGGGCACGTCTCGCATGTGTCTCACTGGAATAAAAGGGGCACGCGCAGCGGATGCAGTGCATTGAGTTGCGGCGAAATCGGAGGGATCAGCGTCCCATCACGGGCACGTCATCCCTTGTTCTCGCGGACCCCGCCATAGCGCCGCGTAATATTGAATACTGCCTGCTTACTCACTCACGTACGAGCGTATAGGCATCGTGAGTTTCAGACTACCCGAACGGCCCTGGCTAGATGAGTGAAACGTGAGCGCTGCTTAGTAGACGTAAGTAGGTTCAAATAACTTGAATTATGAAAGGACTTGCCTGAGCGCCGTCCTGTGCGTCCAAGTCCGAAGGTGTTTTCAGGTAGATAGTCCCCCGATGTTGGGCGCTACGGAATGAGATGAGAATCGTCAAGGACACGCACCGTCAGGATTCCATCGCGGGACGCCCCGGACTGGTCTTGTAATCTTACCTGCCCAAGTTACCATCAGCGGTCAAAGCGGTGTTATACTTGTGTGGGAGAGATAGAGCGAACCGAACAGTAATATGCGCGAAACGCACATGCCGGTGCGGGCCATCGGCCCGCACCGGCATCCAAACGGCACCCCGAGCTACCACCGCCTCCCGATGGTTTCCACTGGATGCCGAGGGCGTTTCCTCTCCTATTTTTTATTTCTTCCATCCACCCTCTCCCTCATGGGTTTCCATTGGCCCCCACAGGCATCCACCATTCCTCAATCCACGCAGGCTTCCCATGATTTCCATCGGATCTCGTGAACTTTACACTCGAACTCAAGGCCAAAATTTTTAATAAGTCGTCCTCGCCATCTTTCAGCCAAGCCCCAATATCCACCGGTTTCTGTCGGTTCTCAGTGGACGTGTTCTTTCGATCCAACCGGTACATGCCCATGGATGCCGGTGGATCCCGGCAGTTCTCGTCGTGGCCCCCTGGTTTCCACTGGTCAGCCTCTTTTCAGCCTACCCATGTGAACCACTGGATACCACCACAATCCATTGATTCTCAATGTAACTCGCTGGTCCCCGTTGGACTACCTCTTTCCTAGCTACCCGTATAAGCCAATGGACATTGCTAGTCTCCCTAGTCAGACCAAATATCAAGATTATTATTTTTTGAAAATTTGGAGAGGGAAAAAAATAACCTGATATATGGTCTGATTCCACTTGCTTGGCCGAAACCGTAGGTCAGGCTTCCCGATTAGGACATTCCCAATCAGGAAGTCCGTGCTGAGCTCAACGAGGGGCCTGGGGAATCGTTGCGGGCCAGAAGTGGCAGAGGATGCATTACAATAAGGATTCCTCTCGAAAGACGTCTCAAACTGAACATTTTGGAATATGGTGCACATTTCGCTGGACGACGACGTGGCTGTGCAAAAAAAATCGCATGCTTTGCATTTACATTTGCAAAGGGAGCACAGCGAAATAAATTGAGATTAAAATCCAGGTAGATACCTAAAGAGGCTTTCTAGTTGTCGGACCACTTTTCAGAATTCAAATATGCATGGTGGTCACAGAGCAATACTTACGGCGGAAGGCCGACCTACGGCTAACATGTGTCAAGTAAAACTAGACTAGGACATTGCAGGTTTCCGGCGATATCCAACGGTGCCTCTTGGTTTCCGCCATCCCGTTCCAACAGCAGAAACCAATGGATACCATTAGTTCCCGGTAGTTTTTGTCAGATCCAACATGTATTTCAGTGAGTACAGAGCAATGTATATATAATTTGGCTCAGGCTTCAACATCTTCACCATTTACCGCAGCCCAAAACTCATCAGAAAGCTCCATCCCCTTCGCATGAATGCGCTTTTCCATGGTCTCACCATAAATCATCATCAGCACATGCACGAAGAAATCGTAGTTGACGTCGGACATCTGCTGGAGAGCAGCTTCAAAGCCGCCCAGCCATGAATTGAGTTGTTCGGCAGTTTCGGTGTTTAATGCTCGGGCTTGGTGAACCTCACCGTTTTCATCCTCCGCAGTCAGAATCAGGTCCGGCTGAGATCCATCCATGGGTGCAGGATTGCACCGTGTCCGACAAAGGACGTCCGAAGCCCTGTGACCGATATAGTGCCAAGCATCAACAATGAACTTGGTAGTGGCGAGCCAGATACTTCCAGCATTCTGTGTCACGATGTGTCGGAGCAGGTCGCACGTGCTGTCGTAAGCAAACCCGGTCTTGAATCTGGATAATCCTCCCAAATTGTGTCGAGGATTTTGAGCACTTGTGGTTCGCTCTCCGAACGATAACATTTTCCCCACCCGATTGGAACTCCACATGCCCACTGCACAGTTTGGAGACCGTAAGTTTTTTTCGCCTTGAACGTGTGAACCACCTGGTCTCCCGGCGTATTTCCCAGAGCCTGAAGTTGAACCCGAAGCGATGGTCCCCTGGCCTGCTGTTCGGACACCCCTGATCCCTCCTCCACCGCTGCCTGTTGTCTACGGATGACCCGCTGGACACCGGGGAAAGAGAGGTGGGAGAAACGATTCTCGTACATTTTTTGCCAAGCCATGTGTGCCTCCGTGTCGCATGTAAGAGCACCAGGTTGGCGAACGGGACGTCCGCAGGGAACAATTCCGCATACGTCTTTCAAGTCCAAGTGAGTCTCACAGAAGCGCCCATTCTTGTAGTTGTACAGTGGATTCTGACAATCATCCAGGGCACATTTCTAGTTTTAAATGTGAATGAGCCAACAATCCTTTCAGAGTGCTTCACCACTCACTCTGTGTCTGATAGTCTTCAGGTCCATGACGGCCATTCGAACGTATCCCCGAGGAGAACCAGCTGCTGGGGCCTCCAACTGAGGAAGAATATCCGGTACATTTTCAGGAAGACTCTGCTCCGGAGGTTCGTTCGTCTAGCAACATTAATTCTGCTTAGTAGCGAATGTGCAAAAGATAAAATCACACGAACTGGATCTGGCTCGGCTTCGGGCTCTGTGGTATTAGCCACAGCTGTATTTCCTCCCAGAACAGCCCCTTCCCGCACAAGATCCGAACGGTAACGTTTTACGTGTGTGCAATTCATGCAGCCATGTGTCATGGAAGTAGGCACCACTCCGCCATTTATTCCAATTGTTTTGCGCACAGTCTCGGCAAGCAATTGGGAACTCGGGTGTGCTTCGCAACAAAAATCGTCGCTTTTTCCGTGGGCAACCAAGAGTCTCCGAGAAAAGTGCTCCAGAAACAGACGCTGTGATTGACGATAGGTGACCTTGTTTTTTGGGTCACCGGTGCAATCGTTGACCCAGTCTGCCCAATTAGACCAGCCAGAATTAAATCGATGCAAGGCCTTCTCCTGTGCAACAGCAATTTTCCTCGAAACCCACACTCCCTGCTTCGAGACACGAAGCACCTCTGCATCATATTCCAATCGTTCTAATCGGCCGACGATCCCCGAGGACTGGTAAGTGATTCTGTCCGGATAATAATCTGCTGAACACTGTGCGCAGTGTGCAACTCACAGGGCAGCTTCAACCCAGTGAAAGGTCGAATCCAAGAGCTGAACATTTTGTATTTTGTCCCATCTCCGTCGGCGCAAGGAAGGAATGAGATTGGAGTCTCCCGGTGGGCAGAACACACAATTCAACCTAGATGTAGTGAGGATCGGTTTTGGACGGCGAAACTCGAAGGGGAAAGTGGAGTTTGTGGTTCGATCCAATCCTAGCATTAGATACAATTTGTTGAGGTCATTGCATATATCCTCTGCATATTCATCGGCCCGACCTTCTCCAAGCCCAGTGGTCCAAGCCTCCACATTGTTGGCCTCTGTCAAGAATGCCAGGGTCAAGAGAGTCACTAAGCTCTTGAACCAGCTTGTGCGTGCTGGTTGCCTCGGCTCCCGGCCTTGATTTAAATGAAGTCGGAGGATGGGGTAGAGTGAGATGATGCTGGCTAAGACATATAAAGCCTGCTGAAGAGCGAGATCGGGAGGGAAGTGTAGAATTTGGCTCCGGCGGGGACTTTCCAGGCAAGGTAATTGCAAAGAGAAGTCAGGACTGTTAGGCCCGGTTACAAACCAGTGGGGAATGTGCTACAACTAGGCTAGCTTTATAGACTTGGGTAATGACCAATAGATAAGGAATATCAAATAAGTAGGGTAGGGTGTAAGCATGGCAACAGATTGGATGACTCGCGGATCACCGCACGGGTAGATAACGAACCGCATGGCAAAGATATGGCTAAGCTTGTAAATCCAACAGGAAGAACAATTGCAGAATGAGAATCAGATCTCGGACTGATGACATCGTAGTGAGATTGCAAGATGAATGTAACGCTCGATCACACGGCGGCAAGATCAAATGTGGATGCAATTTAATTAATGCATAGTATTTGAAGCGGGAGGTATACTATTCTCTGAGTTGCGGTAGTGCGCCGACTCGGAGGTGGTTTCACGGGCGTTCGGGCCGATTAGTCATCTCTTTGCGCATGTTGTAGACAGATCTCACCTGCTTCATCCTTTGCATCGCGACATTGCGGGATTCGTCTGGCAGCTACCGATAGGGCATCCGGAGACACTACCCCAGAGTATATACTATTTTAGTATTAACTTGAAGGCAATGGTGGATGGTGCATCTTCAGTGCTTTAAGGCAACTGTAGATAGCATTAGCAGCCATCCGCGAGCGTAAAAGAGGAAGCGCCCCTTGCTGACCGCCCGGTTCTGCCGCGCCAGCACCAAATCAAAAAAGATCAGATGAGGAGGGTTGAATCAAGTGGAAAATGCGATATTGACACGGTCGGTACCAGCGCTGCCGCAGCCAGCGAGACGTGCGTCGGCGGCGTCGTCAGGGTACATCAAGTGAGTGTGGTATGCACGCGGAGACTCGGTGCTGTTGTTTCGGCGCGGACACGGCCGTTTCGGGGGCAGGATTTGGGATGCGGGCAGCTGGAAGGAGACGGGTGAAGTGCGAATCTGGCCGGGATGTTACATGAGCGCGTGGCGGGGAAGGGAAGAAGAGAGAAGTACTCACGCAGGTACACTGTAGTCTCGGTTGGGATTCGGGGGAGAGCGGTGCGTGAGTGGCTGGCAGGCGCTCTTCAGGGCAGCTGAAGAAGCAGTGAGTAGGGAACGAGGCACAAGGAGGCGATACACAATACAACACACCTCGCACCGTGCTCAGCTCAATGCGCTCGGGGTTCACGTGTGCACTTCGCACCTTCCCCGGGATTGGCAGTGCAGAGAGACATCCGCTCGCCGCGCATGCGCAACGACCGCGAATCCGCAGGCATCTCCGTGTGTGTGGGTCACAGTCATCGCTGCAAGGGGCATGAGCCAGGGAGAAGCGGAGCTGGTTGTGCAGCGCGTCACAACCTCGGAGTAGCTGAGCTCTTGAGTGCTACGGGTGATTTGCGTTGCAAGCACTCACTGGACGGTGCGAAGGAACTTTAATGATAGTAGATTCAGTTTCTCTGCGTGTTGAGGCATTGGGGAAGAGGTCGTAGGCGCCGTACTCATTGCTGGGGGTGGATAGAACGAGTTTGAAGAAAAGCAAGAAGCAGAGGAAGCAGGAATGGGCTGTATCCATGTGGGCGACTCAGGCATCTAGAAGCGAAGAAGGGGCGTGAGGAGGGAAAAGCAGGCGAGAGCGACGGCACGGGCGGTGGGCGGCAGGAAATTGGCAGGCCGGAACGAGTCTGAGTCGCGGAGGATTTGAGTCTTCGTTTGGTCCAAGTTCGTGATCGATTACCGGACGTCCGGTAACTCGCTCGATATCGATGCTCTAGCTTCAATCTTAAAGGAGAGTTGAATCTACATTTCAAGAATACTACGAGAGTTGAGTCTATGAAACAATGGAACACAATTTAAAGGACACGTTTACGAATTAATCCATGTCGCTGGAATCCGGCTTCGAATTCTTCTTCCTTGCTTGCTTCTCCTTTTTCGCAACCTTCTTCTTCTTCAATGCCCTCCTCTTCGACTGTCCCCCATCGGAAGAATTGCCGCCCTCGTCGCTGCTGTTATCGCTGTCGCTGCTACTGCTGTTGCCCCGGCGGCGTTTGCGTTGGTTCGCGGCCTGCTGATTGGTGTCAAGGTGTTTCTTCCATGAAGAGGGCTTCATCGAATTGTAGGTCGAGCCATGTTTTACCCCTCCGCTATTGAACCACTCCTTTGCCTCTGGGGTATGAAGAAGACGGTCATGGCCGAAGTACTTGTTGATATTGCCAATGGTGGACGTCTTCAGCCCTAATGCTAGGACAATATCGCTCTTGGTGAACTCCTGCCCAAGGAACTTTTCAGCGTCTGTGTTACTTGGTCAAATGCGGACATTAAATCAAACTAAAATATCTTGCCCTTCGGCACGAGGTAGCCCTTCCTTTTCTTGAGCCAAGGCTTGAAGAAATTAACCACCGCTTCGAACGCAAGATACTGCTTAAGAGCCTCCTCCATATCACCCACCGGCCCTGCAGGGTAAGTCTTGAGGTCGACTTTGGCTTCGCCAAGCAAATATACGTAAAATTCCTTCAGGAGCTCCGGGTTTTTGCGGATGTCGTTCATGGCCTGTTCTTGGCCTGTTCTTGGCCGCGCTCGCGGGCAATGTCCAAAGGCTTGTCTGATCCTGAGCCGGTGAGATGAGTCGGGCCTGCAGTCGAGGCTCCTGCAGGCCTTTCTGATTTCTGAATCTGAATCGAGTTAATATTTGTTTGAGGTAGATGGAAATGAAGCACACATTTCCCGCTGGCGCATCATAAATGATATCACCAGTATAATAGCCCTGGTCAGTGACCTCCAAATCAAAGTTTTTGGCAAAATCAAGCAGAAGCGGCCTGATTTCGCCTCCCTTAATGTGCTGCTCGACACTTCCGGCAGCCATAAAGGAAGGGCCGGAAGCTCCTTGTCTGATTCCGCGGCGCATAAAATTCCCTCCTCTAGCTAAAAGAATGTTCAGCCTTGAAATGTAACGATGGAACCGAGCATACTTTTCATTGGGGAGTTATTCTCAATGACAGCAGGAAGGAGCTCGGACAGACGGGTCTGATGAATGGTTGACCCGTCCGAAGCAATGAACTTGGTGATACGAACACCAGGGACTAGAACCTCTTGAGTTGGTTCGTCCTTCAACGAGATAAGCTTCATAAGAACTGAGTATGCCAATCAGTCTAGGTACGCCTCTGTTTTGGTTAACACACACCGGGCATTGTTTCAGCAGTCATATCCTTCTTCGGTTTCTCAGGTCGCCCTCTCGGTTTGTCAGGCCTTTTGTCGGAGTCTGCTTTCTTCTTTCCCTTATTGTCGTCTGGAACTACCTGGCCTTCGGCTTCCAAGTCCATGCTGGTCATAGTCAGGGGCGACGAGGATCCATCTCATAATTCAGCTGAGGTTAGTTTCAAGATAGTAAGTAGTATTTTACAGACACACTATGATCAATGTCTTCCACAGGGCTCTTGTTTTCTTCCGACTGGCTTTTCTCACCCTCATCTAGTAACCAGTTCATCTGAGCTCTGAATTGAAACGGTTTGATTTTGCCTACCGAGTGCCACATAGGGCGAAGTGTTTTTCTGTAGAGACAAAGGCGCGAAACTCCCTGGAGGATCCGTGGTGACCTTGAGCTCCTTCAGCTTTAGATCCGACCTATTACTATGCATTAATATAAAGTATAGATGTCAAAATAAAGAATGTACGCTGTAAGGGCCGAGGACTTTGCTTTCTCGAAGTCGTCCTCCACTGCTTTATCCGCACTCGTCTTAACAGTTTTCTTGGAAGGCTTCCGATCAGCCTTGTAACTATAAAGTCCCGCAAATCGAGGGACTTTGGACAACGTCGCTGTGTTGGCCTCCAAAAAAGGCCTGATGCGTGCCTGCAAAGCATCGACGACACCAGACGTTTCTAAACCCAAGGCTTCGGCTATATCTTGAAGCTCAGCCTTTTTGCGACTCTTGTTGACTGGCCCTGTGAGGGGTGCTCCCTGAGGGTTAGGGACCTTGTGGGATTCCGACATTTTCCGGTGGTGTTGGGCGGTCGAGGAGTGAGTCACAGATTTTTTAAGCGGGCAAATTCTCAAAAACACAAGTCAATATAGTGGAAACGAGTTCGCTGGATAACATTGGAAACTATTGGAATCCAATAGGGGCCAATGACACATCGGGCAATCCCTAATCAGGCAAGGTCGATCACGGATCATCCATATCTGATCGCGTTGCCCACGAGTCCCCTTTATCAACCATTGGTTGGTGAGAGCCGACAATAACCATTGGTAACTTCCGAAGAACTTGTAAGCGGCGGGCATATCACTCGAACCGAAGCCGAATACAACAACGCAGCGATGTCCCCCCCTTACAGCCAGTCAAACGTAACACCAGCTGCCGGGGATTGGCCGCCATTGGGAATAAGGGAATATCGGCCAGGAAGTCTGGCCAGGGATTCACATTCAACGTGTCTGTGTTCAACTTGTTGGTATTGTGAGTCCTCGGATTTCTTGGGACCGGTGTGGCGCTGTGGTGTGCTGCTGTCTAGCTGCTGTCGCGTTCGCCTTGGTCCTCTCGGTCTCTGACTCTCCTTTCGTACTCGCAGCAGCAGGGTGTTGGCTGCGGAGGAGGCCCGGTACAGAGAAATTGGCAAAGAGCTTGGGGGTCTCCGCATCTGGAGTTTCAGAACGGCCCGCGATGCAGCTTCAGTGGTGTTTATTGACCATCGGCTCCGTTACGCGGATCTTCAAGCAGGAATTGAATTTAAAACAGAGCTGGATGCTTTAAAAGATGACCACACCCTTGTCAGACTCGCCGGACTGCTGATTCCGCGATGGCGACGCACCAGAACGCTCGCGCGGTGGGAGCATACTGTTCAAAAGCCAACGAGTTCAAGGTCCGGGATAGTCCGAGGTGCATGTATAAAAAAGAGACAAACGAGTAAAGGAACCTAATCGGAAGGGCGGAAAATGGGGAAGACGTGAAATGGCACAGGCCAGGATTGGGTCAGTAAGGCGCAAGTCGCGGGCTGGCCGGTACAGTAGCTCAGGCAGCGGATTTGAAAGCGGTTCTTGAGATGTTAGTTTTCAAAATGCATCGCCAAGAAGGATTGTGGACAGGCTGTGCCACTGACACTGGTGGCAGTGGTTAGGCGGTGCGAGTCGGGGGAGACACGTGGAGATCGCCACATTTGTCCCCACACATCATTCTGCATATGGTAATTACGGCACGTGACTTACCGAGGCGCCGGCAGGTATCCGAAGGCAAGGACAATTGCAAGGGAATGAATAGCACAACTATGATTTTAAGGTCATTTTGAAGGAGGAATTCAATATATCAACCATAGAAGAGAATACAGGCAAAGTACACTGGTAGCTCTGCACATGCCACAATATAATGCAAGTGGGTGGCACAGACGCGCACTGCCGTTTACGCGTCAAGACATGTCGGGAGGTAGAATAAATATGGTGGCAAGGGGTAGGGCCTCAAAAGCCATGCAGAATAGGTGGCATGGGGCACATTGTAGCACAACTGCCAGATACTGTACTTTTACATTCAATTCAACCGTTACGCGTCACCCACCCCCTGGTCGATGGCGAATTTTGTTATTTTGTCACGCGTAACCCAGTCGTTGCTCGAATGCCATTTTCGTCACCCCCCCTCCAAATTTGCTCAAAATCATGTCCGCGACACATAAAATCGAAAATTTTCGTCCGGTGGTCGAATTTTTTGCTTGTGTCACGCGAAATTTCGCCCATGGTCAAATGGTCGAATCGATAATTTGAGTCACACGTCATCCCCCTGGTCGGATTGAATGAAAAAATACAGTACACAACTCGGAGTCACAGCATCAAGATTTGAGGCCTGGTAAACATCGAGGGAGGGCCAGAGCAAGAAGGAAATACACTCTGGAGCAAGATTAATTGATAGGAGGAGGAGGGATGGTCTCCCCGAGAGCTGGAGGATAGTGTGGTGGTGGTACAAGGGAAAGAGGCCACCGAGTGAACAAACAATGATCGCCAAGCCTCCGGAGCTCCGGAGGTCACGTTTTGATGTTACCATATACGGTTTGATGTGTGGGGACAAATCTCAAAAGCTGACACATGGACGGTGGCACGCGTGTACACACGCGAATACAACACATAGAGGAAATTACTATTATTTTGATAATGATGTGACTGATGTCATGGCGAGGGAGATCAAGGACAGAGAATCAAGGGGGGATGGGATTCGAATTTCGGATATGGGGTCGGGGGTCGGTCCCAGCCAAAGCTGAAAAAAACTTTTTCCTATATTTTCTGCACAACATGATACATATGTTAGGAGAGTGCAGGCATCACAGAATGAGTGGTAGAAGGTGGTACAAAACCCTCCACGGCAAAAAGTCGGCCAAAACATCCTCAGATCTGGGTTTAAAGACTCCAGGAAGGGCAAATTAGACTCACAATGCACATGAGAGCGATAAAATTGAAGACAGAACACATTTTAGCTGCACAGGAATGTTAGTTTCGCGAGGTCGCGATAATCCGAGCTGGATTGGGAAGCTGTCTATCAAGTGGCGGTGAAGCGGCACATGACTCGGAACGGTGGCCCGGCTGCTCGGGCCTAGGGGTGCGAACCAACTTCCCTATATGGAAGGATCCGGGGGGAGGGAGTCCCGCGGAGGGCCGAAAAAAACTTTTCGACCCTATATCCGTTTTTCGAATCCCGATTCCCCCTTGCAGAGAATCACGTCGTCTGGAGGGCAAAGTTGAAATGGGGGAAAGAAATGATTCAAGTCTGCCCCAATATGGCTTTGCCTCGAGTCGAACGGCGAACGCCAAACACGGCTGTGGCAAGGAGAAAGCAACTCTTGGTTGACGCTTTCTGCTATCTGGCTGTCGATCCGCCCAGCACATCCCCTGCCCAAACCATCCAAGCACACACTTTCACCCCTGGTTATTTATTCCCTCGATGAAGAAAAACGAAGCTGCGGATATAAGCAGACACCACTGCAATTCCTCACGGAGTCTTGGAGAGAATTAAAATTGAAAACACCAAGTGAGACACCGAGTGAGATACCAACGGCCATGAATTCCTGGTACCCGCAAACAATTCACACAGCAAATTGAGTGGTTTCAGGAGGCCCTGAAATGTCCCCACAATCATCAGGTCAAGGGCCAGTTACAGGAGTCCTGAAAATGCCCCTGAAATGTTAAGTTTCCGCAACTACCCGATTCGGCACCTCGGATTTATTTAGTATCAGATGCAGTTTCGGCTCACCTGAAGCTACTCCTGAAACCAATAGTTTCAGGAGCACTTTCAGTGTGCCCTAAACCTATTGTTTTGGCAGCCCTGAACCGCCCCCGAGAACAATAAGTTTCGGGGACCGGGTTTCCAGCATGCCGAAACTGGTTCTAGGCCGGCCGAAACCGCTCTAGGACTAGTTTTGGTCGTGCCAAATCCAGTGCCAAAACTTATTGTTTCGGGAACTGGTACCGGGCTTGCCAAAACAATAGGTTTAGGGGAGGCTTAAGCTCCTGAAACCAATAGTTTCAAGAGCAGCTTCAGATGGCCTTTAACCGCATCCAAAACTGAAAAATTAAGATGCACCAAAAACATGGAAGCCTGCGCCTGCCAGCATCATAGTATGATGTTCCATATGTTGTTTTATTATTTCTAACACAAGTTGGAAAATTATCACACAAGTTTGAAAAACTCACACAATGATTGAAAAATTCACACAATGATTGAAAAACTCACACAACTTGGAAAGTTTAGACATGATAAGACATTCTCCTTCACACGCATAACAACACTCACAAGGAGTCACTTTACTATGTGAATTATGCAACAATCATGGAATTTGAAATCCGGTCGTCTTTACCATCTATATTACCTACGAGGCCCTCCAATATAAAGCCAGTTTGGTGGACTTTGCACTGGCGTTTGACTCCGAAATCTCTCCATTCTGGCGAGGTCTTTGGTTCGATTTCCTCCGAAACCATTCATTTTTGCCGGTGCTTCGTCTTCGCGAATAAAATTTTGGACGCCTATATGCACCCAAGTCTTTCCATAGAAAAGACTCATAAAGCGACCAGGTCCTCCCCGCCAACTTCGTTTGTCCCTATATAGGCTCAAGAGCTCCATTTAAATCGGCCATGAATCAACGGTTACGTGTGATCGTAGAGCCTGTAACCGTTGATCGGGCGGTACTTTCCAATGTTCTCGATTTCAATCTGCGAAGGCCCACAGGATGCATCCAGATAACAGAAACCAATAATCAAGTGTATTCAAATGGTGTCTACAGTGAGCAGTGGAGCGGTTGCGATGTTTACCTCAGACTGAAATGGACCTTCAGCTCCTTGAGCGCGTCTGCGACGAAAACCCCCTCCTTCTTGAAACCACTCTTCCTCTCCGGTGTGTCCTGGATACTGCTAAGCGTCCTAACACGGCAGTCTTCCAGCATTCCATACACCTGGAATTGCATCATCACCGAGTGCAGTGCCTCTCCAGGCACCTTGGCGTCTAGCAAAGCAGATACCATGCCCGATCCTCCTGCTCTCCCAAACCAAGCATCCTCGAAGGCCTTTGTACAGCTGGCTGTGTCGATGCAGTATGGTGCATGCAGGGTGGTAGGCGGGACGAAGGCAAGTGCATGTCGGTGGTCGTCAATCTTGGTATGTGTCCTGACCAGCAACTTGTACGTCCACCGCCCGATGAGCTGCTCGTCGTTGTCGGAGATCTTATCCATAGAAACTTCATAAGATCCTCGAAGGCAGGTGTGATCCACTTGTCGACATCGTACGAAATAGCAAGGTGAAGACGTAACGGAGCGGTCAGGTGAGGATGGGAGGAGAGATGGTGGACGGCATAATCGGTCCCGGTATCCACTTCCATGAAATGGCTGAGCTTTAAAATGCCAACAAGGTTCAGGAGCGATGGCGTGTCCTTGCTCCATCTTGGGCGGTACTCAGCGTAAAGCTATTGTTTCCAGCGAGGAGGCTTACTTGTAATTGAAGATGAAATTGAAGAGATGGTCCAGGTCGTCTGAGTCGACTAGTGAAGGGAGCACGAGAGCCTTTGCGTCCGAATGCCCATCCAGATTTTTTTTTTTGGCATATTCCTTGAGCGTCTTGAAATCTGCACCGACCGGTGGTCGCTCCTGGCCCTCGTTAAATGCGTACGGAAGGCCGAAGAGGCCAGAAAAAAATCCGGACTTCATGGCCAGTGGGGTGCGATACACATTGTAAAGTGTTCCACATTGCTACAGTCCACGAATGAAAATGAGATACCGGCATCATATAGAAGCAAATATAAATTCTTACCGTACGCAGAGTGAGTGAGCCATCCTCCCAATAGAAGCTAGGGTGGCGCTTGATTACGAGGGTGTCAGCCGGTGGGTCTGACGGAGCTGACGGAGGTGGCTCGGACATGGTGGATGCAGCGAGAAATTTTGAATCACCTGATGTAACAATGACTTGTCGTCGAAAACTCCCCTTCACCCATGGCATCCGAGCCCTTGCCTGAAGAGCTCCCCGAACTTCTACCGAATCCGCAGCCATGGACTATCAATGCCCTCACAGCCTTCAATGTCTTGAACGCCGCATATACACATGCACTTGGAGTACTTTACCAAGAAGGCAGTGATCCTGTTCGCTACAAGCTCGTCTCCTCAAATATTGTGGATAAAATGCTTCCAATACTGGAACACATGGAGACAGATGGTGTGCCTCGAGAGTGGATCGAGAGATGCGCAAAACTGCTGGGCCCAGTCGTGTACGAGTTACAAGTCACTGCATTAGCGGCGGAAGGAGTGTGCGTCTTCCCATCTTCAATCTGCAAGATTGTTTGACCAATGTATGATCCAGAGAGCGTGATGACATAGAGCTGCTGGCTCCAGTGTTCGAGTCTTCTTCCGGCAAACCCGGGCGTCCCAAGAAGAACATTGACCCAGCTTATCTTGCCCAAGCTATGGGCCCGGGCCGCAATATCCCAAAGTCGACTCTGGCTGCTGCCCTCGGAGTTCATCGAGACACCTTGACCAAAAGACTCAAGGAGCAAGGATTGCACCCCGAGTTTGACGACGTCACAAACGAGGAGTTGGATGTTTTCACATGCGACTTCAAAGCCAAGAAGCCGGCCTCGGGCCTACGCTACTTGAGGGGGAATCTGCGGAAACACGGAGTACGGGTTCAGAAGGAACGAGTTCGAAAATCCTTGATTCGGGTCGATGCGCTGGGTCAAGCTCTCCGAACACGGTTAGCAATCAAGCGAAGACGTTATAAAGTTCCACGGCCGAACTACCTCTGGCACTGGGATGGACATCACAAACTCATCTGGTGGGGGATCGTAATCCATGGATTCATCGACGGTTACTGTCGTACTGTAAGCGATCTGTCAATCACCCGGGAATTAACGTAAAATGTTAAATATATTTTCTAGGTCACTGGGCTGAAGGCCAGCACGAATAACCGTGCGCAGACGGTCTTGGATGTTTTCATGGAGGCCATACAGGAGTATGGGACACCATCGCAACTGCGGGGCGATCGAGGAGGGGAGAATACCAAAGTTTCGATATGGATGATTATGCACAGGGGGCCGGGGCGGGCTTCATTCATGTGGGGATCGTGAGTATCTGCCGTAACTGGATGTCTCTTCGGTTACGGATACTCCTTAGATCGAAACGAAACACGCGCATTGAAAGGCTGTGGGTCGAGGTCGGCACTCAGTTTGCGCGTCGGTGGAGAGCATTCTTCACACGGCTGGGCCGACTCCATCACTAACCTGATCCCGACCACCACGTCAAAATGCGGAAGTCACTGGTGTTCCCCCTCCTGTCCCGGAACGCGCAGCACCTGAAGAGTGCGGACCTTAAAGATGTCGCAGCGTGTCATCCGGCCAGTCGAGCTCAAAATGGGGCTTTTTCGCATTCCGCATCGGGCCTTCACGTCCTCTCGCGCCCCTCTGGGGGTGCCGATGTCGCCCCCCCTTCCGTCACGACCAAGACCGCGCTTGGCTCAACCCGCGAGACCGCTGACGATGGCCCCTTCCTATGGGCGGACTCTTGGCCCCCAGCTCGAGCGGCGCCTCGCTGGCACTTCCCTTCGCAACCGGAGGTCCCGGGTCGTTACCCGGGTTGACGCGCAACCGCCAATCATTCTTGGCGCGCGCGGGCCTGCGCGGGCTTGGCGCTCCCTCGACCGTCGCAGCTCTCCCTCGCCCTTGTGCGATAAGCGGGAACGGAACCGTCGTGGCCGATGCTCTCGAGCTCGCGCCCCTCCCTCACCCATGTGCGATAACCGGGACAAGCGACGGAACTGTCATGGCCGATGCTCTCGAGCTCGTGCCTCTCCCTCGCCCATGTGCGATAAGCGGGATCGGCAACAGAACCCTCGCCACCCATGCTCTCGAGCTCGTGCCCCCTACTCCCCTGCTGAGTTCTTAATTATATTTCCTCGTTGTGCTATTTTCTCGGAGGGTCTTCCCCACCCACCTTAAATCCCATGACTGCTTGCAGCAAGGGTCTTCTTCCTGCACTATTCTTTCGGGAATGGTCCTGACACAACACTTAGCCTCTTCGGAGGGAGACCTTGGTGCTTGTTGCATGCACCTGCAAAGGGACAGATCCACGACAGCTTCTCGTGTACTGGTGGACTCCGGGGATTTTTACCTGGGAGGGAAGAACCCCTCCCGTACTCCAGTATATTCTGCTGTGAGGTCAGGTCCCACGAGGTTTTAACCGGAGGTCCTGCCTTTTCAAGGCCGGCCAGTCCACGGTAAGCCAGCGTCTTGTGACAATCGACCCCCTGGAATGGTGTTGTGCTCCGTTGACATCTTGTAGATTTTATGTATGGATAACCATCCATACATTACTACATGTTTGTCTTCGGTAGACTCGTTGTTCATATTGTGGACCACGCGAGTATAATAAATCCCCCCCCCCCCCCATCAGCTAGATTGTAAAAACCCTGCTCATCTTTGGCTCCTCCACTGTGTCTTCCTTGATTCCATAAACGAGGATTGCAGGGAGTTCCAAACGGAGTGGAACCTCCATCCGATTTCTGGCCGTACCACCAACGATCAGAGTCCTGCAGTAAGCTGATTACACATGGAAATTCTGCCATGGATATTAATTGGACTCCTATTAGGACATGTGCTTCCTTGGTCAAACAACCCAAGGCGTCTACAGATCCGACCCCCTAGACGGTATCCATCCCGACGCCATTAATCGGTACTATGGAGTTCACGGACCGCACTCGGATCGCCATAGAAACCAAACGGGTGCCGGGCATGCCTCAGACGACGATGAAGGAAGTGACCGGTCCAGCGATGAAGGAGACCCAGATGATGTGGAAGTGGTGCTCGAGAACCGAATTGGGCAGGACCAAGAGCGCAATATCCGGCATGCCCCTATCAAGGTGGCTCGACACGAAAGCCCGTTTGACAATGCTGAACAAGAGGTGCTTTTTATGGTCCTGCTCCGAGACGTTTTCGAGTTGGGTGAGCTCCCCGAGCATTATGGAGTCCGTGACGAGGAGTGGGAGACAGACGACTATCCAGAGATGGAGATCATCCGCCCGGGCACCCGAGGCAAAGAGATTCCTATTGTCCTACTTCGCGATGAGTGGTTTCCTCGTGCAGTGAAATGGGTCCAGGCGTTGGATGTTATGAGCCGAGTTCTGAGTCAGGTCGAGGCAGACGCTTGACACTGTTTACACGTGTGTCCCCTCGCTTTCTGCTCTTCTCTGCTCCTACTCACAGCGGTGCTTGCTTCTAGTTGCTCAGAGACTTGACGCCCTCAGTATTTCTCCTGAATGAATGCCCCCTTACATCCTCCATCCACCGTTATCGACATTTATGGTCAATTACCGCAAACTTCCAACAAACGCACTCAGCTCGGAAGCCCATCCAGGACGTCTGCTCCGGCTCCATCCCAACTCTATCCTTTATCCCAACGCCACTGTATCTCTACCCATGATTCCGATATCTTGTAACAGTCCCTGTATCATACCAAGTCTCAATACATATATATTTGTACTTCCCGCAAGCAGCTTGGCTCGCCGCATCCACACACTGGCTACTCGACAATCCAAATGCCACTGGATCGTGTCAATGTTACAAAGCCTGCCGAACTCTGCCGGCAACTCCGCCACTGCCAAGTCCCAAACGTTTAAAAGGCTGACTGCATTCGTCTGGCACGCCACTCTTTATATTATTTACACTTCCACACTCACCTCACACATTCCTTTCCATGGACGACTTCAACGGCTTCTGTGCAGACATAGGCCCGGATGGAAAGCGCTGCATCTGCAGACGATGCGTTCTCAAAGCAAAAAGAGACGAGGACGACCCCGACATCTGCAAAATTTGCAACCACATGGAGTCTGCTCATCCACCAGCGGCAGGGCCTCGCATCGACATCACCTCATTCGCCGAAGATCTCCGCGAGAAGGGAAAGGTCAAGGCCGGCTCTTCCTCTTCCTCAAAGCTCAAAGCATCGGTCTCCGATGCTGAGGCTGAGACCAGCAGTGGCCTACGTCCTCAAAAAAGGAAGCTCGTGTCCAGCAGTAGGACAGACACGGAACCATCCGAACCCAAAAGGCTGAAGGCAGAGGACAGCAGTAAAGTTTTTATATTCCTTTCACATACAATTCAACACTGATTTTTCGTAGGCTTTGAAAAAGATATGCGGCAAAAAGGTCGAAGTTCAGAAATTGATATTTCTGCCCGACGGCTTGGTAAGTCGTTTGCCTGTCGAGATTTATACTGCATATTGATATATTCCCTTCAGAACAGCCAGGGTAAACTCAATAGAACCAGCATCTCATCCGCGTATCTGGACCTTCTACTGCATGCAAAGCTTGCCAAGCTGTCCACCCCGACGAAGCCACTCATCTTCTATCCTGGGGATACGAATCAAGATGCATGCACCTTCGTAAAGCATCATTTCCCTGAGGCGACCTCCTTTCTTCAGGAAAACCCCTACAAGCCGGAAGCCCACCAGTCGAACGCTATGCGTAACCAGCTCTGGCGACTTTATATCAAGGACAACCGCAAAATAATGCTTTCTGCTGAGCCCTTCCCCAGCGGCGCAGAGATGCAAAATGTGGGTGCTCCCGCTGGCCGGCCAATCGCTCAACGTACTCTCATCCTCAGTAAGTCTGAGATAAACCTGTGAATTCTGCTTACCATTTTCTATTGTTCGCAGCAAGCAAACGGCGCATTCCTCAAGAGCGGTACAACGACTGGGACGCTGAATTTGACCCGATGTCGAGCGACTACGAAGTCGAAGGGGATGAGGAAGAAGACGAGCTGGATAGTCTGAAACAAAAAGGAAAAGGAAAACAAGGTACGTTACAAACCTACTATGTAGGGAACGGTTTATTCACGTTGCGTGCTAGTTGTTTTAAAGCGCGAACCCATCAGCGATGCAGGATCAAGTATGTCCACCAGAATTTCCACCGGTACGTCCATTTTTTCTGTTTCTTTCTCGGATTCTCATGTACTTGCAGGGACCATCGCCTAGAATGCGGGGGCTCTCTATGTTGCTGATAGCGACGAAGAGGAGATGCCTGAAAGCTTGATATCTGGACCCTTGGCGGCCGTTTCAGGTGCTTCGAATTCGGAAGGCGCTGCTAGCTCCACCTCGTCGGCAGCTGCCCCGGGTCAATCCGATCTCGCTGCATCCAGCTCATCTACGGCTCCCGTCACTACCCCATTGAATGCTGCCGCATCCAGCTCTGCTATCATTCCTTCGACGACACATTCCCCGCTTTTCAGCTCCTTTGCCACACCCTCCCCCCCATCCGGAGCCGACGATGATATTTTCACCTTCGGTGATACCTGGCGAAGCCGCTCGCCTGAGGTATCCCCAATGAACAGTTGTTGGGCTGCAGCTGTGGCCTCCGTAGCCAATAGCGTTGGATCCAATTCTGCAGCGAGCTCGTCCTCGGTAGCGGGCGGCTTCCCAACCTCGATGCGTAATACACGGCCCAGTCCTTGGGTCTGATTTGATAACGGACATGATACTTACATACGATACCCTCTCTCATTTTCCATTCGTTAATATAGTAAATCTACGCCGCTAGTACACTTTAATAGAATTAATTTCCTTCGTGTAAAATGGCCCGTCTCGAGGAGGGTACATAAATAGTTTACCTACCAGAGAAACATTACAGAGGGTGAGTTATGCATACATGTAGAATACAGCCGGAAACGTAGCATGTTGTACGCAGTCGCACCCGCACATGCAGCTTCATTCCTGGGATCTGTACGGTCCGCGGTGATGTGATGATTTCACGCCGATGTACATACGACTCGGAAGCATGCAGGTGCAGCAGGGGATGATTGTAGGGGTCTTAACGAAGAGGTCAGCGGTTTGGTGTAAGGGAATCGGACAGAAATTGAATGACTTACAGGTATTTTTTCTCCAGAGGTGCTGTAAGCGCCTTAGGCGCCGGCGCCGGCATACATGCGACTCGGAAGCGCGCAGGTGCAGCGGGGGATGATTCTAGGGGTCTTAACGAAGAGGTCAGCGGTTTGGTGTAAGGGAATCGGACAGAAATTGAATGACTTACAGGTGTTTTCCTCCGGAGGTGCTGTAAGCGCCTTAGGCGCCGGCGCCGGCATACATACGACTCGGAAGCGCGCAGGTGGTCTTAACAAAGAGGTCAGCAGTTGGGCGCAAGGGAATCGGGCAGAAATTGACGAACTTACTGCGCTGGAGATGTTAAGGAGATGTGCCGGCAAAGCTTTGCTCTCAAATTCTGAGTGCGGGATAAAGCTCCCACACCGGCTGTCTGGTCCCAGACACGATGACGCAGGTCGACTTGGAGGTTGGCGCCTCAAAGCCGACCCTCGTCATCGTCGCAGGCCGCCGGCTACTCGTTAGATTGCCTACTTGCACTTTTCTTGTCCCCGAAGGACACGGAAAGTGCAAGTAGGCTAATAAATATGTCCCCGCGACATCAAGCCGCCCCGGGATATGGGCGGCCTCATTGATGCGGGAAAAAATTGTGTCGTGAGGACAGGTGCGCGGGTGGGTGTCGCGACACAGATCTTCGAGGGGTTCAGTGGGCCGCGCACTTGAGCGAGTTGACAACCACGGGGGCGGATCCGATGAGGAAGAGCTCCTGGATGAGCTCCTCGTTCCCCGGAGAGGACCGGCGAAAAAGCTGCAGGCGCAGGCAGATGTCAGCAGTGTATAAATGGAAGAAGCGGGGAATGTGCGCACCGTCGCGACGGCCGTCCGGTTGCCCCACTTTGCGCGAGGTCCTTCAACAGCCTCGCCTCTCGCCGTGGGAGCTACCCCCGAGTCCACCTGAAGCTCCCTCACCCCGACCTTGTACAGTGTCGACGCGCGGCAACTTCGTGAGGGAGGGGCACCAACCAGTGACATAGACAAGCTCGTATGGATGCAGTTGCCGTACAACGTCGGATCCAAATTGAGGAAGGATGTGGCGTGCCGCGCACGTCCTCCACAGGGATCTTGAGTTTCCACTGCAAGTCTATGCACACCAAGCATGAGTGCGATGGGTACGCGGGAATGCAAGGACGCACCGATCTTTGAGCGTCACAACGCAGTCAAAGAGCCTTCAAGATTGGGAACTTGTGATGGTGAGGCCGTGTAAAGGTAGGGACAGCGCGATCCAGAAAATCAGTGTGGGGAGACGGGGATACAAGAGGACTGGGATGAGCAACTCCAGTCGTCCGCCTGTTCCTCGTCCCAGCGTGCAGAAGGTTGTCGGCGCTGTTTGCAGCAGTCATTGGTGCAAACACATGACCACGTGGGAAGTGATCGTCTGATCCGTATCCGGCAGATACTCTTCTGAATACACTCCTTTGACAGCGATAAGGCCGCCTTGTGTAGTCTGGTGCCTTGGAAGAGCAGCAGGATGTCTCAGAACTCATCCCAAAGAAATCCATACTTTTATGTGTGATAATTTTCCAACTTGTGTTAGAAATAATAAATCAACATATAGAACATCATATCATAGACCTCTATGCCAAAAGGCTGCATAATCAAAAACTGCTTGTTGCCCACTGGCGGACTATATATGCTGTAAACCACCAGGTTTACAAAACATACCCCAATCGGCTTCAGCTTCAGATGTGCAAGAACTTCGCATTTCAGGTACATTTTCAATTCCACCTATTCTGGTCCCAAAATTAATGATTTCGGGAACATTTCAGAGTGCCCCGAAACCTTAGGTTCGGAACAAGCCGCTTTCTCAGATCACATGAAAGCACGTGCTCCATGGTGTCTTTTGAGAACTTGAAGGGGCTTGTCTCAAACTCTGGGAAAATGGGGATGTGTTTGGCGCGTCCTCTTGCAACAGAAAGCGTGCCAAACCATCCGGTCATCTGACATTATTTGTTCATAATAGCCCGGACAATGAATCTGCAGCCTCACAATTTACCCCCCGAAAGTGTTGGTCCCCCGATACTGCTTGCAACATGTGCTTGTGGAATAGATGGTCCCTAAAGATTGATTCACATCAGACTACACCGCCAACGGTCAGACACGTGGGCGCCAGCTGGATGCAACTCACTTGATACATGTCGCTGGAAGCTGGCTGCAGCATGGGGGAAGCTAGCAGCCAGCTGATTTCTCTATAGTTCCAGGCTGGACCCAGTTCGACCTGGTAGTCAGCTGAGCCCACAGCTGAGATGTAGCCGAGCGTACATATGTTGGCCGAACTTTTTATTTAATGAATCAGATGAAATCGATGGAATCGAAATTTATTCACTGCCAGTGCATATGTAAATCTGGTTACGCAAGCGCATGCTAGTGGTCATCGTTGCCAGCGGGGCCATCGTCGCCCTCAGCGGGGCCCGCAGTGCCGGTTTCGACCATCTTGTCCACATCTTGCTGGAAGGTATCGACAGCCTCGTTGATCTCGTAGCCATTTACCCTGTGTTGCTTGCGGTCAGTCTTGAGGACGTGGCGGAAGGCTCTACGAGACAAAAGAAGTTATAAACAGTGCAAGCCCCGAGCAAGAGAACTTGCTTGGTGACCTTCTTTAGGTCTCCATCCGCCTTCTGCCGAATCTTGACAAGGTCCTCGTCGACTGTGGTCCAGAATTTGATGCTGGAGTCCTTGATGTACGACTTGCGCTGCAGGGAATATTTAGGCCCACCGATGCTGTCATCCGAATGAATGACTCACCATGAAGGCAACACGTGCACATAGAAGTACATTGACCTCGCACTGTGTACCTTTGGCGATGTCCTGCGTGAGCTGGAATATGTTCTTTCTGTCGGCGCTGGGAAGGATCAATACATCTTCAGGCTTCTCTTTAAGGCTGCCTCCGATCTACACTTGTGAATCAAACGTTAGAAGGAACGCACAACGGTGTTTACCTGCGGCCTTCTTGAACTTTGCGCTGAGCTGGGTCAACGCTTCCTCGACGGCGTGGGTCACTTTTCCCCAGTTGGCCAGGTTGTGTTCAATGCCGGGGGCAAGATCGAACCTGTGTTTCTTCAAAATTCCCTGTACCGAGTTGAGCAGCCGGACACGGAGGTGGAATGTCACGTACATAAAGGATCTGCTTCGGAACACTACCCTTGTAGGCGCTGAGCTTGCTGGACAGAAGAATAGTGGCACCATAAGTAGAGATGTTTTTCTGGATCCGAAAATCCCAAGCGAAAGTAGATCAAGAATAGCGGAGACGCACCTCCAAGTCCGAAGACACCTCCCAAGGGGGCTGAGATACGACGATTTTTGCGAGCAAGTTCTCCAGGTGGAAGGCCTGCACGAAAGCCTTTGCCTCGCATATGGTCGGAGGATTCTTGGAAGGAGGTTTAAGATAGAGCACTGATAAGGCATGGGACTGACATTGAGATAGACCGCAACTTCAGCATTCTGTTCGCTGCAGAGACATTTCTTGGCCATGAATCGATTGATCACAGCCACGAAGTTCTGGTTGTTTGCAGGTGCCGACACGACAGTGGTGGGGAGGGTCTCCTCCGTGTCAGATTGGTCTTCATCAGCGACAGAGCGGGGCCTTTTATTGCCGGCATTGGCTACGCGGGGATGAACGGGGGAGCTTTGGGCCATGGCTGCGTAAATGTTGTCGAAGTCACTGTCTGGTGGGGAGTTGGCTCGAGAAGACATGGTGGACGAATGAGAGAGAAGACATCTTGCGTTATATCCAGGTTCATCCAGGGCTCAAATTGATTGACTGACAAATCCCAAAGTTTAACTGAATGTTCGTCAGAGTTAACCTCTGGGCGCTGTTCGTTGTAACATAGAAACCGGGAGGGTCCACATCGTCTTCGACCAATGCCACCAAAAGAAAAGCATCTTGAAGGTATCCCGCAGAATCCGAGCATGTGTTCATGTCTTAATCCACATCTCACAGAGTTCAATTACAACGAAGATGGCACGGAGGTCCAATGCAAGATTTGCGGTGGGCAATGGATGCAGGCTAAAAGTGCGGTGAAGCATTTGGGGGCTACGGACCACTTGAAGACTATGAAAATTGCGCAAGAGGGGCGCATACGGCAGCAGGAACTTGCCAACGAGCAACGTGCTGACTCCGCGACGTCAAACTTGCGTGACATCCAGTTGACGACCCACTTCATTGCCAGCATCATCGAGTTCACGTGCACAGAGTGGAGCTGAGGCTGAGATGTGGGCCGACTTGGATGCCAACGGCGCCGAGTTCAGCGCCGGGGACGACGTAGACGAAGCTCATGGTCAATGTGAGCGATTGCGCGAAGGAGTGGTCAATGTGAGCGATTGCGCGAAGGAGTGGATTCGTTTGGCTTCTGGAATCCCGAGGCTGTGGCTAGGGGCTTGGGATTTGGGGATGGAGATGTGGAGAGCCAGATTCTTGCGGAAGATGAGGAGGAAGACTTCCTGGCCGAAATTATGCGCAACGCAGGTGAATGTCGAGTCGAAACACGGTCAGGTGGCGATGGTTTGGTTTTCGCCCAATTGGGCCATCCCATCATTCACATGGCCTTGGGCGCTTGGGTCGGCACTTCAACGCAGGCGATGGCGCCTCATTCAATTGGGCATTCCCCGCGCTTTTCGGTCCAAAACTCATTCATCTATAGGTCTTGAAGAGCCCGAGCCTGAGGATATCCAGAGTAGCAGTGAACCGAGCCAATTTTCGACCCCCAACTCTCTGAATGGTTCCCCTATCCCTCGAAAATGGTGCGCGTTGAGTTTTCTGGGTGAAAAAACATGTTCTCATTATACTAGATGTTTCTTCTCGACACCCTGGATAACTTACCACGCTTGCGCATCTCTGGCTCCCTAATGCGGGTATTTCTGTGGGTGGTAAAGGAAGCGCATTGCAAGGATGTCCCATTCTTTGGCCATCTGCGCCGGGTTCAGAAATCCATCCGAGCCGAATGTGGTATTCCCACAATCCCTTGCAAGTCAGTGCAAGGGAGTGTTTTTTTAATGAATGAATCATCGCACAGGTTTTACTGATTGGTTTAAATTTTGACTGTCGATTAATGACCAAATTATACAGGACTGGGCGAACCCGACAACCCGCAAACTCATTCATGTTTATCCAGAGGTCCCCAAGGACGGAATAATCAAGGAGATCTGGCACGCTCAAAAATGGCGGCAAAATATGGACCTTGACTGTCTGAGTCCGATGTGGGATTTTGGATCTTCCCACTATTATGTCAACGAGATCTGTCGTCTTGGGAACGGAAAATTTGTCATTCCCATTCGGTGGGTGATGTGCGATGGCAAAATCCATGCCGACGTCTTTTCTGTCTCTTTCAATGACCAGGTATGTATGTCTTCTCTCAATTTAAAACTCCTGGCTGAACATTACTCAGGGTGAAGCCACCATAAAGGACACTGAAACTTTGCTGGTCTGTTCTGACCAATTTGTGGACAACTATCTTGACCTTGAACATGCTGGCAAAATTCCAGAGTGGCCGGGTAGGTTATCTTTATCTATCCTACTGAGTTTGCCTCGCTCAATACATCTCGCAGCTATCTCGATCGAATCCGGGCATGCTGCACGCATGCCAAATCCCAAGCGTATTATTGCAGGCGGTGACCCCTTGTGCTGCAGTATGGTAGATTACTTTGGGGACGACGACGTCTCCGGCAATCGTACCAAATCTTGGAACACTGTAATGTGTATATGACCCATTACAATCTTCCTCGGCAACTCCTTGAGCAGGAATTTCATGTCCATTTTATCTCAACTTCTCCGAACGCCAGCATCACAGAACAGTATACAGAGTTCAAAAAACGGGTGGAGTAAATATTTGCATACTGCCTGTTCTGATCGTTTCCTAACTGCCAACAGATTGACTCACGAGGAACCTGTTAAAGTTCAAGATGAAACAAGAGCGACAACGCGATTCTGCCTGTACGCCAATTCGGGTCCCTCGGATAATCTTATGCAAAGCGAAATCTCATCCCATATTGGCGGGAAAGATAACTATCTTTGCCGAAAATGCAACATTGGTGGAAGACAGAAAGATAAGGCCACAGATGAGGGGTATCATGCCTTGTTCGAGGTATTGATTATGTATTCTCTGACATTGCAATATTTTAACCCCTTCGACGATTCAGCCCGGCACACCACGCAACAAGGAACAGATTCTTGATGAGCTGGGAAACCAAGTCAGACTTGCATGTTCCGGGATTCTCCAACCAATCAAGGACTTGTAGTACGGGTGTCAAGGATATGTACACTCAGTACAGTCATTAACCGTGAAGCGAAACGGCACGTGGAAGCGAAACACCGTGCCGTTCACCACCCTCAAGGTTCCCACTAGGCCCAAATTTTTGTGACATTACTTTCCTCCCTCTGAAACTCCAATTCACAAAAGGGTTTGCGAAAGAGCTACTGTAGCACCCAATCTATCCAGGTTTCTTTCCGAATCTTTCCGCTGTCATTTTCCCTGATTTCAACCCGCACAACAAACACACACCCTATGCACCACTTCAAGGTGGCTCAACATATACTGGGGGTTTTCGAGGTCGTAAATTACGAATATGAACATTCCGCATGCCAAAGGTGCATGAATCAGCTTGATTATCGTGTTTCTTGGTGTTTCGCTTCCACGTTATTTGCACAAATTTGGGCGTCCGGGAAGATTCCATCCGTTCTCCACCACAACCGCGCCTATTCTCATAAAATCTTACACTGGCAGGTAGCCAGGAAGCTGCTGCACAGGTCTACCACACAGAGTATATTCATTAGATAAGTATTGGGGCCGCAATGGCCGACGCCGCCAGAGTGTTTCGCTTCACGGTTAGAGACTGTACTGGATCAACGAGTTAATCACCCGTTTCAAGGAAATGAAAAAAGACGATCCCACTCGTTCCACTGCCGACATTCAAGAGGAACTTATTCAGTGGACAGTCGAGAATAGCGATAAAATTTACAGCGGGTTCCTGGCAACTAAGGGTAAGGCTTTCCCATTCCTCCAAGTTCACTCTTTTGGAACTGAACGGCTTCAGGCTTCGACCCCACCCGTGATACGCCGGTCGAAATCCTTCACACTATCTTGCTTGGAATTGTCAAATATATCTGGCATATTTCACACACTCCATGGTCCGAAGCAACGAAAAACACCTACACGCTTCGCCTTCAATCTACGGCAACTGACGGACTCTCCATTCATGCAATCAGAACAAATTACATCATGCAGTATGCTGGCTCTCTGGTCGGGCGCCAGTTGAAGACCATTGTTCAAACAAACATCTTCCACATTCACGGCCTGGTCACCGAGCACCAATTCATGGGCTGGAAAGCCACCGGTAAACTTTCCGCTCTTTTATGGTGTCCGGAGATCCGCAATCCGCAAGAATATCGGGTATTTTACTGCTTTTCCAGGTTATGCTTCTACTAACAAAATATTCTCCAGCAAGATCTTAAAGTCGCCGTGGCGAATGTTCTCGACGCATTCACCATGATTGATCCCTCAAAGATCATCACGAAGGTCAAGTATCATCTTCTTGTACACCTCGAAGACGACATGGTTGAATTCGGCCCTCTGATCGGTGTCATGACGGAAGTCTTTGAATGCTTCAACGCCATTTCCCACTTTTTCTCAAT
This sequence comes from Mycena rosella, assembly GCA_029378255.1. Lineage (NCBI taxonomy): Eukaryota > Fungi > Basidiomycota > Agaricomycetes > Agaricales > Mycenaceae > Mycena > Mycena rosella. The sequence continues at coordinate 6,448 of JARKIE010000102.1, read as the reverse complement.
ACTTTTTAACCACCTTGCACCCAGCCGCGATATTGCGATTCAGCTGGGTGATCAGGAGGGTTTGAAGCACCGTCTAACTGGTGGATGTCGGCGAACCACCGATAACGAATGGCAGCAAGCCGGTCGTGGTGTCCATCACTTCATGGAGAAACATCCTGTGCTACAGAAGCTTGTTGGATGGAGCGAGCCCAAGTCATTAGTGCATGGTACGCTTCCGTCCCGCACATCGTTCCTTGCTGATATATTTTCGAATGGAAGGAGCCATGAAGCTGGCACCTTTGCCTCGCGACCAAAAGGAAAGAGTCCGCCATAAGCTCGGCGCAACCAGTGCCGCGCTCGCCCTTAATTTCGGCTCCTACTCCGCGGAATCAACTTGGATGAAATGCTCCCATGTAATCAGCGAGTCGTTGGAACAATGTTTAATCAGGTCCTGGGTTTTTGCGCAGTCCTCAACTGACAAGGTGAGCATCCTTAAGTTATTTTTCGAATCAAGGCTGTAGAACAGTTCCCACTGCCCAGAACTCCGTAATATCCGGCCGCATCTCGGATATTCTACAGAGCCAAGATTCCGTGAATCTTGTTGTTCTGGAACTATTTCAAGTTCGATCAACGCGGGACGAATTATATGGCATGCCCATTCTGGTACGCCGGGATTCCGAGACAACATTTTCTATCATTCCGGGCAAGGTATTAGTCCTGTATCATTCCTACACAATTCCTGGTTCACCTATGCACGCCCAGAAATTCAAATTCAAATTCAATGTTCAGCATGATTGCTACTCCGCAAAATTCGAAGCCACAGGCACACGGCTGCGTATGCAGAAGCGAGTCGAATCCGACCAAATCGAGAACTTCATCGTACACAACCCGTTGGACCGATATATTATCAACTCTCACGCCTTTCATAATGCCCACCTCCTCCGTGAAACCCTTCCTCGGGACCTTATTGCTCCAATACCCCTGTTTGAAGACCGACGGGGGAAGCACGGTGAGATGGCGGCGGCTCTGCGGGCCACAGTTAGTCACTAACACCAAATGTGAGCAAAGGAAGGCTACAGCGGGAAAGCGCAAGGGCCGGGTGGACGATGACGAGGACATCGCTCCGCCGCGAAAACGTCCTAAAACAAGCACGGCACCGCGCAGTGGCCGACGTCAAACAACGGCCGTTGACACTGCAGAAACACTGGCGGCCGGGCGAGCGAAACGAACGATCACCCGGACCAAGAAGGCGGCGGAAATTGATGTGTGCAGCAACGAGGAGGAGCCGAGACTAACAGAGAGTTCGAGCGACGAAGATTAGTACGATGATTCAGCCAGTGATAGGTACTCAGATTAGGCACTTGTAAATATATTGTTACATGGAGCCCAGGCTCCCAGATTACTTGGCAGATAGCTGGGTGGCCAGGTTGCTGACAGCTGTGTCTAAAGCTAAGTGCTCCAGGTGGCCAACATCTGGCCAGAGACTGGAACCCAATTTTCGCGACAGGTGTTCACCACATGATCGTATCAGCTGTGGGCGACGTGCCCGCACTTTGGCGGTGTAGGCTCATCAGTAAAACTACACTCCTGTCTTTGGCGTCTTTGGCGTCTTTGCCAAGACGTCAAAGACGCGTAAGACGCAATTTACGGCAAGACACGCGTCTTTGGCTAAGAAGGTCCCAAAGTCTTGGAAAGACCTTTCTGTCTTGGGAAAGACTAATAAGACGTGGAAGTCTTGGATAAGATGGGCCAATCTGTCGCTCAAGATGTGGTTAAAGACGCGTTGAAACCTCGAAAGAGAGCTTAATGGGGCAAGTGATTATGCGAAAGCGGCCAATTTTTATTTTATTGATACAGTAGGCTACTGCTATCTAATCAGACACCTCCTCGTCCTCCACAATCGAGTCGTCACCAGACGAGGAGGCTCGGCTGGAGGCCGTGTGCTTGTCGGACCACATACAAATACCGACGCAGCTCGATCTGTGATAAAATCATCAGAGCAGCCCAAAGCAGAAGAATGAGAACGTACGGCCTGGACCGAGAGCATCAATCCTCCGACCGCTGGTATTCCCCGTGTGAGCGAGAAAGAGGAAGACATACCCTGATCATCACACCACCACCGAAAATCCGAATGAAACCCGACCTCCGGAATCGGATTGAGCGCGCACCTCTGGAAGATACATAGGTGTCAGGGAAAGAGGAACATAGGCTAGGAGGGGATGCATACCTTCGTGTTCGATATCTAACGGTGATGAGCGGAACTTTATCTGATTTCCTACGGAGGAGCATGTGAGGTAAGAGGAGAATAGGCGATATAATGCGTACCCGGGAACGTGTGCGATGGGTGGGTACATCGAAAAAAGCGGGTAGCGACTAGCGAGGGAAGGTCCGACGTGTTCCACCCCTAGTCAATGGTGCATCAGCGGGGGATATCAAATACAGAAGTCGCCCACCATCATCTATCATAGACGCCGCAAACCCGGTGCGTCAGTTGATGATGCCAGCGGGGGCAAGAGCAGAACACAAGGAGACCCTGCGGGGTCATGATCAGATGTATGAGGCGAGGGGCAAAGGCCTATATACGTATTTGTCATGAGGAACATGCAGAGGACCTGAGAAACCGGTCAGAGGCCTGAGTGATGCATGTGAACCATGAAGCGGTGGGTCCAGTGACGGATACGGCCAGAGTCGAGGAGCGAGAAGGAGGGGGAAAGGAAGAAAGGTGTTGTGTACTGTTGTGACAGAATCAAAACCAACTAGCATGCGTGCACACGTGCAGATTGCCGAAGCTTCCGACGGCGACATCTTTGACATCATGGTTTAGGGGCGGGCATTGCGGACTTAGAACATTTGAGAGGACTTTGACCTCACTTTGCTTGAACTGATACTTGGAGAGCCCTTCTCCCCTTTTTTGAGTAGATACTATTGCTATGGATCACACTGCCTTTCCCGACACTTCAAATATTACGACACAGATCTATTTAAATTTTGAAGTGTTTTTAATTTTATGTTAACAAGTACGCTGACCATCATTCCCATGAAATAGCATTCCAGTACATATGTATCCCTTGTCACATGTGTAGATCTAACAATAACACTTGAACATCTTTGGGAAAAAAAATATGTCTTAGACATCTTTGAAAGTGTGCCCAGGACACTGACCTGAAAGACAGTGGGTCAAAGATCTAAGACTTGGTCCGAAAGACAAAGACTGCCTAAGATGTGGTCTCCAAGACCAAAGACATTGTGACCAAGACTAAGACATTGAAAGACAGATTTGAAAGACCTAAGACGCCAAAGACACATGTGTAGTTTTACTGATGCTTTGGAGTCCGGACCTGGACATAATGTGAGGAGACAGAAACCCTCATTAGCTTATTCTAGTCTGTTTGGAGCCTTCATTCACACTTTTACGCAAAGGAATAACCTTTCTATGCTCAATGAATGTTTTCCAGTTTTGCGCATCATTTGTGACATCCCGCGAGCCACCAGTAGGAGAACATCGGATCCGTGGGGAGATAGGTCCATGGACCAGTCTATCGGACCTGTCGATGGACCTCCTGATGGACCTGGGTCCATGGACCGTGCCATGGACCAGGCCGTGAACCTCATCACCTGGCATCACGTCGGCATATGAGTTGCCGTGATCGTGACTTCGGAGTTGATCTGGGACTTCGATATGGACCTCCACATGCGATCAAAGCACAGACCAATATATTGAGACGTGCAGGACAGCCAGCACCGGCAAACACACTCGGGGCAGTACAAGCTGCATCAAATTCAAATGCAAGTCCTGCTGCACGAAAGTTTAAGTTGATGATGCTCGCGACTCTTAATTACCCTCGTAATGCCTGCCCAAAACACCATGTCTTGGCCTCTGCTGGTCTTCTGTGGGCCGCTCCGCCTCACCCGCTGCAGGTGGGTGTACCTGGTGCATCTGCCTTTCCGGGAGCAGCTGTATCCCACCATCAAATCGCGGGCCGCACACCGAGGTCCATCACGAGGTCTACGCAAACTCACGTGATCAAAAAGGGACTAGCGTGATAAATGTACGGTGGTCTATCTGAAGGTCCATTCATAGGTCCATTACCCAACAGGTCCAAGGTCCACGGTCCATTAGACCTAGCCCCCAGTGGATCAGACTCTCTGACCAATAGTATGCGACTCGTCACAATGTCACACCTGATCGCATGGACAAAAGTGAGTTTAGCAGATGAATCAACGACTTTCTCAATTATTTTTGGCTGGACAATCTTCTCCCGAGACCCCTTAGATCTTATTGAGCCCATAAGAATCCTGAAATTCAGCTGGAATATCCTTTGTCTGTCTCCAAATTGACCGGGACCAGGTTCATCAAATTTGGTGTTGGCAAAGGGCTGCCCGTGCCAAATAATAAAACGAACAGTTCTGGTAGACATCCATTGATCGAATGAACATACTACCAACTTGGATCAAGTAATTTGAGTAGGAGACGAAGGAGATATTGAACCCAGAACACATTCCCTTTTTGTCAGAGTTTGCGGCAAGCCTCTCTCCGAGATTGTCCGGCTTGCCGGACTGGAGACAGGCTTGCTCCTCACCTACCGAAACCTATCAATTTGTCGTATGATTCCCTGCGCCGATAATGACGGCAACTCCCGGACTTCCCAATTCGCCACAAAGTGCAGACTCCAGCGCCGACTCCGAGCCTCGCCGCCGAGGATGCGGTATCCCGCGGCCCATGCTCTAGGCCCTCCCTATTCTCAGGACCGATCATCACAACAATTCCCGAGACCCCAGGTCTAGGTCTTCTCTACTGTTCATGATGGCAACTCCCGAGAAACTCAAGTCAACTTCAAGTTGAAGTCCATGTTCAAAAGCATGTAATCCTTTCAAAGCTCAAATAGTGTATACTCTCCGGGACCAATTTTTTTGTCGATAATCATTCGCATATTCTGCAGCTGCTACGTACAGTGTACTGAATATCCGAACGCAGGCTAATGGAAAAAGAGCAGCATGTAGTATTCAAGGTGGAGAACATCGGCAAGTTCCGATAGCAACAATCAAATAAGGTTGAAGTTACAGGACTGCCTTGTGAATTCTCCATACGCACCTCGATTAATATTTGTCTTGCGCTCAATAACTCAATTGTTACCCGGACTCAAGTGCAATGAGAGTGCGAAGAGGTGAGGGAACGACTGAGAACAGAATGAATTGACACGGACATCGGCCTCAGTACCAATACTAGGAATGTCCCAGCGGAGTCGGATCATCCTCTAAAGGTGTATCAGCGCAGCGGCCCGAGGATCGGGAAAAAGCATCCCAGGGCAGAGAGCTCCGTGAGCGGGACGCGTAGGTTGGTCGCAAGCCCGTCTAAGATGAGTGCCAGAGCTCCGCGCGGGAATTTGAGCGCGAGCTGCGCGAAGACCGCCTGTCTCGAGAGAACATGAGTATATCTCTCTGTGCGCCCGAAGTAGAAACGACGAACGATGGCATCAAGGCCGATCTCCACGCCATCCAAGCATGCGGAGAGATAGTGGCCGTAGCGGTCCAAAATCGGAAGACTGCGCGCGAGCTGACGAAAACATTAATGCGCTCAGCAATGGTTCGGGGCAAGGGACCACACGCACCGCAATTCCCGTAGTCGAAAACGCCTTGCTGTGCTGCATTCAGAAATCAGGCCCGGCAACGCAGGAGATACTGGATCGATGCAGACCATGTCTGCCACCTGGAGAACTTGATTGGAAGCTGATTCGTCCAGCGTGGTGCCACCTGGGTCATTACTCTGCAACTACTTGAGTTGGGCGCGACCGGAAGCCATTGGACACGAACCACACGTGCATAGAACGCGGCATATGCTGTGGTCGTCTTGTCCAAGAGCATTTTGCCCTGCTGAGAATGGCATATAGCGTTAGAAATGAAGAAAGAGGACCCACGAGAACGCTGGCAGGCAGGTTCCCTTTGGGAGCAAGCTGAAATTTCTCGAGTGCGAGCGTTGTTACATTCGCGCCGCCGCGCGGCGGGGGCGGATGGTGATGGTGCCCATTGCGGGTGGTGATGATGCCCATGCGGGGGCGACTGGGAATGCGAGGTGGGAGTGGGGGTGCGAGGTGCGAGCGAGGATGCGAATGCGAATGGGAAGTCGCCTGGCGCTGAGGGCCGAAATGCGGCGAAGTCTTCAAAGTCCGTGTAAACGTCGAGCGCAGGGTTGAATCTTGCCTCGGCAAAATGAAGCTATTGGTCGATGGCGGATTCGTGCGGGGACGTGCACTCCACTGCGCGCTTTAGTACCAGTCCATCCACCCTATGTCGAGAACGTGCGGGATCACACCCCCGCTCCCCATGGGCAGCAGCAGCAGCGGCACACCCGGGACCGCGCTCTGCACATGTGTGAACACGCGCAGGACGAGCTCCGGAACGGAGAGTACCGCTCCGAGCCACTGCTAGCCCCCTGTGCGCGTGTCGCGGCGCTCCTGCATCGGAGTCAGAC
>JARKIE010001019.1:0-17711 GCA_029378255.1 Mycena rosella | reverse complement strand
ATAAGACCGTACTAATCCCGCCAGAGCAGCATTTGAGAGGACGATGTCACCGAAATCCGCGACGGAGGCATCAGCCTCAAGGTCCACGACGCCGTACAAAATGGGGAGACAGAGGTCGTGAAATAACTTGGAAACACGGCAGAGTGAAGCTTGGTCCGAGCGCGGTGCAGCCTGGACTATCTCTGCGATGATTTCGTTGGGGAGCCATTGTGATATCGCTTTGTGTGCTCGACGAGTCAAGAGCATGGTGGACGTTCTGGTCAAAGAAAGTTGATCAAAAGAAGCTTGTGACACCGCAGTAGTTGCTTGGCAATGGTTGTCGTCACGGTCCTCCTCTTTGTTAGAAGCAGAACTCAGTCGGGTACGATCAGGTGAACGACAATATATTATCAGTACCTGTTAGAAGAAGACTAGAGGATAAATAAGTAAGAGAGAAATCGGAAGTAAGTAGAAGGAGAACATACCTCAGTCAGGCACGATCAGGTGAACGACTGAGGATGCTCTCCGTAAGTATAGCAGCTTAAATAACAAACGAAGCTGTATGAAGCTGTAGCTAAACTGTATCTAGAGCTGTGGACAGTGGGAAAATAGCTGTGGACAATGGAACGGAAATAGCTGTTACATGATTAGGATCGGTCTACGTAGGCGGGCGATGCCACGGACATCATGTGCCTTTCGTTTATAATCTGGGGGAGACTCGTGAGATCTATGACATTCCGCCCAGTCGCAGGCGGGCGATGCCCGCCTGCCGGCTATATGGCTAGCCGAGCCACCACTTCAACACTCTTTTGTCGTTAGCTCCGCTTGCTTGCCCACACGCTCCTTACCGCACTGCATGTAACGTTATAACACGACCGCAAGTTGCAACACGCTACTGGTAATTATCAGAAATGGGTGCGTCGTTCTTCTGCTGCCGCAGTCCCATGCTGAGAGGGCGTGTTAGCTTGCCTTCCGAGGTGCGTAGCGACGGATTTGTGGGAACGACTGGTTTACGGGATGCGGCAGCGGCACCCTGTACTGGATGGTCTATACACAGACCGCGGGGATTGGCAGAGAGCACTGCCACTCTCTTAGTCATCTTCGCGCGTTTTTTCTCTTTTCGCCCTCATCATCCTGTCTCCAGTCGTGTCTCCAGTCGCGTACATTTTCTGTTCGCTCTCTCGTCCCCGCGCTCGTCCCCTCTTTTTTTCCGACCGACTGACCTTTTCCAACCAATTTTCCCTCCCAACTTTCACCACTTCTCGCCGATGGCTCAGACACCAGCCGAGATCGCGCCGCCGCGGAGATGGCCGACTTGAAGACGACGATGGGGGAAAATGGAGGGTTTATTATCCACCTTGGCCACCGAGCTGGGAAAAAGGCCGGCTACCAACGCACTTGAATATGTGGTGGACCTTACCCCCGACGTCCTCGGTGCCACCTCGCCAAGTCTCACCGGCGTCTCGAGCGTCTCGAACGCCTCGGGCACCAGCACAAGCACCAGCACCACCGCCTCTGCCACCACCACCAGCGCGCCCTCGCTGCCGACGAGCGACACCACCGCCGCCAGCACCACCACCGCGTCGTAGGCGCCGACGACGCCGGCGACGAGCCCAACGAGCGCCGCGCCGCTGTCGACGCAGCGGACCCTGCGGGGAACACGGTGACCGTTACGCAGACGCTCGTTAATACGCAGAGCCGGACCGCGCCGACCGCGACCGCGAGCGGCGGCGGCGTGCGCTCGACGACGAATGGGTGCGTCTTCCCCCTGTCGCGATTGGCGTTTTTTTTCTGGGTCTGGGGTATCCTTTGCGCCCCATTCCCTTTCATCCTACCCTGTTATCCTCCCCTCTCCCTGGTTTGCGTCCCCCCAGTCCCACTTCCACTTCCACTTCCGCCCCCCTCCCTCCTTCCCTGATACCCCGATCACCCATCCACCTTCCTGATATCACCCGTCCCATCGATCCCATCCCATCTTCGCTGCCACCCATCCCATCTTCGCTGCCATCCCATCCCATCTTCGCTGCCATCCCATCCCATCGCGCCCTGGACAGCGACATCGCATGCAAGCCCAGCCGGATCTGCCAGGTCGGACGCGTGTGGGAACGCGGATTCCCGTGCGTGCGTGCCTGCGGGGCGGGGGCGCGGGTGCAGGTGCGGGTGCGGGTGCGAGCGGGGGCGGGTGCGAGCTCGTACGGGACGGTGGAGGTGGTGTCGACCGAAGCGGAGCTGTCCGCACGGATCCTCGCGATTTGTCCCTTCTTCCCGCACGCTGACGCTGCCCGGCACCATCCGTCCTACGCTTCCCTCCGTCCATTCGTCCGTCCGCCCCGGACTCCCCTCCAGGCGCACAATCCTCCTCCCCCTTCCCCGTCCTCCCCCGTCTTCCTTCGACCGACCCGCCCCTTCCTTGTATCCTGTCTCCTCGTTTCCCCGTTCTCCGTCCCCTACACACCCACGATCATTTCACTCCCCCCCTCCCCCCCTTTCCATGCTCCTCGTATCCCGCCACGTTCCCCGAGGACGCGGGCAGAGGTCGTGCAGCTCGTCTGCGTACTTGACCTCCCGCCCTCGCTTCTCGCTCTGTCTCTCCGTCCGGTCTCCTCCATCTCCCCGCCCCCGCCCCTTCCTGCCGCTCGCACTCGTTCCGCGCTTCCCTCCCACTGCTCCTTGCCCGATCTCCATTCTCTTGCTTGCCTCCTTCGCTCCTTCCTTCACCACATCCCTTCTTTCGCCCGCTAGGCCGCCTGCACCTCCCCGCCCACCCCTGCGCCCTCGATTCTTTCCCGTTTCCGCTTCCGCTTCCGTCCCCTTCTGTCCTCCATCCGCATCTCCCTCTTCCCCGCCTAGGACACACCCCGCCTCGCACGCACCCGCCCGTACCGCTTCCTCCCGATTCCCATCCGTCCCTCTTCTGTCTTCGCATGCGAATCTACCACGGTGCTGCGCGGTGCGGGTATCGTCCTCCCGCTTTCCTCAAAAATAAAAATAAAATAAAATAAAAATAAAAACGTTAAACCACCTCTTCTTTTTCGCAGCTTCCTCCAAAACAAAGCCGCGATGGGCGCCGTGTTCGCGATCGTCGGGCTCGTCGCCTCGGGGGTGCTTTTCTGGCTGGTAACGAGCTGTGTGTCGCGGAGGCGGGTGCGTTTTTGTCTTCTTCGCTCGGTTATCATGTTTTTTTTTTGTTTGCTGGGATCTTTTTTTTCCCCGTATCTTTTTTCCCCGTATTTGGGAATGGGTTTTTCGTTTTGGAATGAGACGGCGGGGCGGGTTTTTTTTTTGTTTTCGCCGGTTCTTTGGTGGTTTTTTTTTCGCGTGGTTTTCGGTGCCAGCGGGGTGCGGGGGCAGGGTGCGGGGTGCGGGGGATGGTGGGGCTGTGGCTGTTGTGGTTTTCATGGGTTTTCAGGCGGCGCATTTCTTCCCTGTCTGGTCAAATGCACCCTAGGTATTTTGCAGAGCCGGCGGAATTCGACAGAACGGGAAGAGTCGCTGGTATCTTTTCTTCTTCGCCATCCAGCATTGAACAGCCTCCATATTCGAGACCTCGGACGCCTGTCCGATCTCTGGCCACCTAAGTCTCCGCGGATTCGACTGTTCCAGCTCCAACGGCTTCTGTGTCCCGCCAGAATTGTCTCTGGGATAGCAGCTCGCAGGTTGGAATTTGCCAGGCTCGATTGGAGCAACAAAGAAGAGCCCAATGCTATTGATGCGATTGTCGTTGCACTCAAATCGATAACACATCCCGACGTTCCGTTTATATGTGCCATTGAAGACTGCGATCGCGTATTCCGGAGCTTTTGGCCTCCATATTGAGAAACATACCATACACGAAGGCACTCCACATGTGCATGGACTCGAACCACCATTCACGCAATGTATGTCTTGCCAGTTTGGACTACACTTCTTTGTATAAATTTATTTCCAGGAGATAATTCTCCCATTTCACAAATTATGTCCCGCGCTTTACCGGGGCCTACTATTTTTATGGCTCCATCTCCGCCTCGTTTTAGAAACCAAGGACACAACAGATCAGCTCGCAGTACGAGGGCTCGGAGATGTTTGTTCGCCCTAGCGGCGCGTCGCCTTTGTGAGTTTGCTCAAGCATGCACTATTGTTCCGAAGCCGATGCTTTCCAGGTTTAGTGCTTGGAGAAAAGTGAGCGGGACATGGGAGAAATATCCTGTGGATGAATTCATGGCACTATCTGGAATCGATTAGGCGGGACCCGTTTGGATTCTGTTCATCTTGTACCCGCACTTGCTAAAGCTTGGCTCCCAGAAATGTATATATCACACGTTTATATGACTACGCTCGCAAAGACGAAAAAAAACCTCTCATAGCAGTACTAACTAAGCCTTAATCGACCTCTACAGTACAGTTCCCCTTGCTGTGTGGCTGCCTCTCTTGAATGATCGGTGCCGCGATGAGTCGTTGCTTCTCTGACGACTGGCTAGAAGCCCGGGTTCTGGATTTCCTTTGTCTGAATGTTGCCCATCCCTTCATTGCGTACAAAGGACTCGGGAGCCAACTGATATCCCCCAGGTGCATTCATTATCGACCACCCCATCGGACGAGGAAATCTTCCAGTACTGAAATGTAAAAACTGGCAAAACAAGAAATCTTGGACTTCGCATCGGCCGGCGCTGGATATATACATACATGCAAGTTTTTATGACAGCGGAATAGGCGTTGAACACAAAATGAAAGAGTCCATAACTCGAGACCAGCCAGAGCATCGAAATCTGTCAAAGGATACTTCTCCCACATCCCATATACTTTCCTCCAAGCACCTCGATCTTCAGAATGTCAGAATCAATCTGTACAGGCTTGAAGGATCCCTCACACAGACGACACGCATCACTCAGAACATTGATTTCTGCCTCATAATTGCGAAGGATGACCCCGCATTGCACCGGGAGAAATGCTAGGCCGTGAAGCGAGGCAAGCAATTCTTGAGATGGCCAATTACTTATTGCGTGCAAAGGCGGGTTAGTGAGTGCAGCCCCGGTGGCGAACCTCGGAGAGAAACATACTTTCAGTGGGGGGAAGTGGTCCAAATATAGCTGGAGCGTCCTTGTATGACGTAGATTCCGCGATAAGGAGTCGACAATCGCGGAAAGATTTTCATCGCAATCGTTGTTGGAACAAATAAATGGGACGTCGCTGGGCTACATAGAACTATGCCCGGACGTTATGTGCCTGTCACCCGCCGTTGTCCCGCTATCCTGTGCTGTGCCGCTCCACCACTGCTGACATTAGCAAAAAATAATTGTTGAATAAAAAGTGGTCAAATATTTCTTAAATATAGCACAGAGAACCAATCACACGGCACTCGTTATGCGCACTCCTGAGTTTCCGCCTCAGGCCCCTATCCGAATTTGGGCATTATTCTCGGCAGCCTCGGCATTCCATCAGGTTCATCAAACTTCGCTGTCAAACGATCAAACGATCATCACAAAAATATTTCTCCTTCCCCTTCTCCATTCTGCGAATTAATGACCTAGCACCGCCAGCATGTCCACCCCACAGTGGTAATTGCCTGGCCTTTTGCATGTCCGTCCCTTTTGCACCGGCGCGCCTCTTTGCTTTCTTTGACATTTGACATTTCGTCATTTGATCCGATCACGTCACTCCCACTGCCTCCGCGTTCACAACTCAAGGACGTTGAGAAAGGTCGAGAGCTGCTTTCTTAGTTCTGGTTCATTCTCAGGGAAGATAGTATCAGTCTGACAAAATACAATGGCAATCCTCACCAAAAGTCAATTTGCCGCCGTGGAAGCCTTGAACGGGTCTGAAGGATGTTTGATGGAATGCCGAGGCTGCCGAAAATATGCCCAAATTCGGATAAGGGCCTGAGACGGAAACTGAGCGAGTGGTTGTGCGCCTGACGTGCCGGTGTCGTGATCACCGCCCCGACACACCGACCTTGGATCGAATGAAGCTGCGGCATATCAGAGCTCTCGGAGTCCGAAGTTGAGTCTATCCAAGGGGGCCCAAAGATAAGAAAATATGATATCACCTACAATTTTTTTCCCCCGGCGGTCTTGTAGCCCTCCCTACCCTACGTAAGCAACACGTGATGAGAAAATTGCCTTTTCGGGACATTCCGGTTGCCGAAAGCTTGCCGGTTAGTACAAAAGATGATACACTGTATACAGGGGCGCTGTGCATTTTTTATATAAATGAGTTTTGGCTCTTTAGGGAGTGCGGCCAGTTGAACAGCCTCTAGAAAATCACGGGAGTCAACGTGATTCGCGTCAAGGTTTGCCTGGCCTCCTGTACCGACAGGTCCGACAGGGTTCATTTTCAAGCACTTCAGGCATTTGAGCTCGCTCGTAGCTGTGAAGTGAGGAGCGCCGGGCTTTTTCTAAAGTGTAGCAGTGTCAGCAAAGTGTCAGCAGAGCCGCGAGGTGCTATGAGGAGCACCCGTTTAGCCATCTCCGCAATTTGTACGTGTCACACATGTCGTGTGTGAGCGCAGAACAGAGTCTTGTAAATAATTCCCAGTGTATTAAAACCGATTTATACAGTTGGTTTTTAAAAAAAGCCGTTTATAAACATGTTTATAAACACACCGCCAAAACTACTTCCAGAGCGTGTAGAAGCCAAAATATTCGCCCCCCGACACTTATATTAACCAGAGACAATCCTCCTGGGCCATTAGTAACTGATTGAGACATTGTATGAATTACTCTGAATCACTCATACACCATTCAGCAAACTCAGCCCTTTAACTGAGCCCATAATTGGCCCATAACACCAACATAACACCGAGATTTTCACCGAAATTAAGCGGGTGCGCACGCCCCATCATACATTTAAAAACCGACCATTTATTGCCAACCATTTAAAAACAGGTTTATAAATGGCGGTTTATAAACCAGTTTACAAGCCGGACTAATTTACAAGACCCTAGCGCGGAAGGATGAAAATAGTGTGCTTGCCGTCGCTTGTTTGTGCTTGGATCACCGGACCCACGTAACACGACCCAAATTGGATGTGGGGTGCTCCCAAGCCATTTTCCGAACTCCGGGAAGCAACTAAGAATGTCTGCGGCCCGCGGGGTCCCAGAACCTTCCAGGAGGTCTCCAACCCTATCAAAAAAAGTGGTGTGCATTTTTTTTTTTCGCCGGGGGCTGGGTACCCCCCTCCCTCTACCCCATATGGCATATCCTTATCTTTGGGCCCCCTTGAGTCTATCTCTGTTGAAAAATCCGCCAGTAAGGTGTCTCCCAGGAAGCGCCAGTCCGGGCCAAAGATATCGCTTCAGCTGTCGCTAGAAGCATCGGAAGAGCTTTCGGTGTCGGACGAGCTATCCAAGGATGACGACGTAAGGCCAGCGGCCTGCAATAAATATGCTCGTATCGGCCGGCCCGGATGTGGGCGGCTGCACGTTTCCGCAACAGAGCTTGGCGCTGACAACCTGTGCTGTTTTGTATGTATGCGTTGAGCAAGGAGTTGGTGCGGCCAGTGCATCTTGTAGCTGGCGGCATCTGGGTGATCTGCATGTGGCTATGCAGGGGCTGGTCGGGTGTCAATAATCACGGTGCATAATCCAAGCACAATCCAAACTCAGGTTGGGGCGGCCAAAATTCACCATGATTATGGAGAGATAATGGGTGATTAATATTGTTTGAAATACGATAATCCACTCATAATCCTTGCCATAATCCCTCCATCCTCTGTAGTCCTTTACTCTGACTGCCCCTAATACTAAGTCTAACAAAGATTCCATCACAACATGCGGACCACATTCGTTAAACACATGTACCTTCCACATGTGTCAGGCTGTGCCCCCGGTGTGAAATGGATGAGTTCGAGTCGGATATGTGTCGAAATTTCATGGTAAAATTGGATGCGGAAGGATATGAATTTAAATGCGGAGGGACCGGAGTTCGTTTAGGGTACGAGCCGCGGCAGTGCTCACAGCATCTGCACTCTTGTGCGCCCGAAGAGGTGTATGTGCTGACCCGTGACTTGGCGTCGAATCGAGCGAGGTACAAGGAAGACTATCGCCTAGGAAAAGAATGACTGGGGAGTTGGCGCGGAGAGGCCGAGGCGGACGATGCTGTTGTGGCGTACCCTGCGTAGAAATCCAAATGAAAGACCTCCCGATACTTGTCAACCGTTGGGATAGACATAGAAAAAAACAGAAGGATCGTCCAGCCCTCTCAAGATTAGAACAATTTAGAAGCCAACGTGGTGCGAGAAGAATAATGTTCCTCCGGAGTGGACGTCAGCGTGAGTTCGGAAGCTGCCTGGATGATAGTCCAGGAATTTAGGGTAATGGCCAGAGGCCCAGAACTGAGAACATATCATTCGCAGCTCAGGCGGTTTTCCCGAGCACTCTGAGCAGAGCTAGGTCTTGAAGCGAGGGTCTGAGACAAGTATTAGACGGCGAGAGCGCAACTAATTTAGGCAGGAGCCTGGGGGAAGACGACGGCTGACGAGAGCGAAGGGATCCTGCCTTGATGCTGCCAGTGATTCTTGGTCAACCGGGGCCATGGATAAGGCCTGGGTGGGACATTTGAGTGTTGAACACGGATAAAGTCCAAATGAAAGCCGAGTTAACATCAATTCCATACAGTTCCGAACTCTAATCCGACTCTTTGCCACGCAAAACTCGGTCCACCTGGCAGTTTGCATGTTCTTGCACCTATAGAACCTCCTGCTTTGCTGTCATACCTGCGTGTTCGGTCTCCTAGACGGTTCCGGTGGGCCTCTTGACCAAATAAAAGGGACGACCCAACTAGAAGAATCAAGGAAAAATCGGAAACATGCAGGGCGTGAAGGGTGTGTATGGACCAGACTCGGAGGTGCGTTCAATCCCTCATATTTTTCCTTTTTGATATAATTCTCTCGGAGTATCTCTCACTGTTAATACATTCCATTCGCCTTGGAGGGCGCAAAATTGAAGACGGAGATGCGTGGTACCGCCGACCGCAACGTGTGGCGCAAGCAATGCGTATCGCTGTTCACCATACTCAAACACCTCCACCTTCCCCTACGTTACTATACGGAATCGGCTCATCCCAGACTGGGGAGGGCTAGGCGATCCCATTCGCGTGATACAGATTACCATCCTCGCAGTCCGGGTCAGCACGGACGTGGTTTGAGCAGGATCCCCGCATGCCAGTATACGACAGGCTTGGCTACTGTGCCTCCTTGGGTGGCCCTCCCGTCTTTCTAACTCGCTTTCCTCCTCCTCTCGCACTGCACTTTGCTGACGCTTTCTCCAAATCTCTCCCGCTAGTCATATGGTCCACCGGGGACGAACATCTTGGACCTCCTGCACGAGACTGCCGCTGGAATTATCCCCATGCCTGTCGGGTATATGTGGTGACTCGACTCTCGAGATACCCGCCACGTGGATGTTCCACTCTGATTCTCGGGCAGCGCAGCGTATGAAGTGTACATATCCGATGGAGTGATTGGCTGCGATCTGTGATAGCGGGGTATCGTGCGCCGATTTTCTTCTTTGTGTTGGAGGCCACTAGAGGCTGCTACGAGATCTCGTGCCCCTGCATGTACCGTGGTGCAGCCAGTTCGCTGGCTGAGGGCGCAGACTGGCCGGGTTATGGCTTCTCGCGTCGCCTGCAGCAGCTGCGTGGCCGTCTTCATGAAGTCGGGCGTTCTTCTCGCGCTCTGGGGTGAGCGTGCTGTGAGGGATGCCTCCCGCTGCAACGCTCGGCGCAGGCGGTACCGGGGACGTCCGACAAGATACTTCTCCCATGTCCCGTTCACTTTCCTCCAAGCAGTCTCGTCTGCCGAGTTTTAACAGAATATCCCTGAGACAACTGAGACCACTTACCTAGGCAACAGGCCTCCAAGGTCGAATAAATGTCTCTGAGACCTTGTACTGTGATTTGATGGTCTGTCGTTGCTTCTGAAAATGAGGCCAAGATCGAGCCCCAAAAATTGTAGGCCCGAACGGCGAAAAGCGCGGCAGATAATCTGGGAAATGGGAAATGATTTCCTGCGAATAATTGTATACAAGTGTAGTTCAAAATGTGCGGCGCACGGTGTTCTAAAGCAGCGGAGGCCACGCGAGCCGCTCTTTTAAGCCCGAACTTCCACCAAGCTAGTCATAACCTTCTTTCCGCCCCTCTCCTCGATCTTCGCAATGCGGACCAACTTCTGTTCCTCCACACCCCCGCTCGACGTGACCGTTACTTTGCACAGTTGGGCAACGACCCCCCAGAACCCGAGGGCACCACAGCCAGATCCTCGACACTGTTCAATTTCAATTTGTAGTTGGCGTGGAAGTTCTCGATGATCTTAAAGATCTCCGCCCTGGATGCGGTCTTGCCGTTCATGCTGTTGGGTTTCGCGTCAGCTCACTTCAGTGTAACAGCGCGTTCGACGCACTCGAAGACGGCATCGGCAGCGATGTCGTTCTCGAACGCGGCGACGCCAGCAGCCTTGTCGCCGCCGTAGAAGAGATGCTCGAACAGCCCGTTAACAAAGTCGGTGAGAGACATGATGGTTTGGTGTTAGAGGAGTAAGAGGAAGATGTTTGAGTAAGCTGGAGGATGATAATTTTCCCGTGAGGGTCGCGGTCCTCTTATACGAGCCTAGAACGTAAAGGTAATGATAGAACCAACATACACTGGTAATACCGGCCTTCACATCGTTCCAGCTGCCACGGCCGTAGTACCCCGATCCCTACGTAAACAAAGGGCATATCGACCTATTTCGACCTTGAGATGGTGCTTGAAGGGCAAAAGAATGGGGAAAGGATAAACGGTGAAGTTGTTGCTTAGCTATGCAGTTGTTGCTTAGCTACAATCCAGTTTCAGGCGGAATCGGGCGGACAGATTGGTGTCACGTATCACGGGCGGGCTTATGTACATCGATACTGCCCCGCGGAGAGACCACGGTAGGTAGGTAGAATTACACGGTACGGTCCCGCTTAGGAACGCCGGACAGATTAGTGAGTCTGACACATCATTATGACCTCACTCGGAGAAATTTGGCGCAGGAAGTTCGGGAATTGGCTACACCGGCAAACTTACCGACGGCACGGCTTTCGGCACATTGCGGAGTTTGAAATATGGCCGGTATCGCCAGTTCACATAATTGCCGGACATAAGAGAAATAGACCCTAATTAATGGCATGAGCCAGATAGTATCCATGCCTCTTTCCCATTTGTCTGCCCGTTTCACCCAGGACTCAGGAGGACCATTATTTGATTAATTGAGGATACATGAACCTACAAAAACAAAGCCATGGGTTAAATATTCGGATTCCTTCTCAATAAGGACCCTAATCTCTTGACAGACTATCCACTCGCAACCTTAGTAAGGACCCCGCAATACTGAGCCATAATTAACCCAATCAAGACTCAGGAGAATTTAAGGAGAGTGATGTTTTGGATGTCCCAGTCAAGCGTGTGATATGGCTTAGCTCTTTATATTTCTAGACTATAATCTTCCCTCATCACCAGAGCATAATCTTTATAGTACCTAAGTAATGCAAGTCTTGAAATCGCCGGCAAACCGACGCAGTACGTGATCTGCCGAAACAAACTCCGGGGTTCCATCGATCACTGATGCCGCCGGTGCTGCCGGTTCCCGGTTATGATTTTCTACCAGTGTACATGCTGTATTTATACTTTCCATATTCTGCAGCCGGCTCTCCTTCCTGCCTGCCCGAATAACACCTCCTGTCCTCATGTCACTCCCCATGTGCTCCTCTGCAGCCTTCTTTGCTTGGCTCCTTCTCCGCTCAGTGCCTACTCATCCATCTGCTCAGTCTATTCCCAATTGCTCCTTCTTACCGCTCAGCAACCTGTTCTCTGTACTCGGTATGCATCCCTCCTGCTTGGTGTCTCAATTTGCGTGCTCAGACGGTCTTCTTGTTGCTCGGTGCCTGGATATCTTCGATCAGTACACGTCCTCCTCGCTTGGTGTCTCGTCCCACTATCTCAGTGCACTTTGTTTCCTCCTTTTTATCAGCCACGTGGTGTAATGGTTGAATTGCCCGGCTGCTCTGGACCAGAATGTTGCAGGTTTGATTCCTGCCGTAGCTTTCTTGGAAGTAACCTGGCGATCCTGTCCCAGGCCTCATCACCTGGCCACTTGCAGGACCTTTTCCTTGTAACCCGATTTTATTTAGAGTTCCCATAGATGATGACTTGGTGTAGCCCTGGTGTCGAGTGAAGGGTGCTCGGTCTGCTTGTAGTTTTAACATATTGTGCTTGGTACATGTCTTGTGTTGGAAGAATCTATATGAAGTTTACTTAATTGAAGCCTGTATCAACATATAATCCTATTTAAGCACTTATTTGTTCAAACGGTGGGGTGGCCTGCAGAACTGCATGCCGGGAGCGTGTGATGGATTGAACAATGGTTGAACGAGAGGTGTTCAAACGGTGATTGTTAAACAGGTTGGAACAGGGTTTCACCAGAGTGCCAAAAACACCGGCAGGGCATCTCAAACTGGTGACCATCAGAAACCGCTGGAAACATTGTAGCAACGAGCACAACTACTCAGCAAGAGTGCACATAATGCAGTAGAGTAGATGGAGCAAAGGGTGCAGCAATTTTTGAGCACACCTTTATCCATTTGGCTTGCTTTCCTATTTCAAGTTGGAAGCTGAGCAGAAGCGCAAGGATATTGCCGTAGATGGATGTTGTATTGCATAATGTTTACTTGGGGGTGATGGCCGTGGCGACGGCCCGGCAAACTCGTACTTATGTACATTTTTGTTTTTTTCAAACTGTTTTATTCAGAAGTCCGACACCGTTGATCCATCAGTTGTCCTGTGTACCAAAATAATGTGCGGATCAAAAGACTATAACACCTCTTCAAATGACTTGACAGAATATGTGGTAAGTTATACCACAGTTGACCGTGGATTTGGATTTGTACCATATAAGGGCAACTGATCGAATGTGAAATTGCTAAAGACTCTGCAGGGCCGAGCCTTGTTGGAAGTGAGATGGCATAAAGTAGTGTATAGTCGAATCGCGCCTACACAGTCAGGATTTACATTGACTATGCTTGCCGCTTACCAAACTTCCTCGAATCTTCCGTTCTCCCAGAGGCTCAATTTTGCGACCTAGCCAGGGAGAGTCAATGTGCAGGCTTCCCACTTGATCTAATCGAATTATTATCGCATGCCCTACATTGACCTCGACATGTTCCCACCGCGTTGGTACTGGATTTTAAGCCTGCCGTTGCACCAATTTTTCTAAAAACCTTCGAAGTTATTGGCCATCAACATTGTGGTTGCACCTACAAAAAGGCGACGGTAAGCCACCACCATTTACTATCGTAAAAATGTAGAAATAACTATGTTCACAGTCGGAGGTTCCACGAGGATATCGAACGCCACAGCGGTGATTTACAACATATACGACTAGGATCTGGGCGGTTGACAATCGGTTCCATACAGAGACGTATGGACTGCAGAGAATATCTAGCAATACTCAAAAACAGAGCCTCCGAGTTTAACTACAGCTGGTTTCCGCTACGATTGAAATATTTTCCTGTTTGATTGTTTGGGAAGTCTGATTAGTACTGTACCGACATGTATGGAGGCAACGGCTCCGACCACCGTGACATTGCCGTTGCTTCTTTTTTGAGCAACGACAATGGGCGTGACCGTGACCATGACCGTTGCCTCTTGGGGCAACGCGAATTTTTTTTGGGGCAATGGGCCGTGAGTGTGCCTCAGAATACTTACCGAATTTAGCTTGAATGCTGTGGCATACAGCAATGAAGAGGAGTAGGAAACGAGCTAATTTTTTTTTTTTTTTTGAGAATTTTACGTTTTTTTTTTCCGATGTCACACTATTTTTCAGGCAACAGACCCCTTCCTGACCGTGACCCCGCGGAAAATTAGCAACACAACGGACCCCATCGTGACCGTGACCGTTACTTCCATACATGTTGGTACAGTAGGCCACGAGAGGTCGCATGTTGAAATAATTAGCGTAAGATCTGGTGCATATTGAGAAGCCAGTGTGAACTTGGCGCCAACGTTCACAAATAGCCTGTTAATGGAACTAACATATGAAATTTCACAAAAGCACACAAGCTACAGCCTGGCACGACTCGACAGCGCAGCGCAAAAATGTATGCAACATGGTAAACAGTAAAACGGATGGACCCGAGCGAATGCATGCCGAAGGTACGTGAGTCCCAATCTCAATGGCATTAGTACTCGGGATAGACGGCCCTCATTTTCGAGGCAGGATTCCTACTACCTTCCATGCTGTCATGTGAAGGTTTCATGCCAAGAAGCGTGCATTCGTGGTGATTAATAGCCTCAAGTGTAGTATCAGGGAAGGTATGAAATCACAGAAAAAAGGGGGTGTGAATTCAATGGGCACCGACACCGGAGATCCACATCAATGATCGGGCGGGAGTTTGGTGAGACCCCTGAGCTATATTTCCAACTTCTGACGATGTGGTGGCCCTAATCTTTTACCAGCCGGACATGACCAGTTTCATTGACTACATGTTGAAAACCCCCGCGAAATCATCGATCATCCGATGCAATCATTCTCATAGCTCTCAGCCCTTTTTTCAGCGACTGGGTGCTTCTTGCTGAGACGCGGAAACAGAGATGGGGTGGGACAGCTGGTATGAAAATCTCTGGATCTAGATTATGATTTCCCTTAATAAACATGGATTGAGAAACTTATGAGCTTGTTCATCTTCACCACTCGCTGTGTATTGCTTACTCTAAAAAATTCGGATGTGTCTGCAAGACAAATATTTAGAAAACGCAAAGGGGGGAAGAATATCGGCTAGTGACTTTGTGCGCAAACGAGGACCCAAAGATGCCAAAATGAAGTTAATAAACTGAAAAATGGTGAGGAAAAAAGAAATGTGTACCACCAGCCTGCACAATTAGCAATGCAATTACATAATTAAAGCACAGCCACTATTAGCTCCCAATAAATGAAGGAAATTTAGGGGTTGTCCTTTAAAATCACTTCAACACAGCCACTAGTAAGACTAGCACTGCCACTAAATCCGTTACATGAACAGATTGGGACACTTTTCACCTAGGTCTCAAAAACCTCATGTCAATTGATTATAAATGATTACATAAGTACTCATAACATCGGCCTTGCGGCCATCATGCTGTCATGATCATGTGGATCCGATCTGGTTTGGATTGCTTGTTGATCTCATTCATCACTGGTTCTTCACTCCCATCCACTTTATGTCCTCTCTCACTCCTGATTTCAGAAGTGTTTTAGCCACAAGTTTAGATACCTTGGTGGTGGGCTGCATCAATATTTTTGTGCTCGGCATTCCATGGTGTCGCTCGGTGTTAAATAAGACCAGGCTCAGACAATGCTAAAATAAATCTGTACTCGGTATTCTGTGTGTCCTGTCTCGATCCTGGTCTAGCAAAGTGTGTGTGGCATAACTGGTATGTCAACTTGCAGAGATGTATTACATAATCCGTAGGTTTGCGTGTTTGATTCAAGCTGCAGCCTGCAGGTAGGTCCATCGGAAATATACGGTAATCTACTGTATGTTTACGGGATTGTAATTTTTTTTGCTCAGTCGGTTAACTTCCTAGACGGCATAGCTTTGTCCATCCTTGGTCTTGTGTGGCTGCATGGCATAATCAGTATGCTGGCTTGCGGAAATATATCACATAATCCATATAGCCTGTGCGTTCAATTTGCATTGCAGTCATACCGCTTGGATACGGGTGGAATCTGCTGCTTGTTTCCGGGAGTTTTTATTGGCCGGTGTTCTTGCTCGGTGCACCCCGTTCTCGGTATCGCATTGGCATAGCTTGGCTCGCTCTTGTTCTTGTATAGCTGCATGGCATAATTGGTATGTCGGTGATAGGCCGGAGCTGTGACCAGGCGTGAAATCTTTCGATTTTGTGTCTGTTGTTACTCGCAAGGGCCATATAAGTCTAATAGATTATACTCCAGAAGAGCTAGTGTGAGGTCCGAACATCTAGCAATATACTACGTGTGCTAGCTGTAGGCACTCAGTTGTGATGATGGTACCACTAAGGGCCAGATTCACAAGCAGCTATACTGCCTTTAGCTAAAGGTCATCCATCCATTCTGTGAGGAACTGGGACTTGCCTGCACATTCCTACCAAGGATATAGTTACCGCACGCCATCTAGACAACGGGCATACACTGGGGGACACAATTAGAGCTTGTGCAACATCCCGGTGAAGTGGTTGCTCGAACTCGAAGCGTGCAAATGAAAAATGAACAAAACCTCACTATCCGGAAGAGGATGCAGTGACTAGCTCAGCGATTGAGAATAGTGCAAACAAGCTCCCCGACAATGAAATCTTAAACCACTAAACACTCCTTTGTCACACCTCCAATTTTTATCCGACAAATTCGGGTTTTGTTAGACACAAATATAGGTCTAAGGAAACCAAGAGTTGAGATTTGTGGGTAAAGCTGTGTTTGAAGAACTTTGGATATGATTCTGCAAAACACACTTCGGACTATATGGTTCTACACGTGTTTTGACAAAAGTCGGACACAAGTACATAGTGTTTTTAGATTATAAGCTTCTTAGCTATAAGACGAAATAACGACATGAAGCCGGCAGGTTTGGTTGAACCTTACGTTCAGTTTTGATTGGATATGAGATCCTTTGGGCCACAGACACTCACGTGGACAACAGACAATGGATAGGTACTCAAGATGGCTTTAATGCATCACCTGTTCGGATAGGTACTCAAGACTGTTCTTCACAGCCTGTTCAGATAGGTGCTCAAGATGGTTCTTCACCGCCTGCGCAGAATATATCAAAATAAACTTAAATTCACAAAACATTCTCCAGACAGGAGGGGGTTCGAAGTGTAAGTCCTAAATCAAAACCATTGGTACAGAGGGACAATGGTGGTTGCCTCTGGTACGTCAGGGTAGGATTCAGTACCTAAACCTCTAGAACTGCCCTGCCTTTATACTACTCTAATTATGCTTACACTACTTGATGACACTACCATTGGTATATAAACAGATATTCAGCATGTTATCTGGTATACTATTTGTCCTGCGCTATTTCTCTCATTGGCTGGCCTGGTCCCTATATGTCCTGGCTTGTCAGCTGGCGGTATTGCGGTCTTGGTAACTCAATTGCGATTGAAACCCCTCTCTTGAGTGAGGTTATTTGTGGGCCCACCTCTTAAAGCCCTGGTCCTGTCGTTTACTAGTATCACAGATAAAGTAGGGCTTTATACTAGCTTCACACCAGTACCCTTTACACCTCTTTATGTTGAGTGATTCAAAAGTTTAATGTTCCGAAGCCACGGAATGATCCTAAGGTTTGACAAATCATGATGACTTTTTAGGCCCAACTGGATTATCCTGGCCTCAGCACTAAGTCCGATGGTCACCTTCTGTACGGCTACACTCGGACCAGGTCACATGACCCGTTGTGTCCTTACTTCGGCATAAACAAGGCAATACTTTAGGTTAAAGTACTGATTGTAGTGCTGCCTTGGCCTCAACCATCATTCACAGAGTGGATAATTTAACCTCTTTGTTTGTAGGGTTCGTTAGAATGGTTTAGCCCCAAACTAGCTATTCAGAGCTCATGCTAGTGCTAGATGCATGCTAGGTCCCGTAACGCATGGTTGTAATAGTCAAAATTATGGCGGCTTATCAGCGGCGGTCAAAGCAACCTCACACTATGACAAGTCTGACATTTCCTGATAAAGCTGATCAGGCTTTTTGACAGGAAGTGTCAACGGTTCAACCGGACCGGTGATTGA
>JARKIE010001018.1:0-17757 GCA_029378255.1 Mycena rosella | reverse complement strand
ATTCCTGGAGCAGGAGGATCTGGGGGAGGGGGCATGGCCTTTGCATCTTGCTCGGTCTTGACTGCGGGAGGAGGAGCCTTGGAGATGGATGGCTTTCTCGGGACGGGACGAGGTCTGGGAGCCATCGAGTGCGAGAGTAGGACTTAGCCGATGTGCGTGATCGAGAAATCCAGTTGTGGCATGAACCCAGACCACTGCCTAGCATGTCTGAGGAGGGGATCCTACTCTCTCACAAGTTGGTCCTCCTGCTCCCTCGTTTCACCCTACTGAATCGAATGCAATGTAGCGCCGTATACGACACATAACTTCCATTCAAGTCCGCAACCTCACAGCATTTTCCCGTCCGTGATGCCTTTGCCTCGGCTCTCTCCCAGCCTGCGGAGCAACACAATTCACGGCCCAGGGCCATTTCTCAGACGACCTCGACCTCACCCTCTCGAGGAAACGGAGCAGGCGCATCTCGGCCAATTCAATAGCCACATACAAGAGTGTCAAATCGGACGAGAGCGACGAAGTTGGCCATGCAGGAACCGAGTCGCGGGGGCGCAGGATAGCGGGATCTCGACTCAGCTTCCATAGTGCAGGGAGCGTTGGACCTAGTTCCAGCTCGGCAGCTCGTTTCCATTCATCCGGTTCAGCCCCAACTATTCGAGGACATCGCCCTCGTACGAGCTCTATGTCTTCCTCTCTAAACTCTTCTGTCCTGCCCTCGGCTGCTGTCCCAGGCTCGATAATCCCCACATCCACCGCTCCATTTTCCGCCAGCTTGCCGGACCATTCGCAGACCGGACTAGAGAAAGTTATAAAAGCGCGGTTATTCGAAACGTTTCTGGCCGTCTCGATCGAGGCCCCGCCTCCGGACGAGATAAACAGCCCCGGTTCACTATCTTCACTGGCGTCCCCCACGTCTCCCGTACGCTCTGCTGGTCCTTCGACGCCTCCGCGAAGTCCTAAGCAAGCCAACGGCGTTGTCCCGCGGAAAGGCACGAAGCCTTCCCCTCTCAGTCCTGCAGAAAAGACGTCGGCAATTGCTCGGCGGGACCTGCCGACTTCTCCTTCATCGCCTTCGAGGCATACTCCCAAGTCGGCGTCAATGTCAGGCCTGAGCAGACCGAACGGGAAACTCGCTTCCCCGGCGGCGCGTAAATTTCCGGCTCCACAAACTCCTCCCCGCCCCGTCCACGTTCCCCTTCCCCGTCCTCGCCGGCCCTCCCGGATTTTATATCCCCCGTACACCGCCCTTCCACCAATCCATTATTTGCAATAGACGCCCGCTCGGGGTATGAGTCCGGTCCTTGGACGCATTCCGGTGGTCAGAAATTGACGGTCGAGCTGTGGGGAAAGTAGGAGACGAATGGAAAGGCCACGAAGGCGTCCCCGGTAAAGGCAAGGAGAAGGAACAGCCTGCAGACGATGAGGAAGCTGAGTGGAGAGTCTTGGAGGAGTGGAAGTTCAATCTGGGAGACCTGGTACTGCTACCAGACGACGTAAGCTCGACGTTAGATTCCCGGCGATTTCAGCTCATATTTCATCCACAGCCGGAAGTCCCTTCCAACACTCTTGTAGTTACTTTACACCCGCCTGGACGGACGTTCTATCTACCCTCTTCTCATCCTCTCGATCAGCGGCCTCCAACTCCGTCGGCGGATACAGGCTATGCTTCGGATCCTGAATCCGGAGGCGGCCGATCAGCGAAGAAACTAGGGGATCTCGCTTTAGTGCGACCCGAGAAACTCGCGGTGGACGTTGTCGCAATAAGTCGCAGGCGACATCGGAAAGGCCCGGGTGTGGCTGATTCGGAAAGAGATCAATCCAAGACGGCCAACTGGCAAGATCTGTTCAAGTCGGTCGTTTCTTTCGGCAGGCTCCCCGCCGACTGATACTTTTTGTAGACTAGTGACGCTTCAGTCCTGTATACAGGACAATGAAGTTTCGCTCACTGAAGTCGTGCGAGAGATCGACAAGGTACTCGAAGGAGATGCGACGTCCGTTCTCGTGAGTCGAATCATCTTTACCCCCCTCCCGAATACCTACCTTCCCTATTTCTTTCATTTTCTTCTCCGTTTGGTCTGAACTCAATGGCTAAAAGAAGCGCGAAGTTTCGGAACGCGAGTCCTTTGTGCAAGGGTTACGCAAGAATTGTGCTGTGGTGTACGATCAGTCCGAAATACGTGAGACACACTCTGTTTTGACGAGAATCACAATTGATTTTATTTCACAGTGAGAGAGCAGATTGATTTGCGTCGGCAGCAGCTCCAGGAACGAAGGGAGATGCTTGCTTTAGCTCAAGAATTGCGAGACGAGGATCTATTCTCGGTTGAAGAGCGAGAAGACCATGTTTCGGATGCCCGGCAAGTCATTCATTTTAATTCTTTCTGAGCGCAATCTCATCGTATTCCTATGCAGAACTGAACTTTTATCTCTCCGGAGCCGTTTCACACCCACACGGACAACTCTCATTTCGACCCTCTCCACCATATTTCCCATTGAACTGTTGTCTCCCCCGGATCTCCTCTACACAATCCTCGATGTTCCGCTTCCTATCCCGCTCTCGGCGTCGGATCCCGCCCCACCACTATCGCTTGCGGCGCACAAAGACGTCACGGAGGACGCGGTAGCAACCGCGCTAGGCTATGTTGCGCAGGTGGTGCAGCTGCTCGCAGCCTACCTGGGCAAAGGCTTAGTCTATCCTATCACATGCATCGGGAGCCGCAGCATGATACGTGATGGGATTTCAGCCATGGTTGGGCCACGAATGTACGTGGCCGCTTTACGCTCCCTTCATTGTCTCATCCGTTCAAGCTTGTAGGTTCCCGCTATTTTCCAAGGGCGTGGACACGTACCGCTTCGAGTATGGCGTGTTTTTGCTTAACAAGGATATAGAATTGGTAAGTACGCGCGTCGTTAGCGGTCTCCATGCTGACGGATTCTGACGGGCTCTAGTTGATGGCCGACCGTGATTTACGCGCATTGGATATGCGGCACACGTTACCGAACCTGAAGAACTTGTTACTGACGCTAACCGACGGAGAGGGCGCCCAATTAAGGTATGTTGGCCCACCACTTCGCGCTTGGACTTTTTTCAATTTATACATGTATGCGCGTTTGCAGTGTTCCGCGGACTTTTAACTCTTCTGAGTTTTCTGTTACGGGGCTGGAATCGCCTAGAGCGGAATCACCGGTGGAAACCCGCTCCAATTCCAGCACACCGAAGCCGGCGTACAGCGCGGAGCTTCCGACTGAGGGCAATACGCCTCCGGCGAGCGGGGCGACAACGCCCACTACGGAGATGGGCCAGAAGAGTCGTTTGTTCATCGGGCTTTCGCCCATAGCTGGGTTTTTACGCGCTCGGTATCCCTCTGCCATTCGGGCGGCGTCCTCTGCGAAGCCGGTACCCGAGGCGGAAGCCGCCGCAGAAGACGCGGTTCCGGTTACGGAGCCTCCGAACATAGACGAGGATGCGGAGGAGCAACATAACTTTACGGGGGATGACGAAGATCGACGGACCATTCGGGGAGATGGCGCTGGTGACGCGGCCATAGAAGAGGCGGGGGAAAGCGGCCAACGGGGTTGGACGGGGCTCGGAAAAGCTAGGCGATGTACCTGGCCATGCGCCTGCTATTTCTCCACCGCCGGTGACGCCTATTAAATAACACGATACGCGTACAATACATGTTTTCTCCGCGCTCGGTTTCCCTGAGAGCTTTGCTCACGCGAACGTTGTACGTTTGTGGCTCGACCGCTCTCGAACGGGCCGTGAGAAAGATCCACAGGGTCATACAAAGACCCACAGGTGACGCGGCGTATTAGTGCGCCTGAAGCGGAGAGGTGTTAGCCAGCAGCAAAATAGCCTACGGATTGCTAGGAACGCTGCAAAACCACAAACTGTCAACCAGTGGCGGAGCATTCGATCAGTTGGGGAGCTGATAGACCGCCATAATGCGCGTATGCCAACCGAGCCCAGGGCCGCCGGGGTTGAAAGGAGCAAAAGTGTGTTCCGATCTTCGGCTGAGCACATGGATCTTTGCTTGGTGCCCGTTTTGGCTCGTAAAGGGATTAGCTTGAAAGCGGTAACGATGGGGCGGCCCTGGATATAATTGTAAGCAAAGGTTGACTGAGAAAATTGAGAAAGGAAGTCGGTGAACCGGGTATGGGAGAGATGTGAACATGTGAAGAGAAAGGAGGCATCAATTTCCATCCGGAACGACGCACCAAACAAACGCATCGCAACCGTTTATTCCTCCACCACCTTTTGCTCCGTTTTACTGTCGGGAAACTGGAGCCCTCAAAAGGGTCCGTGCATCTCTCTTCCCTCCTTCTCCTCTCACCCCATCCACCAGCCTATTAGCCGCATTGTAACAACAGTCCCACTAGACGGGCTCAAAATCAGCTTCAAGGTCAGTCTTTTGATGGTGGCTCTGTACTATCAGTTCTAATGGCGTCTCTCCAGCATCCCTTGTGGCAACTAGGTTTCTCGTTTTCGCCCTCTTTCTCCCTTCGCTTTGTTTTCTGTCCTTTACTGCCCTGGAGAAGTCACCGGCACCTTTCGTCTCCAAAATGAATCCCGCTCTGGAAAAACTCTATGAATTCACCTACCGATAATAGCCCTTCCACGGACGAGAGGAAACAAAGTCCACCGGCTTTCCTGGACCCTTGCTGATTCCGTACGTCATCTTTCCATTCGTAATGTACTCGCA
The DNA here is from genome assembly GCA_029378255.1 of Mycena rosella. Lineage (NCBI taxonomy): Eukaryota > Fungi > Basidiomycota > Agaricomycetes > Agaricales > Mycenaceae > Mycena > Mycena rosella. The sequence continues at coordinate 13,060 of JARKIE010001018.1, read as the reverse complement.
GTGGCGAACCGTATTTCTCGCCCAGGCGGCGAGATTGGGCAGTAATATGCCGAATATGGACGCCGTGAGCTCTGCGAGGCGTGGTCGGAGGTGAAGCTTTTTACTGACGAGAACCCTCCAGCGCGTTGAGCTCAAGCGCCTCGAGCATGAGCGGCAGCGTCTACTGCAGCGAAGATATTCGAGGACCAAATGCGCGCCCTCGAGCAGCAGCAGGCCCAAGAGCTCCTCAGCATTCCGTACGACCCGAATCCCCCACAGCCAACGGGGGTATCCAGCACCTGGCGGTCTCGGCACCCACCACCCCACCCAGAGTGAATGCGGTTCTCAACGGTGAACCTCACCAAGGCGGTCAGCGGCGGTCCCAGCACTTCGACGCGGAGACGTTGTCGAAGGCGGTGGGACTGCCGTCTCGGATAAGAGAAAGTCGGTAACATACGCACCGTCCGTCAATCTGTCGCCCGACTTGAATAATGGAAGCGCCGTGAACAACAGCAGCTTCAGTCGCGCCGCGGGTCCAAAAGCATGCCCGCTAGCCGCCGTAACATCCGCGAGCGAGCACGACGAGGAAGCTGGCTGGACACCTGCAAGGCTTGTCGATGGCGGGAGAAAGAACTTCCCCGGGCCCCGTCCCGGTCTCGGCTTCAATTTTGACGAGAGGCTCTTCGCGTTACGCCGATGATGAAGGCGCTCGCTACGCCAGCACCTACAATGCTGGCATGATGCTGGATGAGCAACTCGACCAAGAAATGCATAGTACGTGTCATTTTTCTATTCCCCGTCAACTCTTCTCTAATTTGTTTCCTAGACGCCATGAGGAATCTCCCAACCTCGGACGACGACAAGTACAACTCGTTCACTGGCAAGGTATGGCAATTGCCGCACCGGTTACCACTTCTTTCTAATTCGAGTACCAGATCTCCACGTCTTCCGCCGCCTTGGATTTGGCCCACATCTCTCAGACCTCGCCTCGTACTTCGTTCGCTACCCGCACCCTCGAAACCCGTGACAAGTCGTTCAGAGTGGCCTCAGTTCGCCGGATCTTCTCGTGCTCCTCCTCCTGATGGGTGTCGTTGCGCGCGGACCGCCGCACCGTCACTAACCCGAACTTGACTCTTTCTGCTCCGTCCAACGATCTGTCCGGCGGCAAACTCAGCACGGTCTCGGCTTCGGCCACTCCGCTCGTTCAGCAGCACCCGCAACTGTCCAACCATTCGCAAGTGCCGACTTCCCGCCGCAGCTCGCCTCCCAGTCTTTTGGAAAGCTTGAACGCCACAACCCGGTCTGTGCCCGCCACGCCCCTCGTATTCCCAACAGTGCGGGCATATTCTCAAGTCCCCGGGCACGCCTCACACCCCGGAGACCCAAGCCTTGAACGGACGTCTCGCGTCTGTCGGCGAGAGCGCAGTCAATGCCAACGATCTCCAGGCGTCTTTGTCGAGGCTCCCGTCTGGCCAGTACGACAATGGGTCCCTGACTTTCAACTCTATTCAACCTGGAATGGATGAGAGCCTGCAGGTACGCCCCGCGCTCTTCCCACGTCCTATCCTTCTTATGCGCCGTAGCAGCAATACGGCGGTGGAATGGATTCGGTGTACGGTCTCAACGGGCTCGACAACAACGCCTATAACTCCTACGGCTTCGAAGCTGGTGGCCGCTCTGGCGCCAATCCCACGAGCACAAGCGGCTCTACGGCTCTTTATCATCACAACGGCTCTCGTTACGGATTGGGTCTCCCCGCACGCACCCCCTCGGGCGCGGGCGACGGCAAGATGAACGGTTTGCATGGCCCGAAACACAAGCGTGGTGATATGGACCGCGAATGTAGGACTCTTTTCATCGTGTCGTCCTGCGCGCTCATGTCTTTCGCAGTCAATCGGTTTGCAGGGACGCGGCTCGAGGACTTGCAAGGCGAGATTCCCGCGTTGTGCAAGGACCAGCACGGCTGCCGGTACTTGCAGAAGAAGCTGGAAGAGGGCTCCGCGGAGCACAGAGACATGATCTTCCGGGAGACTTTCGGCCACTTTGCGGACCTCATGACGGGTATGTTGTCTGCCGCTACTTGTTTCGCGTTGTAGTCTAACGCGTCGCCAGATCCTTTCGGCAACTACCTTTGCCAGAAACTGTTGGAGTATTCTACGGATGAACAACGCAACGTCATCTGCGACTCCGTCGCCCAGGACCTAGTCAATATCTCTCTGAACATGCATGGTACTCGTGCTGTCCAGAAGATGATCGACTTCTTGTCTACGCGCAGACAGGCGAGTATAATATGTTCCGCTACCTTTAATTGTAACTGACGGACATTCTACAGGCTGATGCCCGGTACAATGCCCAGATCCACTCGATCATCGTCGCTCTCAGCCTCCATGTCGTGGTCCTCATCAAGGACTTGAACGGAAACCACGTCATCCAAAAATGCTTGAACAAATTGGCGCCCGAGGACAACCAGGTATACAAGTTTTACAGAATTCGAAGACGCTTTTTAACTAATGTTCCCTACCAGTTCATCTACAATGCAGTGGCAGCCAACTGCGTAGAGGTTGCGACCCACCGTCACGGCTGCTGTGTCCTTCAGCGCTGCATCGATCACGCCTCGGACCATCAACGCATCCAACTGGTGAACGAGATCACGTACAACGCCCTTACCCTCGTCCAAGACCCGTATGGCAACTACGTCCGTATTTTTTATGCCCTCGAAACTCTTCGTCTAACAGACGTCTGATAGGTTGTTCAATACATTCTCGATTTGAACGACAACCGGTTCAGCGACGCCGTCATTCGTCAATTCACCGGCAACGTCTGCGCCTTGTCCGTTCAAAAATTCAGCTCCAATGTCATCGAGAAGGTACGTGACTCCGACTGGTTGACGTCGATATCTTTTAAACATTTGCCCTATAGTGTGTGCGTGTTGCGGAACACAGCACGCGTAAGATGCTCATCGAGGAGTTGCTGAACCGTACCCGGCTCGAGAAGTTGTTGCGCGACTCTTATGGGAACTACTGCGTCCAGGTAAGCCTTGTCATAATTCCAGCCGCGATGTTTGATTAACGCTACCTCAGACCGCTTTGGACTACGCCGAGCCCAACCAGCGCGCGCTGCTGGTGGAGGGCATCCGTCCTGTTCTCCCGCTCATACGGAATACGCCGTACGGCAAGCGTATCCAAAACAAGCTGCAGCGTGAACAGATGGACCACTTTGGCGGCGGAGGGGGCTATCAGCACCCGCAATCTCTGGTCAGCCTCCCGCTCGGAACCCAAGGCATGGCGCCGCAAGGCCGCCACATGTCTTCTGGCCTCCACGCGAACGGACTCACGGACATCTACGGCGGACAGGGCGGTCTCTATGCCCAGTCGTCCTTCGGTCAAAGCCACATGGCGCCCCAACACCACAGCCTCCAGCAGTCCATCGACGGCTACGTGCTGCAGGGAAATTCGAGCCACATCGGCTTGACGTCGTCGCACCACGCCGGCGCACTCTCGGGCGCGCCGTTCGGGGGCATCAGCCCCTTTGGCACCGCCGGCCTAACCAGCTCTCTATCCGACCCCTACCAAAGGTCGTTCGGGTACGGAATGTAAATCGACAAACTGACTGACCTCCTCGGGCCTTGCCACTCTTTTCAACTCTCGACGTCAAATTACCCTATATCCTCGCCCAAATCGTTGCGTCTACTTCCCGTCCCCCCTCGTCCTCCGATCTACCTTACCGACCACCTTTTTGAATTGCTGTTTTTCCCCCTCGCTCTCGTCAAACCGTATTATCTACCCACTCCGGGTCCGACCCACCCGCAGTTATCATACCATCGCGCATTGTATTCTGCAACCGGCATATCTCTCAGACTATTGCTCCTTCTGTTTGACCACTTCTTACTGTTTCGCCCATTTGTACAGGTTATTCCCAACACGCGTAACACGGTTGTCTGTCTAATAGTACCCTCCCCACAGCACTATTTGTCTGTCATTCTGTAGTTAAAACCCCCCACCATCCCAGCTGTATAAATTCGTTAATTAGATTGCAACCGGATATTATATCACTATTTGAACTCGGAGTTCGTTCGCGTTTTCTCAAGTCTATTGAATGAAGTCTAGGGATCGAAATGCTGCATGCGGGTGACCGGGCAAAAAATAATGCATGCTTGACATTAACATATCATAGGTGCATACAAATGTGCTGTAGCGACGCGATAAAGCCAAAGGTGATGAGCAGCATTCACCGGTTCTATCGTAGCGCGGGTGAGTCGGAGACGAGAGGTCGGTCCGCCATGCGGGACGCACCTTGACGAATCCAATGGCAGACGACTTTTCACGGAAGCACTGGCGGCAGAGGTCGAGCCCGTACTTGCGGATGAGACCAGCCTGGTGGGCGCAAAGACGGCTGTAACGGCGCTCTCTGTCAGCGCGCCGTCCAAAGGGATGGAATGCCTGCAAGTACGCACCACTGGCGGGCACCTTTTCCATACTTCCTCGGGCGGGAGAACCAAACAGCGTCGTGTGTCATTTTTGGTGTCGGGAGTGTTTCTGGTCAAGGATTCGGCATCGTCAGAGGGCCAGCAGCGGCGACTGGAGAGCACCTACCAAGCTCAGAGGCTGTTTTGGCTGGCGGAAGACCTGTAAATGGAAATGTGGATTTTGATCGTGCTGATGTAACAACGTCCTGTACAGTTTTTGGATCGCACGTGATTCGGGTCGAGACCGCTCTGGATTCCGCATCTAGGTCAGGTCTACCCTACATTCTCCAACAGCGGTGGATGCTAAGCGACCGGTGAGCAATGTATTATTTATTCAAAATACAGCAACACTAGGCCCGACTCATACGCGCCCGCAAAGCAGCCCATGCCAGGAATCTCCACACTATTGCAACAGCAACGGTTATCGCGGCAAGCTTGGCGGTGTTGCGGTCGTTGAACGAATAAAGTTGCAGCCTTATCACTTTCAATGAAACTGCCAAAGAACAGAAGAGATACTACCCACAGTTGTTCCCCGCTCTGAGCGGTGCAGATGCCAGCCGATATATCCGCTTCAGAGCACTGGAACTGCAATCCTTGGCATTCGTTAATAAACTGCAGCCGTTGGGTCGGCTATGGGTAGTTCGTAAGAACGCAACGAAACGAAATGCTATATGCACAAATAAGCGATCACCTTCAGAGGAGTTCCCCATGCAATTATTTGTAACCTATGGTCAATGTCGTTGGATCAGGTATAAAGTACTTGTGCGGACATACCAATACGGGACAGACAACGAAACTGCAGGCATATCAGATCACGAATAGTTGAGAAACAAAACAGATGAACGCACGAATTCCACTGAACTGGATCACCATCGACAAAGTGGTCGACACGAGCGACACCGCAATCCCCATCGCATCGAAAAACGAGGCGAAAATAATAGCGACGCTCTCGCCAAGACTTTGGAGCGCCCATATCGTCACCGCATACTCGAAATAGATGCGAGCACTAGTTTGCATTCCGACAGCAACATTCATCTTGAAACCCTGTTAGACTGCCTATGGTCCTCGATTAGATCAACTCACGAAAACAGCATAGATCTAGAATTCGTTAGCGTGGGGCCAGCCGGATGGTGTCAAGAGCTTACCAGAGCAGCCAGGAATTGGAACGGAATCTCCATCAATGAGTAGGCGAGAATAAGTGTGGTGCATGAGTAAGCCGCAGAGCTGCGATATTCGTGCATGAAGAGTTGGCGGTCTTGAGGACTGATAGCAGGGTCATAAGTAGGCACACGACATATAGAAAGCCCTTTACAAGACAGCAATCCCGCTGATCAATCCAACGAAGGGCAGAGCTGGAGAAAAGTCAGCCAAAGAATGACATACGATCCCCTATCAGCCAACCTGAAGTGGACTGAAGATTGAGTCTGTGGATATGTTAGCATTGGAATATCCTCGCGTGTCTATAACTGACCCGATACGATCCTGACCGCCAGTAGGTCCAAACCTGAGCTGTCAAGGCATGAGCAGGTTGATCCTGCGAAGGTCAAAGCCATCGCTTACACGTTCGTAGAACATCAGAAGTAACAGTCCAGCGAAAGGTGCCTGGGTAAGACGGCCCCAAAATGCCTAGAAAATCATTAACATCGGGAGAAGCGCAAATACGCCTCAACGACAAACCTCTTTCTGCCTCCAGAGATTTCGGAACATCCGTTCCCAAACAACAGGGAACGCGATATACATCGGGGTTAGTCTGCTTTCACGCGTGGTCGGCGCCGCCGTGGCTTCGGGCTTCTGGTGTCCCTCCACCCTGTCTACCTTCTCGCGGTGAGTGTTCCAAAACGCGATCAGCCCGTCCACCCGCTCGCGGGACTCGGCGGTCTTTCCCGGCCGCTGGTCGACGGACACAAGGTCCAAGAGGTGACTGCAACACACTCAGAAATAACCCAAGAAAAATTCGATAGTGCGTACTCCGCCGGGTTGAACCATACTGAAGGCAGGGGATACCCCTGGCTCTCCATAATGCGCACGGCTTCCTCTCGCTTGCCGCTGAATACAGCGTGACCGCCCTTGGCTAGGATTAGCATGTTGTCCAGACTTTGAAATATATCGGAACGAGGTTGATGCAGAGACACTAGTAAAAGAACGTATGTTGGAAAATCATAATACGGGCAACGAAGACACCAATATCTACCGATCACAGTGCGACCACTCCGAGCGATCTCCTTGAGGCATTCCATGACATTCTGTTTGGCAGGTTATGGAACGGATACGAATTGTCAGGGTCCTTGAACTTACATTAGCTATAAACGAATCCAGACCCTACTCGCAATTCAATGAGGGTATGACGCAGGCAAAAGCAGACTCACCGATGTGGGTTCGTCAACGACCAGCTGGAGACAATTAGATGAGTATGAGGCCATTGAATAAAATACAAGACATACGACGCTCGGGTCGTTTATCATTTGCACGGCCAAGGAAAGACTGTCACGGCCATTAGAACTATGCACCCTATCACTATTCATAATAACGCACCGTCGTTTTTCTCCGCCGGATATACCTAGTCTCCCGTAGTCAGAACAATATTTATGATAGTCGATAAATATTTTATATGGATATACCCTTAAGAAGTTCGCCGCCTACACACACGTCGGCGCAGTCCTTCAAACCCAGCATCATTAGTACTTCTTCCGCCCGCGCAATCTTTCGCTTCTCTGCATTTCATAAATGCCGGGGCCTCCAAAACGAGGAAACAACGTACTAGCCATTTTCGGCGGCAGCCGCAGAATCGCTGCATAGCGAAGCCTAAAAAGGTGACTTAGAAGATAGGGGCTTTCCGTGTGCAGCGGACTTGCGTTTCTCGGACGGTCAACGCGCTCTAATAGGAGGAAAATAAGTCAAGGAGAAAAATCGCCCGGAATTGAACTTGCAAGGTGGTAGTCATCTTCTTGTTCCACAAACGCCACAGAGGACTGCACATCGTCGGTCGCGGGCATGCCGTTAAATAGCAGCTCGCCAGTCATCTCGAAGTGCGCTCCGGGACCAGCGTTGAGCTTCCTGTGGGCCAGGAGCTGAAGTATTGTTGATTTCCCAGCCCCTTCGATAATGGTAAGCGAGGCGCAAAACAGGCAGCCGCTCGCGCATACCAGACGGTCCCTTGAACAAAAGTCAGCGTACTGAAACTGGAAAGAAAAATCTGTTGACTAACCAATATAGCAGAGACCTCTCCAGCAGGGAAGAACGAAGTGATCTCGCTGAGGATCGGCTTTTCCTCCGCTGTGCGCAGTCCGAACGGAAGACTGCCTTTCACCCACTTGAAGACGATGCTTCGTATCTGTGCATGGTGTCAATTACATCATCAGCAACGATACACGAGCCCATTACCTCGACATTGATTTTGGCCCTGGCGATGTCCATGTCGCCCGTCAGTGCGGATTCCTTGCCCTGGGATTCCGAAGCGCCCCCAGCCGCGTGTTTCACACCGCCCGGCTTGTAGAACTACATACAGTGTTTAATGGGTGCCGTTTCTTAGCTTTGCACGCATACCTGGAGAACCAACCCAGCTATGACATGTAATCTGGGATCCAAGTCCGTGAACAATGCCTAGAAGCGACCGCAGAACCGGACTTACACCACGATGATGGCAATCTCAGCAGCAAAATAGACGATGAGGGGTGTGTCGGAGAAGTCCAACCCGAGCAGAACGTTGTCTCCATCACATTGTGTGAGCGCTACACCAGTGACTCCCTCGCATACGAATTTCCGCCCCTTGAATTGGGTGGTCGCAACGACTCGGAAAGAATAGAACGTCGTGGAGCTAGGGTGGACATTAGCACGGCGAAGGCGCGGGAAGGGAACCGAGCTCACATCCATTTGATCCAGCGCAACCAAACCGGTACATGAGTAAGGGAGCTATATATGATCAGTGGAAGTCGTGGGCGGAAAGGAACGTCATACAAGCCTGCGGCCATGCTATCGTCGGAAGCAAATGAGTGAAGGGCTGGAACGAAGAGAAGCTCCATACGTGAAGAACAAGGACAACGCATTGGCGACAAGAGACGCTCGAGGAAAACCCCGCTGTAGAAAGGCTCAAATTTGTACGAGGCGAACAGGGGCATTTAGGACGAACGAATATAGACGAAGCTACCAAGGCTAACCCTTGCGTTGCCCATTGCATGCAGATGCACTGTGTGAGGTTCAGCCAGCAGATTGATATGATTGTTATGGATCTTGTACATTCGCCACGACGGTGAGCAGATGGGCAGCCAAGTGATCGCGTCGCATATTACTGAGAAGATAAACTAAAGACGATCAATATAATTGCCGAATGGAGGGAATCGGCCTACATATCACAGCACTGGCAACTTCGGATTAATTTGAGCTCATAAAGAGGAAGCGTGACTTACTAGAGAGTAGGCGGAACAGTGGTGGGCACAAGATTCGCCAGAAACTCGGCCATAATATATGGGAAGGCGCTCTGTAGGGAGGTTCATATCAATCAGGAAGCAGGAGCGGAAATGGCGTTGCGCCTACATAAAGGTGGTCCTACAAGAACACCATTAACACCGTTGCCAGAAGACGAGGCCCAAAATGTACTTCTCGCTCCCTATCGAATATAATAAAGTCGGTGCAAAATTTGTAGATCCAATAAACTTGAGTCAAATAATAATAGCCGGGAAAAAGTTGGAATGTCGCGCCCTGGTTCATACTTCGTTAAGAGGGGTCAGCGAAGAACCATCATTACACACCTTCAAACTCTGAATATCGGCGGGAGTGTCCTGCAGATTATAGTACGTGAGGCCCATGAAAATCCCGATCCCACAGCTCTGGATTAAAAACCCAGCTAGCTGCCCATAATTGCGGTAGACGTTGAGATGGGAGCGGTGCAGCAGGATCAAAGTCTGTTTGATGGGACCCGGGCGCGAGATGTCGTTGCCAGCGTCAAGAGCTGGGGTCTGAGAGCCGCGGGAAATGGTGTGGACAATGGCATGCGAGTTGAAAGGCGGTGGCGCCTGCTTCTCGGGTGCCCGGTCTTTCCAAGCTTGGACAAGGGTGGCAACGCGCGCGCGCGATTCCTCCTCGCGCTCCGTTGACCGATTATCGATACTCGTAACGTCGACCAGGAAGTCTTTTGGTGCGTTATTTTTTACGCTCGCTGGAGGAACCAAGATGCTCACCTAACAGATTCGTTTCCTTCTTCAGCTCGCATCCGTGCTCCTCAAACCAAGCCAGGCTGTCACTCGCTTGTCCGCTATAAACCGCGTCGCCCTTGGACAAGACAATGAGACGATCGAAGAGCGCGAATGCATCAGACCGCGGGGCGTGCAGTGAGAGGATAATCGTGCGGGAGTGCCGTTTTGCCAGGTCAGAGAGGGTCTGTAGCAGCAAAAACGATGTCGTGGCGTCGAGTCCAGTGGTGGCCTATGAACACAGTTTTCAAGGAGGAGATCAACGGGGCAAAGATCTTTATTTACCTCGTCCAATATAAGAATGGAAGGCAGCGTAACAAGAACGCAGCCGATCGATAGACGTCTACCGCAGTGAATTGATGGACCTCGTGTGTGGGATATAACTTAACGTACCTGCGCTCCCCGCCAGAAATTCCCTTGCGAAATATACCACCCACTACCGTATCCGCACATTCCTTCAGCCCGAGTTCGTCGATTGTCTGGTCTACAATTTGGCGCATGGTGTTTTTGTCTACCGTCTTCGGGAGCCGCAAAGCAGCTGAGAATGTCAGGGTCTCCCTCACTATTGGAAGGTTGGTCTCTAGACGTATCAGCGGACCATGGCCGTACCAGTTAGATGAGGGAGCAAGTAGTCGTTCTGCCGGACAAAGCCGATGATTTTAGAAACCTTGGGTGCTCCATCGTTCGACGCATCCTGGCTGTTCGGAGCTGCTGGTCTAAACGAGATATCTCCGTCGAGAATTGGAAGGCCCTGTAACCTCCCGGCAATGGCATTTAACAGGGTTGTCTTTCCTGCGCGTACAGTTCAACTTTTCGTCCGAAATATATTGCTTTCGTGTTTACCTGACCCACTGCCCCCAATTATGGCCAACATTTCTCCGGCGCCACATGACCCCGAGACCCCGCGGATAATAGTGGCACCACCGTGTTTCTTGGTCTTCACGAACGAGGGGATTGGGAGAGACACAGGTCCCAAAGGAAAGCTCTCCTGCGTGAGTGGTGCGCCGATGGTCAGGTTGTTGATGATGAGAGAGTACGGTTTCGGGGGCGGGAGCGAGAGAATCAGTCTAGAGTCAGCGCTGGGTGGAGTTGGCATGGCCGACATGAGCGTCGGGAGCAAACGCGCTGAGCTGAATCGTCTCCATCAAATGGTCCATGTGATTCGCACTCGAGTGAGCTGGTACCAGGTCACTACAAGCGCCATCGCGGCGCGTGTTGCATATGTGCATAAATAACCGTGTAGAAAGATGACCAACAACAAAATCGAACCGTGACGAAGCGTCGTTAATTATTTTTGTCGACGCGCCTTTGACGACACCGCCGCACTAAAAATTAAATGCCTCGGTCCGGCCCGACCCCCCGAGATCAACACATGTGACCGCAAATCCTAAACGAGATGGCCGGAACGGTGGAACCTCAACTTCTTGTTGCTCGTTCGGAACTCGTTTCTGAAAGAATAACTATCCCATCTACCAGACTACAAGTGAAGTAAAAGGTACTGTAGCGTTTAACGGCGGCATCAACAAGCCCAGCTATCGAACCGGAGGCCGACGTGATTCTCTGGGGACCCGTCAAATTTCAATGCTCCTGAATCCTAGCTTTTCATAAAACTTGCGCGCATTGACATTCGTCGGATTCAACACGAGCCATATTCCATCAATACCCTCCCCGCTGAGATACTCCACCGCTGTCTGGATCAGCTTTCGTCCCCATCCTAAAGACAGGACATTATTACAGCGATATATAAGGGAGGGAAAGAAAGGTAACCTACCTGGTAGCTCCCCAAAATATCGATGTGCAAATGTGCAGGGGAGAACGCGAGAGTAGTATCGGGAAGAACGTGGAATTTTCGCAACAACTTTGCGTAGTGTTGGTCGGCTGGCTTCGTCATGACGGACACTGGGTATCGTTCCGATAGGACTGGCCACAAGTTTTCCGCGGCATATTTCTCGTATGCCGGCGTATCTGTGGATCCAACGATGTACCCGACAACTTCTCCACTGCTCTCCTCTTCCATTACGAACCCCCATGTTGTCGGCAGTTGAACGTACGGGACGGCCCACACAAGCCCAGGCAGCTCGGGGAAGTCGTGAAGGTGCTCCGCGGATTGCCCAGCATCGGCAGTGAGAAGACAAATTCGCGACAACGCTGCCGCGTCCTGAGGTAAAGCAGGGCGAATTTTGACGGTCATATTCCGTGGATATTGAGCACCTTTTTCGGGGTAGACCGTCGAACGGCCGGGTAGCGAAAATTCGGCCCCTTGACAGGTCTTTTAAAGCGCACTCAGGTTCGCTTACGCGCCCCCACCCACCAAGCCTAACATAAAATGAATTACGATCTCGGCGATCCGAAGCGCTCCATTATAGGTTTGATCTCGCCCATTCGGGTTTTCACTGGGAATCGTAGCCAATATGAGCCGAAATGGCCGAAGCATACCTCATAATTGCAGTGAAACGGTATTGACGCTACCCCAGTTCACGGGCCGCCCGCCAAGTCGCCAGGCCCACAATTCTCCAAGGGAATTCGAGCAATATTATAGCCAGGACATGAGATTTTGGTGTACCTGCGTTGGATATAATCCGATTGCCGCGGTGCTTGAAGTGCGGATCTCTGAAGCGCCAATAATATGTCCGTCCGCGGATTCAGGGTGTATCGAGGGCACGATGCGCAAACGACAACGCCAGCATTTGCTTTTTTTTGGCGGGTAATTCAATTAGGTAGCCGAATATTCGCGTCCCGCCGCAGGCTGCATGGACGGTCAAGTTCCAGGTATGCATACGATCCCGCGTCAAGGTCCTACCCCGAGTATCCAGATTCCAGCCCCAGGCTTGGAGTGCCAGCTGAAGTGCCGTGCAGCGGAAACGTCGGGTGCATCCGATTATTTAACGCCCACCGTAACTCAGGGTGAGTTTCGATCGAATTGCAGGGTAGTCGGAGACCACGGAAGATATTGAACCGCCCACAGACCGAATCAGGAAGCGCAAACAAGCTTTCGACATCAATTTGATGACGGGAAATTCCAGGAATGAGGCAACGACCAACGGAGAGCATTGAAACACCGCTCGACTTGCTTTCGGCTCGAGGCGACAGAGAAATCCAGTGAGTGTCGCAAGAGTGTCGGGACGTTTGTGGTTGACTCGAAACCGTGAGAGAAGACAAGAGCCATCAATGGATCACCTCGTGGTCGACCCAATCGGGCCGCTGCCTTGAAGTCCGTTCAACCTCCAAAAGGAAATCTTGACTCGAGTTGGACCCACAACATCAAGATGGTTAGAAGCGCTGTTGTCCGTGTTGACCCTCTCTCCTTCAAGCCACTGCGGTGTGCTATTCCTCTCGTTTTCAGCCATGTCGATGGCTCTCTGGCAGCTTTTTTCCGTGTCCGCGAAGGTGGTCGGGGTGCTATCCGCCTTGGTCGTTGCTAAAGGTGTTG
>JARKIE010001017.1:0-17799 GCA_029378255.1 Mycena rosella | reverse complement strand
GTGTCATACTTTTTGCACACGAAGCGATACTTGATATGGTCCCCGACATAGACAATCTCTGGATCTCGAAAGTGCGAGTAGACATCCGAGATCCATGTGGCTTTCTGCGCCGCTAGAAAAAGCACTGTCAGTCAAGAGATTGAGGACAGGAGATAAATTTCCGACCTAGCATCTGAACATCGTCGGTCTGGGAGGCTGTCTTGAATTAAATATCAAACATCTCTTTTCTTGTCAAAGGAGCAGGAGCGGCAGAGTGCAATGAAAAACTGGGTTGAGATGGTTCCAGAGAAGAAGCTTGTGAGTCAGGCGTCAAGGCTGTGGTCCGTTTACACTTCACCATAAAAAATCCAGCAAACTCAGAGGCCACTTTATAAACCACTACCAATGAATTACAATGGGAGTTCAATATTCTGGTCAGATGTTTATTGAACCGCCGCAGCACCGTTAAGGGAGCATGTTTATCAGATGCTTTTGGAGCTGCATAGGTGGATTGCTAAGTGTGCAGTAGTGCCAAGCTTGACACTGGGTGCAAGGTGTAATATTCCGGGCCAGGAAATAGGCCGGAAATGCAAAGGAAATTGCAAAGATTCCGGCTATTTTCTTGAAATTTCCGGGGCCCAGAAATTTGAAATATATTTGGTATTTCCTTAAAAAGTTACGGCTATTTCCGGATCCCGGAAATTTGAAATTTCCGGACCCGGAAATAGCAAGCATATTGTGACATTGAACACCTGCCATAACAGGTAATTATGAAGTGAGAAGGTCACCGGTTCAATCCTGCTCTATGGCATTATTTTCAGCATTAATATATCTTGCTTAAATAGTGACAGCAAGTGGTAAATAAGCTATAAGATATGATCATATGATCTAGGTCTGTGTTTAGACCTTCCAAATTTATGTTTCTAAAGCCCGAAATGCAGAGAGAACAAAAAACATCTGCTGGTCACATGCACTGCATATAGATATATGCTTCACGTGATTTCGCCTAATTATGTGTCTTAACTATAATTCCTGAGATAGAACAACTCTATTCATTTATAACCATTCCTGTTGTCTCTTTCACAGTTTCTGTAACCATTTGAGCCTGATGCATTGATTTTGAAAAGAATACCATAGAGCAGGATTAAACTGGTGACCTTCTCACTTCATAATTACCTGTTATGGCAGGTGTTCAATGTCACAATATGCTTGCTATTTCCAGGGTCCGGAAATTTCAAATTTCCGGGATCCGGAAATAGCCGTAACTTTTTAAGGAAATATCAAATATATTTCAAATTTCCGAGCCCCATAAATCTCAAGAAAATAGCTGGAATCTTTGCAATTTCCTTTGCATTTCCGGCCTATTTCCTGGCCTGGAATATTGCACCTTGCACACAGTGTGAATTGCTGAATACACAAGGTCAATTGGTAAGTGCATAGTGGTGCCAAGGCTGAATTGTTCAGCACATTGCTGCATGCTACACAACACGGCACTGCGGAGAGGCTCTAAACACACTATTCAATATATTTCCGCAGCTGAGAAGACTCCCCATTGCTGATGGAATTTATCTGGCAGTACTTGAATAACCCGTTGAAACGGTGCACCTAAGTATGGTCGTGCCTAGGACTGACTGCGATGCTGCTATGAAACAGACACCAAAACCAACCAACACACACACACCAACAACACAACCAATACGAAGTGCTAACAAGTAAGTTCGGGTCGTCCTGAAGTATACAGGTAAGATTGAACTCCTCGAGGGGCGTTGGGACAGAGATCAACTCAAAGACGTTCAAATAGAACTGTCCTAGGAGCTTCCAGTAGTTGCAAACTACCAAACTTGGGGTTCCCAGGCCACGGAATGTGGGGGGTGGGAGAGGGATAAAGTGTCCTAGGACTGCCAACAATGGGGCCTAGGGGTCTGGGAACTCCGACCAACCTGCTAAACGGGGTTGATTCCAAGAGTTATCTACGACCAGCCTGCTAAACGGGGCTGATTCCAATAGATGACCACGACCAGCCTGCTAAACGGGGCTGATTCCAATGGCTCGTTTGATACACGACCAACCTGCTAAACGGAGTTGATTCCAATGCCTGACCTTGCCACTTAACAAGGGACCTTTGAGTACAAACTGGTGCAGCAGGACCACAACACAGTAGGGGGCTTAGATGACCTTAAAGCACTAAAGCAGCCAACAATCGAACTTCCTCGGACCACCAACAAAGGTGTCCTAGGGGGGTCTGTGAATTCCGACCAACCTGCTAAACGGGGTTGATTCCAAGAAAAATCTACGACCAGCCTGCTAAACGGGGCTGATTCCAATAGATGACCTTGCCACTTAACAAGGAACCTTTGATACAAACTGCTGCAGCAAGGCCACGGACAGTAGGGGCTTAGATGACCTTAAAGCACAAATGTAGCCAACACTCAAACTTCCTGTTAATGGATCTACACAAGAGGATAGGTTTTATAAACGAATCTCCACGCTGATACAGAGAACACAAGGCCCTTGGACAAGCAAATGCTGTTGGCAACCGCCTAGGCAAGTACTGGGGCACGAATGAACTGCTGTAGGGTGTGTTCTACGTGGTCTTTTATAGTAAATAGAGAGGTACATGACAGAGTGGAACTGAGTAATGAGAAATACGATGAGATAAGAGAAACACACAGTCCGGGCGGGATAGGAAGGGTATACGCAGCGAGCCGCTCTAGTTTTGGGTGTCCTCGGCACCTAATAGTCATATCCTCTGACTCCTAGGGCCTATATTGGGTATATTTCAAATGCCCTTGGACTGGCCGAACCTCTTTGTGTTCGTCCCGGCTCCTCGGACACTTGCATCCTGCCCCGGCATGGTTGCTAATCCATCCCATTTGTCCAGCTTAGTGAGTAAGCCACGGAGTACCTCTGCCGGCCGTCTACGTCCTAGATGGCTCAGCCTCAACATTTCAGCCTGCTGTGATTGATCATCCACCGATCACTTTGGTCTAGTTTGGTTCCTTGGGACGCGTCGCGCCTGTCACGTGTTCTGATCATTCCGGAATCCACCGGAATTGTGTCCATGAAACAACCTAGAGTGGTCCCGGGACATCCTCGATGGACTCCTAGGACATCTAAGTGTTCTTGTTGTAAGCGTGTGAGTGGTCAGTGGACACCTGCAAGGGCTCCTCAGACGTCAACAATGTCTCTTATTGCCCATATGAGCAGTCCGGGGGCACCCGCAAAGGTCCTCGGGACATCATAAGTATCCTATTCAACATAGTCCTCGGACTGTAGTAAGTCCTCAAACACGATCATGTCCGGTCAAAGTCCTTGTCCTTGGACGATGACTTATAGTTCCTCGGACTGGTCCCATCCAGCCGTCTGTGTCTAACTTGGTACTTAATCTTTGTCTAGGCTTTTGGTTTAACCTCCTTGGTAATACCTAGCTCTTTGTAGTGTAACCCGCTCCTAGGTATAGGTTGTGGACTACATCTAACGAACTTCCTGATACCCCTCGGACTACTATGCCGACCCCCATGGAATGGGACCAAGCCGTAGTATGCCCAGGATAACATTAAGGTTCTCTCAGCATCATTGATATATGACCAGCAGCTTCGGAGCTCAGCTCTGATCCTAATTGTATAGCACCGGGCAAGGTAGCCCTAGGACTCGCAATAGTCCTAGGACTCGCAAAATAGCGGGATTTCACGGTTAGCGCCAGACGCGCCGTATCACCGTGGCTGAGAATCCGGGGGCTGCTCCGAACTATAATGAGGGGTATAAAAAGGAGAGTGTTTTGATTACTTTCTCTATGTCTTCCCACAATGACCTGCAATCCACTGCTGCTCTGAATCGCACTTGTCAGGTTGCTACTCCACCACTTTACAGTAACCCAAGCATCCAGCATGATTCATGGACTTCGAATGCAAGCATGTCATGGGTATTGAAACTCATTTTTTGTTAATGGCTGGGTCTGATATTATTCACAGTACACCCATGTTATTCTTCGAAGCCCACAGGTACAGCATTAGTTTCGACATTTTTTAATGGGCATTCATTATTTGTTCTTTATAGTGTTTGGCATGGCTGGTCAAAACTCTTGTTTCAAATAATTCCACAAACTCTGAAGCCGTTCACCAACTTCTCGGGGCTATGGGCTCATATTCGCCAACACGTTGGACCTCCAGTATGTGGTGTATGCTTCATGCTAAGAACCTGAAAACAGCTCTGGTGTGGGATCTTTGTTATTTCCATAAATAATACAGTCATTCCACTGTCCTTGCATTTTCGTGGTCCTTGTATCAGCCTGAAAAAACATAAAGAATTTGGCAAATAAATGATCTGAGTGGTGATATATTCCTTAATTGAACGTAGAACACTTCCTATAGTCTGAAATTCAGAAACCACGGCACTGAAAGCATGTGAGAGCGCAAAACATTATTAATTTTTGTGTGAAGAAATGATATGTGGTCCTTGCATGAGAAAGATTGCCTCAACGCGGCAGAACGGCTTCGAGTCTCAAAATTCTATATTGTACATATCGAAGAGACAGCTATGGAGTATGTACCAAGACTTTAGTTTTACGATTTCCATCCATAAATGGTCTCAGACAGTTGATTTAATCCACTTCACATAGCAGAGCAATGAGTCGGATATGCTCTACAAGCCCAGTAGATTCCTCATATGGAAACATGGTGATGCTGTAGCTCACACTGTCGCACAGCACTTCAACAGCTTGCTCCTTGTCCAACCAGTTGTTTACATTTAAACCGAAGTCCGCCATGACAAGCTGCATCCCCACTTCAGAAACGAAGATGCTCTGGATGAATTCCATGGGTGTAAGGGGCTTTACAAGACCTGGGTCAATGTCCTCCAGTAGGAACATGCCTCACAGCACCTGCTAGATGATCACAAGACCCAGTTTGCCATAGCTGCAACAAAGGGTTATTATCAACAAGCAAGGTAAAAAGCACTTACTATCCTAATTGTGTTTTATGGAAATTGGAATATTGGGATGTGATATTCCTTAAGCCCTTAGAGCCCTGTGCCTTCACATGCTTCAGAAGGTTGTCCCAGACAAGGCACCTCCTCCATGACTCCGCTCTGGCTTGGATCCCTGTTGCTCCTTGGCATCATTATTCTTGTTCCTGCGTAGACAATGGAATCGCCTGGATCAACAAGGATTTTTGGCTAGCTCCCATTCCATGTGCAGCACAGTCTTTGAGAGTCACCCAATTGATCTGTGTTGGCCATCCCTGCTCCTTCACCTGGGGAAGCACATCGCTCTCAAAGACCTGGCACTGGCACACGACACCAAAGATGGCCAATGGGGCCTTGCGTCCAAGCCGATTGCTGGGGTGCGGACTGCTGCAGAATTGGAGATACGTTCTATCAAGGAGTTCCTTCAATATGGGTGTGGGTTTAGCTGGGAGCAGGGTGTCACAATATGGGCACAGCATCTTGGGGTCTGGGGGGTGTTTCCTCGTCATTGTAACCATTGTGTCAAGCCACTATAAAGGAGAATTGAGAGAGACAATGTACATGGGCGGATGAAGAAGGCATGCATTCTCACTATCAGGTGGTGACAGACATCTGCCCTCTTGCTCTGAACACAAGGGCAACAGGCCAAGATATCGGTGAACCTGTCTTCATGTCTTTACCTTTGTCCATGCCGATGCATTCACTTTCAGTGGTCTTTCCTCCATGTCGATGCTTCCAGTGGCCTGTCCTTGAAAGTTGCGCCACTTGCAGCATTGTGGAGAGATGACCCTGGCTTCAGGGCAGATGGAGAATGGTACGAGACAGGTGGGGTCGAGGAGTGGACCTTATTGTGTAAAGGCCTTGTGGAAGAAAATGCAACAGCATCTGTGGTAGAACTTGTGTTTGCTTTGAACACAGGCAGAGGGCTCACATCTGGGCTTTGTTGTCTATATTCTAGTCACTCTGATTTATATGTAGTTGACGGTGCAGGAGCAGTGTCACCTCCACCCCCCACACCGTCCAGCTCATGCAGGGCCGGCATTGTGAGAAATGGCCCGTTCAACTGCAATGGTGGCTGAAGCAGCTTCCTGCCCAGCCAAACCACAGGTGGCTTTTGTTGGTTCGCCAGAGGAGCTTGATGTTGAGATGACTGATTGGACTGATCCATTCTCGCATATGGACTTAGTTTAGATGCTATATGCAGTGGTATCCTAATGGACCCATCTGTCATACATGCTGTACATATTCCTATGCCACAGCCTCATTGTCATACATGCTGTGTTATTGCTATACATATTCCTGTGTTACAGCCTTACTGCTGTACATACATATTCCTATGCCACAGCCTTATGCTATGTATGCACTGCATACAGGCTGTACATTCTACATATATATAAGTAGACTACATGTAGTGGCTGTGAGTTAAATCCGACATCCGTCTAAAGAACTGAGGAAGGGTATATGAGTGACTCAATATGAGAATATGGGGAGGGATACTAGTAAACGGCGGGCATTAAAGGGACTGTCAGGTGAATAATTATACAAAGAAAAAGTTGCTGGTGATTCGCGCACAGTTGCTGCCAGTCAATCATATTTGCGCTCCCTCCTTGCATCCATGGCGGCTTTCTGTTCCCACGACTGAGCAAGAACGCGGGGGAAAGGGTGAGTTGGGATGCGAACTGACCCTTGCGATGATCTCGGTGAGCAGTGTAGACTGGGCGTGCGACACGATGGTGTACCGCGACGAGAGGGAGGGGAAGCGCGCCTTTCAAGTTATGTTTTTTTCAATTTCATTGTCTCCGCTCTCACCCAATATCCTCCTCCTGCTGCCTCTTACTGTTGGAGTCTGGGTTTGGATCGGACTGCCAGATTGGTTTGGACCGGACTGTCAGATTGGATTGGTACAGATCTTATTGTTGTGATACTGTTCTTCTTATTGTTCTCTCTGCTTATTGTTCCTATTGTCTTTTCTGATACTGATCTTGCCTATTGTTCTTATTGTGGGGGCAGGGGCAGGGGTTCCGATTCCATGAGGGGATGGGGAGGTTCAAGGTAAGTAGGATACAAGAGATTAGATGTCGGCGAGTTGTCAGGGATGTTCAAGAGATGAGATGTCGAGAAAGTGGTTGATGGTGCAGGAAAATTTTTCTACGGTAGAGGTGGGGATAAGAGTACTAGGGTAAAAGGAGTAGGGGAGTCAGGATATGTATGTGGCTAAAGGCTAGGGGAAGTGGTTGAGGCTGGGCGGCGAGGGGTGGTAGGTGGTGGTGGTGGTTGTTGTTGTTGTTGTTGTTGATCAGATGTGCCATCAAGCACATCCACAAAAGAAAATACACCCTCCCTGAAAAATATAGAGATCTGAAAAATAAACAAAATAAAATGAGTATGAGCACACACCGATTGGCGACATCTTGAATTGCAGCTGCACCCCCAGGATAGTCCATGCCAATACAACTCCGCAACCTTGGGGAGCTTGGCAGTGAGATCAGTATAACTGGTCACATAGTCAGTGGAATGACATTTCTGGGCGATATACAGCAAGAAAAATATGACAAACATGGCTAGGGACCTTTCGTCTTTCTTGCGTGGTGTGTAATACACCAGGGATTTGTTTTCTTCCTGGGACAGGTGCCACCCAATTCCAAATATTATGCCATGCGGTTTGGTCACCGGGGGGTCAGGATTACCCCTGCAGGCACCGTGTGTGGTGGGATCAGAAGTGGGTGAGGGCTTTTGCGCCACCTGTTGAATATAAGCAAGGGAATTATGCAAAAAAAAAAAAAAAAAAAAAAATAGCTCCTCCCGCATTATTTTTGATCGCATACACATGATCACCCCAGTCCATGACAGTTTGGAGGGTGCTTTGGATCTCGGTGCATGTGCTCGGCTGCATCAATTCCCATGGACTGAAAATGACAATCAATGGAATATATCTGATATGTCCAGAACAAGAATGCACCGGATTTTTACAGCAAATACAATAGTCAGTGTCTTTCAACCCTTCTCTGAGAAAACCCAGGTGAATTCCGGGTTCATGAATCCATGTGGTGGTTGGGACAAGAGCATCCAAATTGGCACGAGTCAGCAGAAGAGATTTGGGAGTTTCATG
Source organism: Mycena rosella (assembly GCA_029378255.1). Classification (NCBI taxonomy): domain Eukaryota; kingdom Fungi; phylum Basidiomycota; class Agaricomycetes; order Agaricales; family Mycenaceae; genus Mycena; species Mycena rosella. The sequence goes on along the minus strand of JARKIE010001017.1, from coordinate 9,749 downwards.
GTCCTGGAGCTTTTTGGCACTTAACGCAACCTCAGAGGGTAAGGAAAGTAGGATTGGGGCAACAGGAGTTTGGAATTACTTCCAAGGTGATCTTAAGATCAATAGGTTTTTGTCTGGCACTTATATTCTGGTAACTGGCTTGATAACTATGGCAAAGTAATGATGAAGGTTACAGCTCCACAGAAATCCGATGTTCACCTTGTTCGCACGTACTGGTAACTTGTAACTTGCACTTGATTATGTAGTCCTTTCGAACTTCTCAACTTGTCTCGCGTTCAAATACCAATTGAAATCAAATTTATTCCCACAATGTAAGCCAACTAAAAGAACTGAAAGTTCTTAGAGTACCACTGAATAGAATCTAGACGTTCCCACACAGGACCTAGCTGGTAGCCTTGTTCTCTGGGTAAAAAGGGTAGAATCCACTGGCTTCCTCCTAGAGAACTACGGTATTTATACAAACGAGAGATCTAAATAAGGAAATCACAATATCTGGTCACAAAATAATACAAATAGGTATTCAAAACTTGTCAGATAAATGCTCCGAGCTCATTTAGCTACGAAACTGGTCCTGTTGAAAGTCAGTTCGCGAGAAAATGGTATATTTATTATTTTAATGGCGACTGAGACCTCTGTCCTCGGTCACACCAGGAACAAACCGCATGGCCCGCTCCACTCTGACTCGAGTCCCCAGCTGCTGCACTGCAGGTCCCATGTGTTTAATGACAGCTCCATATGGTTTCCGGGCTTCAGATAAAGCGAGTGTCTAGACCCAGATGATCTCTATTTAGCTGTACAGATCTGTTGTTTCACTGGCCTGATCATTGGTCCGGTTAAACTGTTGACATTTCCTGTCAAAAGCCCGATCAGCTTTATTGGGAAGTGTCGGACATGTCGCCATGCGAGGTCGCTTTGACTGCCACGACGTTGTGCAAACTCTAATCATGTCCCCAGCGTATTTCCCATTGTCTAGATGGTGTGCAGTAACTATATCCTTGGTAGGAACGCGCAGGCAAGTCCCAGTTCCTCACAGAATGGATGGATGACCTTTTGTCAAAGGTAGTATAGCTGCTTGGAATCTGGCCCATAGTGGTACCGTCATCTCAACCAAGCGCCTACAGGTAGCACACGTAGTATATCCTTAGCTAGATGTTCGGACCTCACACTAGCTCTCTGGAGCGTGAATTGGCTTATATGGCCCTAGTGAGTAACAACAGACGCAAAATTGAAAGATTTCATGTCTGGTCACAGGGCCAGCCTATCATCGCGTACTGGATCCCCTAGCAGAGCTGCCTGATCGGTCGCATCACCTCTTTCGCTTCGGAGAAGTTGGCACCCCCTTGAGCAAGAAGAGCATCAGAAATATCCAGACAATGTGGAGGTAGTTTTGACGCTGCTGCACACTGCAGTCACGCTTCTGCTTCAGTGCTGCTAGTGCCACTGAGAGCAGCTGGGAAGTGGGAAATGTGTAGTGCAGCAAAGTGTGTTGGAATAATGGCAAGCCGACAAACTGAAACTGTGCTACGGTTTGCATGGATACGCACAGCAAACTGAAACAGCTATGGTTGCATGGACAAATAGTGTTTCTATGGAAGTGGTTTCAGCTGGTCTGAAACCTTGGATGCTCCATTGTTCAGAGCCCTCTATTTATGCTTGTATACTACATTGTTCTCCAGGCTATAAAAGCCCTCAGATTTCTTGAATAAATTATTTTGACCTCACTTTCCCCCCCCCCCTTCTATCCTCTGCGAATACCCCCATTCTCACAAAGTGTGCAGGAGGAAGCAAGGCAGGTGGGAGAGTATGACCACATAGTTGCCCTGCAACTTGGCTTGGTGGTGCATATGCAACGGGTGTTACTGATGCTGTTCAGAAGGGCTGTTTATTTAGTGGCTGCCCAGTGAAATAATGAGGAGCAAAAATGCACTCTCTGTCCAGGTTCTGCAAATTTAGCTTTTGGAGCACAAGCTCATCTGTTGTGGAAGTAAGCATGCACATCGCTTATGCAGATCTTGGCATAGCATTTGTGTTCCTCCTCAGGTGGCTAGAGATTGAAAAGACAACAAGATGTCAACTACCCCCTGTTCTTGAGCTTATTGTTGCGACAGCACACATTGCGCTGTTGCTTCACCTCTTACAGGCACATCTGAGGGCAGGTGACGATTGAGAGCTCAGTGTGCTCTGTGGTGTAGTTGGTGGAGTATAGGCTACATGCTGAACCCACGGGCAGCAGAGGCACCCATATCAACTACATTAAGTGAGAAAGCAGACCAGGGGGCCAGCAGAACACAATATGCGCGTAATGTCCTGGCAGAGGATGAGACAGCATAAGTGAACATTTGGAAAACAAACCAGAGGAGAGCAGGTCTGAGACCGGGGTAGAAATAGATGACAATAGGGCTGGACTCCGTCGCCAATATGTGGTCCAGAAGCAACTTGGTGCCTTGTGTCAGACCCACAACAGTCTGAGTAGGAGCAAGGAGAGTGGCCTTGATAGGGCTCAAAATGGTGCCTCACATCAGCAGATTGACAGATCATCTTTTCAGCTTTTTAAGGGAAAAAAGCGCCAAAATTTTGAAAAGACCCAAAAAAGGTCGCCACTTTTTTACACTATTTATGGTTTTTCAAAAAAGTGAAAAAGGGGCAGCAAGGGGCGTAAAGCCCCTCAAAAAGATCTCATTTAAGACCAAAAAGATACTTCTTAAGCACAAATTCAGGGGCATAATCATATCTTGCGGAGCTGCGTACGTTGATGCGGGTGGACGTAGACGTTGGAGACGTCCCAGAGCTCATGGAAGGTGTGGACAGGTGGTAGGGTGGGGTGGAGAATCGCCAGCTGGACGATCATCTCCTCGCAGATGGTCAAGGCGACAATGGTGACCAGCTCATTGTGGATCGCATTGGAATAGCCGCTGGAGGTCTTAGGAAACTAACCCCCAAAGGACGTTGATGGTGGGTGAGGTGGTGGGGATGCTGGTGATGGTCAGGGGCGTGTCATGGTCAGGGATGTCTGTATATATGGGTTATAAAGCAAGTATGAGTGCGTGGGCGACAAACTAACCGAAGTGCGCGGCCAGTGCTCGATAATGATCCATGAGGGGGCCCTGCTCGTCAATGGTGGCGCTGTAGATGGAGAGGGCGAGAGGCTCATGGCCAATGAAGCGCTGCAATTCCGGACAGACGAGTAACATGTGATGCACATTGTTGGTGGAGACCCCTGTCCCTAGCCCTGATTCCTGGTCGCAGTGCCGTGCCGCGGTTTGCTCGCTGTAGCTCGCCATTTTGTCGATGACCACATGCGAGTTCTTCTTGAGTGCAGGGCATACATGCTGCTTGAGCCAGAAGCTCACAAACTTCCAGAAGGCGGTGATGCGGAGATGGACGCCGAAGTGCCGGTGAGTGAGCTGGTCCAGCTGTTTGCTGAGCATGTCGCAGTAAGGGTACCATGGACACGCAGCCAAAGCGCCATGTGGAAATGATGGGCGGCATTGATGCCAAAGAGCTTCTGCACAAAGAAGACTTGCACGGGGCGTATGAAAACAAGGAGCTGGAGGAGGTAGCGCACCAGGAGTGTCAGGGATGCAGAGGGGATGTGCCGGTAATTGAGGTGCTTGTGCATACTCTTGTTGATTATGGAGATGAGCACAACAGTGTTGAGGATTATCTGGAAGTTGTGGGTGGTGCTGCTGGCCATATTGCGCAGGGACTGTGGGCGACCTTGGTTGCACGCGAGAGGGAGGGGGCATGTCATGATTTGACCCCAATCTAATCGCTCCAACACCGATCGATGAGCACGTGACCCCAGCGCTTATTGTACGAGCGCTTCACGCCGATGGCATGACATGGGAGGATTTCTAAGAACCACACGGCAACGGAACACAATAGTCGTGTCCATGGACTATATTTAGTATTGACAGTTGACTTGACGTTTCCGATCACGATTCGCCTGGTAACCTCATTGTATTATATATTTAGTTACAAGTTCACACGGTTTGACGAACAGTATAAGTAGAGTAGTTATTCACCTGTAGTCTTTAGTCTTTTATTCGATCATCTTTTCGAGACATCCACTTGCACTCCCCAATCCGCTCTCTTGTAGAGTTGGACGCAAGGTCTTGACTGTGACATAATAAAAGACTCCCCTTCTTACCGCATTGTACCGCCATCCCCCGACCTCCTTTCCCTTTCCCCCCCCACGTGCACTCTTTGCGCACCAACCTCTACCCACTCGACACTGCACCTTGCAGTCGTCATTTCTTACCTCTACCTGGACTCTCGTATTTGAAGATCCATTCCTCCCCACCCCGACACACACGTCGTCCACACCGACATAAAATAATTGCAGCGCCCTTCATGCGCGGTCCATTATAATAGACAGACGTCGCGCCACGGGAAACGTTGAGTCCGTCCCAGCGCTAAGACAGTCGCAGGAGTGCTAGTCCAACCTTCGGGGAAGACTACCTTGCTATCGTCGGGGGTGTCGTAGAAGACCCGGGATAGTTCTATTCGCAAGAGACCGTCTCGAACCCCACCAACCGCTCCGTGCGGAACCAGCAAAGCTGCGACATTTCGCGCACCTTCCTCCGTCTCTTCGGAGTCTACTCCTACCCCGCCCTGCCGATCCCTGACACTTCCCGAGCCGTTAGTACTCTACACTCCGAGACAAGCACGCCATCCTCCCGCTCCACCTCGCGCACTATTTGCGCCCCCCGAAACCACTTCGTCTGAATCTTCGGACGCATCAGAGGTTGCTCGAATTCTAAAGCCGCCTTCCATATCCCCCTCCCCCGCCACTCAGCTGTACCACAGCTTCCCCAACATGTCCGAACTCGGATCCCCTGCCGCACACCACGAGCCCATGGAGCATGAACTTGTTCCTGAGCTCTTTACACCCACCCCCCGACCGAGGTCTGTCCCGACCTCAAAGATCACCCTCGCCGCCACGCTGCCGCACTTCGATGGCGTGGACAAGTCCAAGTGGGATACTTGGCGTGAGGCCCTCAAAAACTACATGTGGGCCTACAGTGAGGAATTCGCCACCCCGAAGGCTAAAATTGCCTTCACAATCTCGCTGCTCGGCAGCAAAGACGGCACGCCCACCCCAGCATCCAACTGGGTCCGTAATTGGCGCAGACGAGTCCTCGACGAGGACGACGAGGAGTTGCCCGAGGGGTACTCCTTCAAGAAGTTCCTGGACGATTTGTCCAGGACTTTCAAGGACCAGAATGTGCGCCAGACGGCGTACATTCGCCTCACCACAACGAGGCAAGGGAAGTCGGCCTTGGCCGATTTCATCCAGGTGTTCGAACTGAACGCCGAGGAGGCGGGGTACGACCCGCACTCCAAGTACGGGGACCACGACCAGTTCTTGTGCGAAAATCTCGAGAACCTCGTCAACCCAGAGGTTCGCACCCAGCTTTACGCGGGTGGCATCGAGATTCCGGAGGATTACCTCGGGATGAAAAAGAGGATGATGACAATTGGTCGCATCCTCAAGCGCGAGAAGCTGTGCAATGCGCAGCTGAAACACGCCGCCGGGACCCCTTTTTGGGTCCCCGCAAGAACCCCGGCCGCCCTCACCAGTAATACCAGGGGGACCGCGCCATATTTGGCAAAGAAGCTGGCTCCGGGGGAGACAGCTCCGATGGACGTTGACGCGTCCAAGACGAAGGCGGCGGCCTTCAAATGTTACAATTGTGGCTTGGAGGGCCACATGGCACGGGAGTGCCCAAAACCGCGCCGGGAGCACGGGAAAATCAATGTCTGCTCGTTGCGGACCAACGACATGTCCAAGGAGGACTTTAAATTCCTCCTCGATCAAGGACGCGCCCTTTATGGGCAGGATTTTTGAAGAGGGCCCCGGTCATGGCCGCACTGGCGCCCCCTTCCCCTATTACTAAACAGACTCCGATTGAAGCGGAGTCCCCGATCCAGAAAAACGAAAAACCCAAAAACAAATATGAGTTGTTACAGACCCCTGAGACCCCCCAGAATGATTTTGTAAATTATATAAAAGAACGCATCAGTCTACGTACACAAGACAAAATAGTAGTAGATAATGTAGAAAAAGACAAAAAACAAATACGTATTATGGAGAATCAGAATCGCGTTCGTAATATTAAAAATCGTCGCATGGACAAAGAGAACAAGCGCTGGAGCGTATTCAAAAAGGCCCCTGGAACCCAAACCAGTGAGAAAAATAGTGCGGAGAAAAAGGGCGACAATTTTGTGAGGGCTCAATCCTCGGAAGAGGAGGTAGCGCCCTAGAAAGAGATCCAAACACGAGTCCCGTTTGGACTCAAGAAGCAGGAGGCAGCCCGGGGGCTGGCTCGACGCGCAATGGGGATAACAGAATCCTGATTGGCGCAGGAACTCAGGGAGTTCCAGAAGCAACAGAACAAGCACGAGATGCTCGTTCCAGTCGAATTGTTGTCCCCGGACACGGGAAAAACACGCCGTGTCAAGGCGTTGTTGGACAACGGATGCACTACTACGTGCATAGAACGGGCCTACGCAAAGGCTGAAGGATTCGAGCTCAGGGAGCTCGATCAGAAGATCATTGCTCGGAACGCAGACGGTTCCGAGAATGTGGGCAGACGGATCACTCATTATGTTGAGTTGATCATGGGAATCGGAATCCACCGAGAGCGGCAGAGATTCCTCGTCACGGGCCTTGGGAAGGCCAGAATATTTATCAGATACGACTGGTTGTTTAAACACAACCCAGAGATCGATTGGCAAGACCAGACGATCAAATTCAGCTGATGCCCGTCGGAATGTAATATGACCGGCAAAGAGGCTGCCGAGGGGTGTGAAAAAGAACCCCTCGAGGAGGACGAATCGATCTTGATGGTTGATTTTGCAGAGCACGTGGATCTCCGCATGAAGGGCACACAGGCCCAGCAGATGGCTGAAGCGGCCATGGGAGAGAAGGATGGAAGCCTTCAACCGTTACAGGATTACCGGAAACTCAACGAGATGACGATCAAGAATTGTTATCCCTTGCCGCTAATCTCGGAACTAGTACATAAGCTCCGAGGCGCGAAGAACTTCACCAAATTGGATATTCGGTGGGGATATAATAATATTCGGATCAAAGAAGGAGATGAGTGGAAAGCGGCTTTCCGAACAAACAGAGGCCTGTTCGAGCCTTTGGTTATGTTCTTTGGGCTTACTAATTCGCCCGCCACTTTCCAAACAATGATGAATGATATCCTTCGCGAGCTTATAAACGAGGGAAAAGTCATTGTCTACCTCGATGATATCCTTATTTTCACGGATACCCTGGTGGAACACCGAGCGATCGTTAAACGAGTATTAGATATACTTGAGAAGAATCAATTATATTTAAAACCGCAGAAATGCGAATTCGAACGGGCCGAGATCGAGTATCTCAGAGTTATTATTGGCCATAATTTGATGCACATGGATCCCGTTAAGATCTGTGGTATCACCGAATGGCCCGAGCCCAAGAACCTTAAGCAGGTGCAGGCGTTCTTGGGATTCACGAACTTCTATAGAAGGTTCGTGAGAGGTTACAGTGAGGTGGCAAGGCCACTCACACGGTTAACCAGGAAGGAGGGCTTCTCCTGGGGAGAAGAGCAAAAATCCGCGTTCCAGAAGTTGAAGGACCGGATCGCCGAAGACGCTGTCTTGGCACTTCCCACGGATCACGGGAAATTCCGGCTAGAAGCCGACGCGTCAGAAGGAGCAACTGGAGCTGTGCTCAGTCAGGAGCAAGAGGGGGGTGGCGCCCGGTGGCGTTCCAGTCACATGGGCTCAACGAGACGGAGCGCAATTACGAGATCTACGACAAAGAGATGCTCGCGATAATGCTCGCGTTAGAGGAGTGGAGATCGCTCTTGATGGGAGCACGGGAGACGTTTGAGATTCTGACAGATCATCAGAATCTCCAGTATTTTAAAAGTCCGCAGAAAGTTAATCGGCGGCAAGCACGCTGGATAGTGGAACTATCCGAGTACAATTTCACGCTTTCTCATCGGGCCGGGGTCCTGAATAAGAAAGCCGATTTATTATCCGCCGGGTGGACCACGATCAAGGGAAGAATGACAACGAGAATGTCATCCTTCTCAAGCCGGAGTACTTCCGATCTCAGGAGATCACGATGGAGGGACCGGAGGCCGCGATCATGTCACAGATCAAGGCCACAAAGCGTGTGGACAAAAGCGTCAAGTTGGCGCTTGAGAAAAACCTCCCTGGATGGGAGAACACTGGGTGCAAGGTGCATTATTCTGGGCCCGGAAATAGGCCGGAAATGCAAAGGAAATTGCAAAGATTCCAGCTATTTTCTTGAGATTTATGGGGCCCGGAAATTTGAAATATATTGGATATTTCCTTAAAAAGTTACGGCTATTTCCGGATCCCGGAAATTTGAAATTTCCGGACCCCGGAAATAGCAAGCATATTGTGACATTGAACACCTGCCATAATGGGCAATTCTGAAGTGAGAAGGTCACAAGTTCAATCCCCTTATGTGGTATTCTTTTCAGCATTAATATACCTTGCTCAAAGAGTGACAGGAAGTGGTGAATGAGCTATAAAACATAGTTATATTGTTTAGACCATCCAAAATCATGTTTCTAATGCTTGAAATACAGAGAGCAAAAAATATTTGCTGGTCACATGCAGTGTATATACATATACACTTCACGTGATTTCACATAAATAAATGTCTTAGCTATAATACTTGAGATAGGATGACTCTATTCATCTTTACGACTATTACTGTTGTGTTTTTCACAGTTTTCTGTAACCATTTGAGGGTGATACATTAATATTGAGAAGAATACCATAGAGCAGGATTGAACTGGTGAACTTCTCACTTCAGAATTGCCCATTTATGGCAGGTGTTCAATGTCACAATATGCTTGCTATTTCCGGGGTCCGGAAATTTCAAATTTCCGGGATCCGGAAATAGCCGTAACTTTTTAAGGAAATATCAAATATATTTCAAATTTCCGGGCCCCGTAAATCTCAAGAAAATAGCCGGAATCTTTGCAATTTCCTTTGCATTTCCAGCCTTTTTCCGGGCCCAGAATATTGCACCTTGCACCCAGTGGAAGATCGATGACCTTATCTATTATAATGGTCTGATTTATGTTCCGCGGGACGAGGAACTCTGCAATAAAATTATTGGACTACACCATGACTCGGTATTGCTCGGCCATCCAGGGGAGAACCGAATGCAGGAGTTATAGAACGAAACTATTGGTGGCCGAGGCTTGGCAACCAAATTTCTATTTATATCAAGGAATGCGAAGCATGCCAAAGGACCCGTGTGCATCGGTATCAGCAGGCACTGGGGACAATAAGCAATATACGGAGCCTGTATATCCTCAGTATATCCTCAGTATTTTACAAAAATCCCCAGAATATACCCCCAATATACAAGGTCTGTATATGCTCAGTATTTTTGAAACATACTAAAGATATCCTTACCATATCCCGAGGTCTGATGGCTACCATATATGGACTCAGGATATGCTCAGTATTTTGTAATACAACATGTACAAATAATGTCCAAAATAGAAATAGAAGACCTGCCTTGTAAGGAGAGGCTCAGCTGAGGGCAATTAGGAAAATTAAAGTTAGGGTTAGGGTTCCTTATAAGGAATAGATAGATAAGATATACCTTATAAACCCTAACCCTAGCATCAGTTTCCCAATTCACCTCAGCTGAGCCTTCTCCTTACAAGGCAGGTCTTCTATTTCTATTTTGGACATTATTT
>JARKIE010001016.1:0-17834 GCA_029378255.1 Mycena rosella | reverse complement strand
TTAGGTGCAGCATTATTCGAAGGGTAAGTCGAAGGTGGCGAACCAGAATACGATGAACCGGCTTTTGGTCCGCCTCTCAGAGGGTGCGCATCGGGGTAGGATGAGGGAGTCAATTTAGCGAGTTTGAGGGGATTGGAAGATGATGGGCGTGAAAAAGGTACACACGCCGCTCGGATGGCCTGGTCCCGAGTCGAACGGAGAACCCACTGGTATCATTTTGGTTTAATATATGTACCTCATAACAGTACGTGGTTGCGGACCCTCCGCTACCAGGCCTTCCAAAACCTATTTGAAACTCAGTTAGGTGCTGCATTATTCGAAGGGAGTCGAAGGTTTCGATGAACCACTGGCAGAATCAAGATACGCTAGGTTAGGTTTTTGACCTTTGAGAATTGGTTCAGCGGCTGCGACTCGAAAATGATACGTACACAACGTCCGCGTTTGAGAGGATTGGATATGAGAGCAGGCGCACGAAGTGCATTAAAAAAAAACGAAGCACCCATGTATGCATGGCCCGGTCCCGAATCGAAAGGAGATCCCACTAGTATCAAGATATTCTCGGCAAAAGTACGTGGGCGCGGACCCTCCGCTACCAGGCCTGCCCAAACCTATTTGAAACTCAGTTATGTGCAGCTTTATTCGAAGGGAGAGTCGAAAATTAAAATCAAACACATCAGAATCGATAAGATGAATCAGAACGGTTCACCGGAGGAAATATTGAGCGGCTGGGCATCTGTAATAGGATGCCTGGGAGGAAGGACGACTGTAGGAAGGTCGAGGAGATTGTATTGAGGGATACGAGCACCAAGGGCACAGAAAGATCACTTGCAAACCAATGGCCCGGTCCCGAATCGAACGGGGAACCCCCTGCCAATTGTCTCGCAATCGCATTGGATGTGGGCGCGGACCATCCGCTACCAGGCCTTGTCGAGCTTGGAACGCGTCAGTAATTATGATTGTGATTTCAATTTCCTACGACGAACCTGAAACAGCGACTCGCCAATTGCATTGATTATTTGCGTTGCATCCGGTGCTCCACACGACGTCCAAGCTCGAACAATGCACGGAGCGGGGGGCCCAAGCGAAGCAGACCCAAGCGCCTGAGACACCCAAGCAGAACAAGGTCAGAACAAGGCCCGCGCTTCAGTGTCGACAAGCGAGCTAAAACAAGAGCATTCGGGCCGATCACCGAACCGTCACATACAGCATCAATCAGTGACGGCGTGACGCCCTTTGACCTTTTGCCTTGTGCTCAAATTTCCTGTCTCTTGCTTTTTCTCTTTGCTCTCGACCTCGCATCGCTCGCACTGCAAGAAAGGGACACAAAAACGAAAGGGATACAAACGACGCTGTGGACTGGCACTAGACTCGCCTCATGATCACACGATATGCCGGGAAATTCAGGTGTGTTGTCGTTTTTTCGTCTTGGTTTCTTGTGGGGAGGAGGGGGGAGGGGAGGGGAGGACGAGGAGCTTTTCATTTCTGGTGTTTGTTACGGGCGGGATGTGGCGAGAAGTGGGGCTCGCGGCGTTGGTAGAGTGTGCGGGCCCTCGCGTCGTCGAATATGCGAGTGGTGCGGGGTGCTGGGGGTTCCAGACGGCGTCTGCGACGTGGATAATCCGCGCGCTCTGTGGAGGATAGCCTCTACGAGCTGCGGTACTCGGGGGGACTCTCACTTGACCCAGCCGTCTCGCGCAGAATCACCCATTCGAGCTCGCTTGCGTTCTACGGTTCAGCCAAACCCACTTGGGCCAGGACCGCGCTCGTAGAGCGCTAAACGCAGCTACTTGCGCTTTGGCAGGCGTCTGGCATCCTCGCTCTATTTTCATGCAGGCTTGCCGCCCATTACGCTCTCGTCCATCCTGCCTCCTGCCTCATACCCCATTGCGGTATCTCCTCCGGGCAGGTATTACCCCGTGCAGGGCCGCGGGTATTATCTCGAGTCGCGCAGTGGTTTCGAATCCCCGTCGCCGCTCGCGGTGATGCCCTGATTCGGATCGCGCGCGGGTGTTGCTGGTGGGAGCGTAATCAGCTATATCGAGCTAGGTGCGCGAGGACGAAGCTGGTCGTTACGGCTGCGGGGCGCGACGTGCATTTGAATTTCGTACGGCGGCTGTGATCCTTGCCGGGAACGCTGCTGCCCCCGGTTCTGCTATGCGTCGTGTCCATATCTCTTGCACTCGCGCTGAAGATTTCGCCCCCCGCGCGGCGATGCCTTAATTGGATCCCTCGCGGGTGTTGCTGTAATCAGCTATATCGAGCTGTGTGCGCGGCGGCTTCAGAGGACGCGCCTGGAGCGACTTCTGCCTTCCCGCCACGTGGATTGCCCGCGTATTCGTACGGTGATCCCGGAAAACGCTGCTGCCGTGGTTATGTTATGCGTCGTGCTCTGTGCTCGGGCAGCGGAGTCGAAGATTTCGGACCTTCGCGGATGCCTTGATTCGGATCGCTCGCGGGTGGGCTGCCATCAGCTATATCGAGCTGGGTGGGCGAGGGCGCGTATTCAGTTTGAGGCACGCGCCTGGGGCGACTCTTGCCCTTCCCGACGTGGATTTGTTCGCGCATTCGTACAGGGCAGACCAGCTGCGATACTACGCCCACTGCCCGCGCGAGGCGTCTTCCTGCTTTCGGGGGTCACGGCAAATACGCTGCTATTCTTTCCGCTCGGACGGCAGTCTCGTACCCACCTTCCCGTTTTATCTCTTCTACTGGCTTCGATGTTCTACCCCTCCACTTTCTTTTTCTTTTCCTTTCCTTTTCCTCTTTGACCTTGCTTACCCGCCGCTAACCACTTTTATCTTACGCAGAACCCTCCGAGAACTGGGACGACGACTTTGAATTCAATAACCCACGTCCCCCGCGGCGCGCGAGCGCCGCGCAGGACCACACCCCACCACGCGCAAATGGAAGTACACACGGACACGGACACGCAGACGACAACGGACACGTAGATAATCACGGGCACAACACGAACACGACGACGACGCGCGGCCGCGCGCGTCGCACGAGACAACGACGGAGAACTGGGACGACGACTTTGCGGAGGAGGACGAGGCGCCCGCGCCCTCGAACCCACAGCACTTACACGACGCACAAGAGGACGCGCGCCCTTCGCGCTCCCGCCCCCGCCCGCGCCCCCGCGCGGCAGCAACCGCACCCCGCGCGCGAGCCGCGTGCGCGCGCGCCAGACGAGCGCGAGCTCGGGCGCACCGCGACCGCGTCCGCGCGGTGGGGGGCGACTCGAGCGAGGACGACGAGGAGCTCGGGTTTGGGTTCGACGAGGATCGGACGGTGACGGCGCGGTCGGCGTCGGGGCGAGTGCGCGGCGGGCGTCGGGGAATAGCGCGCTGAGCGGGACGCCGCCGCCGCCGGTGCCGCCGCTGCCTGCGCGGCTCGGGGGGATGGGGATAGGGATCAGCATCCCGAGCGGGGTCGGAGGATTGGGATTGGGATTTGGGGGTGGAAGCGCGCTGCAGCCCTTCCCGCGCAGCCCGACGGCGAGCGTGTTCTCCGCGCCGGACAGCGCGAGCATCGCGTACACGCACACGAGCGCGGGAGCACGACTGCGTTGACGAACAATCATCATCCAGCGCGGCGACGCGGAAGCAGGTGCGCGGGCTCGCGGGGCTGCCGCCGAGCCCGCCGATTCACCGGGAGCGCAGGCGGTTAAGGAAGAAGAGCCGGCCTGGAGGTGGGGGCGGGGGCGGCGGGGTGGAGATGCGGGAGATTGTGGGTGCGGGGGCGCAGGGACGGAGCAGCGAGGAGGGGACGGGGACGACGGGGGAGGAGGGGGAGGAGGAGGACTGGGATGCGGAGCCGCTGGAGAGTCCGCTGGACGCCCCGTATGCGAGCACGAGCACGAGCGGCGCGGGATACCCTTCCTCGTACCCGCATCCCAGTCCGAATACGCACCCGAATCCGAATACGAATACGCACCCGACCCCGAGCGCAGGCCCGAGCCCGTACTTCGCGCAGCCGAACGGCTCGCGCGGGAGCGGGCTTGGGACGGGCGGGACCGGATCGGGGCTGCTGGCGCGGATTGGGAGCGTTAAGCGGTGGGGGTTTGGGGAGCGGGGCGAGCGGGATCGGGGCGATAAGGGGGAGAGGGAGCGGGAGAAGGGAAGAAGGAAGAAGGGGAGCAGCGTTAGTGTTGGGAGCGAGTTTGGGTTTGGGGGTGGTGAGTGTTTTTCTTTTGGTTTTATGCTGCCTCGTTCCCTTGCACGCGCTTTTCGCTTTCTTTCTTTTTTTCTTTCGTGCTGCCTGCTTTCTGCCACATCGTTTGTCTTTGTTTCCTCTTCTTTCTTTTCTTTTCGTCGCTATCATATGACAGACACCCCTTTCGCTACGCTCTGGTGCCGTTTACTTTACGTTTACTCTTGGTCTTTCCTTCCCATCCCCTTCGTTCTCATTGTCGTCTTCTTTCCTCCTCTTACTCCTCCCTGCCACGCGACCATGGTACTGATACACGTTCCCCACAGACCCCGAGCTCGACGTCATCCCCGACATCACCGCCGCAGCGACGCCGCGCCCGCCCAGCTCGACCTCCCTCCGCACGGGCTCCCAGTCCTCCTCGCGCTCCGGCTCGCTCTCGCACTCGCGCTCGCGCCACTCGTACGCGCACCCGCCGCCCGCGACGCCGCCGCCCAAGAGCAAGGCCGTGCGCTACTCGCAGCACGGGCAGCAGACGCCGCAGACGCCGCAGACGCCCGAGGGCACGCCCGGGCGCGGCTGGTTTTTTCGGGGCGCGTCCGCGGCGTCCGGGGAGCGCGGCCGGTTTCGCGGCGCCAGCGGAGCGGGGGGAGGAGGGGGCGGTGTGGGTCGAGATGGTGCCGCTGCGGAGGGAGCGCCGGACGTGAATGGGAGCGGGGGGGAGCGGCCGTATACGCCGACGCCGCACGGAGAGAAGGAGGGGGGGAAGACGAAGCTCGTGAAGCGGCGCAGCCTGGGATTCGTGCAGATTCGGCGGGGGATCCGGCCGCTGAATGGGAATGGGGAGGCGGGGGAGGGGGAGGCGACGCCGAGTGCGAGCGCGAGCAGCGGGAGCGGGAACGGGCACGGGGTGGGCGCGAGCCCAGGCAAGGCGTATGCGGGGCTGGGGGTGGGGCGGCCGTCGGGCGCAGCGGTGGGGAGCGTCGAGGACCTCGGGCGGCAGAGGGAGAAGGAGACGGAGCACGAGGGGATGGGGTTCGTCGAGCGGAACGTGCGGCGCATCAGCCTCGTCGGCGCGCGGCACAAGCGCACCAAGAGCGGCGTGTCGGTGACGGGCGTCGGGCACTCGAGCGACGAGAAGGAGAACGACGGCAAAGGGAAGCGCGGCGCGCGCGTCGAGGGCCTCCCACTGCCGCTGCCGCTGCTGCCGCCGCCGCCCGTAGACGTGCAGCTGCACCCGCCGTCGCCGCCGCAGACTGTGCGCTCTGCGGGCGGGAGTACGGCCACCATGAAGGCGACGGCGCCCATCAATATCGGGTCGCCGCGTAACCTGGACGCGATCCCCGCCGCCTTCTCGCCGACCTTCTCTCACGGCTCCTCGCCGCTCTCGCCGTCGCCGATCTCCCTGGCCTCCTCGTCTTCGCCGTCCCTCACCCCGTACTCCGCCGTGTCGACGTCCCCCCCACATTCGAGCTCACTGTCGCCCAAGCCACCGGTCTCGCCGCAGTCGGCGTCGCTGGGGCGCGCGGCGGCGATCAGCCCGGTCGCCAGCGCGGCAGTTGTCAGCTCGGCGGCTGCGGCGGGGTCGGGGACGATGCGCCGCAACTCGCTGGGTGATTTGAAGATTCCTGCAAGGATTAGCCAGGCGCAGGTCGGGCTCCGGCGGGACTTGGGTATGGTACGCGAGTTTGCGAGGAATGTCGAGGGTACGTCGTTCGCGTCTTTTCTTCTATTTGCGTATAGCTCACCGCCGCGTTTTGTAGAGCTCAAAGAGCTTCAAGACACGTACCAGTCGCTCGTGACGGAGGTGCAGGGGATCCTCGACATGCATGTCCTGCACCCGTCGCAGCTCAAGGAGAAGGACGCGGAGCCCTCGCGGATGTCGTCTCCGACGTTCTTCAGGCGCCACCGCTCCAATACCTCTTCTTCCAATCCCAACGCCCCCTCGCCCGCGCAGGTGCAGCAGCAGGCGTACAAGCAGCTCGCGGCGGCGTTCTACACCATCAACTCCAAGTACCGCATTTCTTGGGAATGCGCCGAGCTGCTCATCGAGCTCGGGGGTGGCGGGAGCGCTACCGCGCCGCCCAGCACCAGTACGTCGGCGCCGGCTATGCAGAGCGTCGGCGGGAGCGATGGGCTGCACAGTAAGAAGAGCAAGGCGCGGGAACGGGCGATCACGCTGCAGGACGACGCCAAGGTGCCACCCTCGCCGGGCCCCTCACCGCCACGGCGAGCGTCGGCGCGATCCCGGGCCCGCCGCTCGCGAGCCCGCCGAGCAACCTTGCGTGGCGCGCGTCGACGGGGCGGAACGACCTGAGTCAGCGCCAGCTGCTCCTGCTCAAGGAGATGCTCGGGAGCCCCGTCTCCGGCGGGCCGGACGACTCGTTTCTGGAGGACGGGATCCCCGAGGAGGTGATCGCGGCCGTTGCGAGCACGAATACGGTGAACCGCGAGTGGCGGTGGGGCGACGCGATGAACAGCACCGTCACGCTGCCGTCGGAGGAGAGCGGGGTGCAGGGCGGGCCGGCGACGAAGGAGAAGAAGCGGCGGAGCAGTCGGCTGCGGATGAGTGGGATCCGGGAGATGCTCAGGTCGCTCAGGAAGGGAGGGACGACGCCGCCGGTGCCGGTACCCTCGCCGTCCGTCAGCACGGAGTCGTCCGCGGACTTGCATGCGCAGCATTTGTATCAGCATCGCCAGGTGCCCACGACTGGCACTCGCCGGCGCGCCAAGACGAGCGCGGGGCCCGAGTCCTTCAGCTCGAATCACCGGCCCCTCTCGCCGTTCGATCCTTCGTCCCTCAAGACGGCTTCTCCTCGGCGCCCGTCGCTAGCGACCATCTTCCGAATCGGGAAAAGCAGGACGCCGCCCGCATCCGCGACGGCGGATGTTTCGCTCGACAGTGTACAGGGCGCGGACCTATACCCCACCTTCAGTGGCAAGTCGGGCGGCCGCGAGAGCGCCAGCAACAGCACCGGCGATGAGGACGAGGATTGGGACCGTCTGGAGGATTCTGCGTCGGATGCGGAGGCCACTAGTGCGCTTCCGCGGCGCGGTAGCGCGACCATTCGAGGGCGATCACCATACCTCCATTCGTCGTTCCTCGCCCCGGCGTCTGGGCACCCGACTACGCCCTTGCGATCACCCAGCGGCTCGCGGACGTCAATCCAAGACCCCTCGGGCGGCGCACCGTCACGGGCGACGCGCCTCTCGAACGTCGAGGAGCATGCGGGCTCGACCAAGGGAGACAGCCCCTCGCGCCAATTTTCGCGATCACGGCGGGGCGGGAAGACGGGCTCGGTGCGATCAATGCCGCCTGTGACGCTGCCGGATCCGAAGCTCGCGATGACACCCGAGAACATCAAGCCGTTGCTCGAGAACGCGCGGGAGGTGCATGCGCGGCTCAGTGACTGCATCGCGGAGATTCGCTCGTTGCTGGCGGCGCGGCCGTAGAGAAAATAGAAAATAACACCACCCACTATCCTGCATTATTTATCTCACCATCTCTCGCATCGCATCGCTCTGCATCTGCATTTGCTCTCATTCCAGCATTTCTTACTTTCTCCTGGGCACACCTTGTACGGCAATCTGCATCTCACCTCCCACTGTTTATCCTTTTATTACCTTGCCGTTCCCTATCCGATTAATGAAAATCTTTTGGTACTTTGGTTTTGTGTCGTAACACGCGACCTCGAGTTAGGTGGTCCCTTGAGTTCCGAGTCCGATCCCGGGCGGTCTCACCAATCAAGGTCGGTCATCGTATGTGACAACGGAGGTGTAAACTGATTGCCTTTCCCACGAGGATCGCCCTACGACGACTCTGTTTTTGCTTCTTTTCATATATCCCTACCAATAGCAAGCAGGATGAGCTTCCGGAAGACCGCCCGAAGCAATTAAACCACGTTCCTCCACGTTCTGGCAAGCCTTGGATGCCAACATGATTACCATTGCCAGCCATTGCCCCGACGATCTCCAAGGCAACTTGGCAACGTCCAACCTATCTTTGTTTGCGCCCAACGCTTCTAGCCACCTGCCTTAATGATCTCAGCTCCTCACAGCTAACCATCTTGGAACGGTATTAAATCGGTCATATAACTCTTATAGGCCTAGCCGCCTCTGATGCGACATCGTATCTGAGGTAGTATTGGTTACCGTAGTGCTCCAAGGCGCGCTATGGGCAATTAGACTGTGAAGGTCCCGTGAAATGCGGGCCTTCTAGGGTCTGTTGGAGTTGCTGGCTATCTAGGCTTCGATCACCTTTAGCTTGGCGGCTTGTTTCAGGCTTCCTGTACCGCGGTGCTCTTTTCTCACAAGTAAAAAAAATTGCTAAGGGCAACCTATGGTAAAAATTGCATGTGCCCTGTATCTCTCGCATGTATATCTTTGTGGGCGTCTTCCTGAATGGGATAGATCGCTCGATTTGGTCACTACGTGCCAGGTGTCGAGTCGCTATTTTCACGTTTCAGGCATCCCAGTTGCTCCCTGGTCCCGAGTCAATGGGGTGACGGAAGTAGTTGATCCCCGTCTACTTAATATTTAATGCCGTGGGTCCGAATTAACTTGCGCCCACACTCCATTTCTCCTCTCCGCCGGACCCATCATGGCTTTATATTCCTCGCAGCTCCTCAACACGCCGGCGACGCATTCACAATATTCTCTGTTCCGTGTTCTCGATACGGTCTGGTGTACATTTACCGAGACGCTTACGAGCACAGGATGGCGTGCATTGCATCCCATAGCACGGGCGAATATTCTGAGGTGAGAGCGATCTTCCTACCTCCAGGCGATCCATTGAATGTTACCAGTGTTCTAAATAAAGTGACGGTGGGGAAAATCACGGTCGTCACCGAATCGCAGACATATTGCTTTGGAGTGGCTGATGCGACACTTCATGCAACACTTTGCGTCAAGTCGGACACTTTCTGGATGCGGGTGGCATTGTTCACCGACCTGGGGCTAGCAGAGGCATTCATGTACGGCGATGGTGCGTATACTATAATCACCGCCGTTCCAAAGGTCTGCGTCGTTGACATGCTAGCCCCGAAGTGGACTGTGAAGACATTTCTTCTTTGATCCAGGTCATTCAAGTCGTTGTTACCCCATCCATCAGTTCCTAAAGAACCTGTAGATCTTGATTGCCAACCGCCGCGAGCTGACGGCAGAGACGGACACACTGCTGGCATCGGTCCTTGCTAGGGGCCGTACGCTGACGAGCAACAAATTCATTGGCAGCCTGGCCAACTCGAGGGCGAACATTTCGGCGCATTATGATCTCGGCAATATAATGTCGGGACCTACAGCGGAATTCCCATACGGAGAACGCTCACCTCCCCCTCAGGTTTTCCGCTTTTTTAAGCGAGGATATGAACTACTCATCCGCGATATTCAAAGATTTCAACGAAGATTTGTGCCCGAATATCCCTGTGCGAGAATCGTTGGAGGATGCCCAGATTCGCAAAGTCAAGTAAGCAGTTTGTCTATTATTTTTCGCCGCTCAATTCCGTCAGATTGATCTTGAAGAAGGCAAATATACTCCCAGGACAACGTATTCTCGAAATTGGTACGGGTCCTGTTATGTGTTTCACTTTCCCTCCGTAACTTCTCCGCTTCAAGGCACTGGCTGGGGCTGCCTTGCAATTATCGCCGCCCAAACTTTCAACTGCACCGTCGTGACCGTAACATTGTCCTCCAACCAGGCCGCCCTCGCGCGCAGACGAGTCGCGGACGCGGGCGTCGCCGACCGCATCAAAGTACACTGCATGGATTTCCGGGAGTGCAAGCTGAAGCCCGAGTGGGCCGGGTCGTTCGACAAGTTCATCAGCATCGAGATGATCGAGCATGTCGGGAAGGACTTCTTTACCGAGTACTGGGCGGTGGCAGACTGGGCGCTAAAGCCAGACACCGGTGTAGGCGTCGTACAGGGGATAACTATCCCAGAAGCACGTATGTTCCCTTCCTCATTTCTACGAACATCCTTGTATCAAATTTCGATTGCAGGGGTGCCGTCGTACGATGCTGGGGTCGACTTTGCGCAGAAATGGGTAAATACTGCTTGCCATGTTGATCGGTTGTTGACTAATTATACCCGTTTCTGTTATTTAGAGTGAGTCTGACGAACGGGAGGATCTTATATTGCCGCTGACGAATCTCCAGTCTTTCCCGGAGGATATCTACCCAGTTTCAGCTTCATCACCCAGACGCTACACAAGGGTAGTGCAGGGCGTCTTGTTGTGGACTCGGTCCTCAATATCGGACCACACTACGCGCGCACGCTGCGCGAGTGGAAGCGCAAGTTCCTCGCGAACTGGGACACGATCGTAGCCAAGGCGCTCATCGAACAGTACGACTTGGACTCAAAAGGGCTCGAAATCTTCAAGCGCAAGTGGATATGTGTGCAACATTTATTCTCCCTCCAAGCGTACGTGCTAACCCGCTCGTTCCACCAGATTACTTGTGAGCTGTTCAAATATTTTTCGGCGCTGAATAAATTCTAAATGTGGCTTCCAGTGATTACTGTGAAGCTGCATTCAAAACGCGGACCCTGGGAGATCACATTGTTACCTTCACCCGGGAGGGTAATGTCGGATTCGGCTGCGACGTTGAGATCTGAACTTGTATTTTTGAGCTTTGTATACAGCCGTTTCAGAAATAGTATATGAGTTTCGATGCTGTGGTACTTACTCGTTTTTTGCTGACATTTGTTTGTGACCGTATCTCCAGCCATCCTTGTAAACCACCAATGCGCTCCCGAAATTTTGGCTTACACTTCCTTGAGTCTCTTTCCCTCTAGTTATTCAAATGACTGGTGAATACAGGCCAAAAGCCAATGAGGGAGGCACAATACAACCTTGCAGAGGTGGAGCTGGGTTTAGCTGAGCTTAGCCAACGACGCCGCCGCAAACAGCGGTAAGCACAAATGAAGGAGCACCACTCCATCAAGACCTGTATACTATTTCTGAAATGGCTGTAACAGTGCAAGACATTATTGGTATTGGACTGCATTACTGTCCCTTTTGCTCTTCACTAGAATGACTCATCAAGAGAATTATGTATACCCATTCTTATATGGATGGCATACATACTCAGCCTCAGCCTAATACTGGGCCTTGGGATTGCCACAACCTCGACAGGGAACATGGCGTCTGTTGCGGGATTTATATCTACCCGGAAGCCTCCCTATTCCTCTTACGTCGCCTCATTCCTTTACCGGGAGGTCTCCTTACTCCGTCCTATCATTCCTCTATTATTAACTATTCTCTTTCGATAATCAGCTCACTATGTATGATATTCAGTCTTCAAGGCTGCCCAATCATTCGCAGTAATCTAAAAATGGGACTCGCGGCGCCTGGGAGCGCCGCTACGGCATTAGTACTGCTGTACTTCGCGTGTCGCGTGGAAGCCCACCTCAAGGCCCTGCGCCAATCACATCACACCAGGGGCAAAGGCTAGGGCACTTGAAAAGCAAGTGCCTTGCCGACAGGTGCTTCACATGTGTTTGGTGGGTCCTTTCAGGACACCAAACATGTCTTTGTAAAGCTAATACTGGGGGCAAAAGAGCCAATGGCACAACAAAGGGGCAACAAAGAGAGGACAGGGAAGGCAAGATTTTTGGGGTGGCAGAAAATTGTGCCTCCCTTTTGTCTGCTCTTTGTGAACCCTTTGTTGTGCAAAGTGTTCATTATCACCCTTTCAAAGACGTGTTTGGCATCCTGAAAGGACCTGCCGAACACATGTGGCATAACATCCTGGCAAGGCACCTGTCTTTCAGGTGCCCTAGCCTTTGCACCCGGTGTCAGTTTGTGTCTCCTAGCTCCTAAAACAAAGCTACAGTCTTTAACCGTGAAGCGAAACACTCTGGCGGCATCGGCTATTGCAGCCCCAATACTTATCTAATGAACACACTCTGTGTTGTAGACCTGTGCGGCAGCTTCCTGGCTACCCGACAGTATAAGGTTTCATGAGAATCGGGACGGGTGTGGTAGAGAACGGATGGAATCTTCCCGGAAGCCCAAATTTGCGCAAATAATGTGGAAGCGAAACACCAAGAAACACGATAATCAAGCTGATTCATGCAACTTTGGCATGTGGAATGTTCATATTCGTAATCTACGACCTCGAAAACCCCCAGTATATGTTGAGCCATCTTGAAGTGGTGCATGGGGTGTGTGTTTGTTGTGCAGGTTGAAATCAGGGGAAAATGACGGCAGAAAGATTCGGAAAGAAATCTGGATAGATTGGGTGCAACAGCAACTCCTTTCACAAACATTTTTTTGAATTGGAGTTTCAGAGGGAGGAGAGCAATGTCACAAGCATTTGGGCCTGCTGGGAACCTTTAGGGTGGTGAACGGCACGGTGTTTCACTTCCACGTGCCGTTTCCGAGTCGCTTCACGGTTAAGGACTGTACACCCGGTTTTGGTTTTTGTTCTGAATATTTCAATTGAGCGCAAAGGAATTTGGTTCTCATTCCTATCAGAAAAGTAAATAAACGAACCCTGTGAACTTATATTGTGAGGCTTTAGTTGTTGTCACAAAGCTTCGACTTTAAAGTTGAACCATCGGTCACGTGTTCCGGGCATAAAGGCGTTTGTTTGCGGTTCTTATGCCAGCGCCTCCTTTCTTCTTGCTCCCACACCCACAGCAAAAAAAATGGGTGGATCAACCATAGCCCCGCCAACCATCACCCCGAATCTCGGTCAAACCGAGCCAACCGATGCCACCAGCATCGAAATCCACCTCGCTACCCTGCGCCATTCGCTCGGAGGAGGAGTTCCCTACACCAGTGGCATCCACCGCGTGAAAGCTCAGGACCTCGTCGTATACTACAAGGTGGACGATCAAAAGCACGCAAGGTTTGAGCGTCCTTTTATTTCGTCGGAGAGTCTGATTGTTCTTTGAAAGTTGTATCGATTTCGGGAACGCAACAGAACAGGAGCTCGCGGGACTGGCCGCCGCATGCCACCAGTCAAATCTCCAGGACCACGGATCCCATAGGGTGGGCGAAATGGATGCTGCGCAGTTCGCCGCGTGTTTCGATGTTGGCGCTTTTGGACTCATCGACGCGATTGGGCCCGATGTCCTTCAAACTTGCCTGCAGGGCCGCAGTATTGACGGCGATAAATTCTTGAGAGCTGAGATCCAAAAGCTGCATGTCTACGGTAGGTTTTTTGTTCATCTGCTATCTCCGCTGCTGATTCGTCCATGCCGCTAGGTCCAGGTTCTTTTGTCAATGCACACCAGGCTCCGCGGCTCGGAGGCGATACGACGATCGGATCTCTCATCGTAGTCCTCCCCACGACGCATACAGGCGGGGCGTGTACCCTCGAACACGAAGGCACAACGCTTTTCGTCCAATGTGCACCCACCGGCCCCCAGTCTCCGCCTGTACTCTCGTACTTCGCGCTTTACGGCGATGTCAAGCAAACCATGCAGCCCATCCACACGGGCCACCGCATCACCCTCACGTACGCCCTGTCCATCGCAGACCGCAACGGGTCCACCCTCGCCGACCAGCACACCGCCCCGGACGCCGAGCGCGCGCTCGAAGCCGCCCTGCAGGCGCTCCTCGCGGACCCCGCCTTCCTCCCTACCGGCGGCTTCCTCGCGAGCGGCCTGGCGCACAAGTATCTTATTCCACTCGATCGCGTGTGCACGCCACCGCAGGTGGATCCCCAAACGCCAGTGGCTTGCTGCCAATGGGACCCGATCCTCCGCCTCCTCAAGGGCGTCGACGCGCGCCTCCGCGCCGCGGCGGAGCGCGTGGGGCTGGGCCCACGTGTGCAGCTTCTGTACAACACTTACGACGGCCGGGACGTGCTCGTCGACGATATCGTCGATCTGTTCGGCGTGCACGAGGGCTTCGAGTTGGATGATTTGGAGAATGCGAACGAAGTGATTATGCGGGTGGGCATCGAGCTGCAGCGCGGGGAGGACCGGGCGCAGGCGCAGGTGGCCCGCGTGTTACGCGCCTACAGGAGTTACTACGGGAGTTACTACCAGGATCCGAAGCATGCGCTCAGCAGCACGGGGGCGCCGGTGCACTGGCTCACGCACATGACGGAGCTCAATCGCGTCAAGTCGGCGTATATTGATGGGTCTAGCATGGTTGGACATCAGTATGGGGACGCGGGGATTTTCATGCGGGTTCCCGCGGTCGGGAGGGGGTGCGGGCGTCGGTGGGTTGAGGTTGGTGCTTTCATTGAAGTCGGTTGTGTTTGAATGTTGTACATGCACTAGTATGGGATTTTTGCGAATCAGTGTGTTTTTCTTGTTTCGTCGCAACTAGAGAGGAATCGGGAGTATCTCGGGAAGATTTAAACCCCCAATACAAGTTGACGAGAGACTGCATTGCCATCTCAACAATATGGGAACCGTTCAAGTTGCAAGGTTGTGAGATCAACAATTCCAGCGGTAGGTATGGATCTAGCCTACTTTAGAACGGAAAAGACAATGTACGGCAGCTTTCACGACAGTGTATGGAAGCGCACGAACCGGGGCAAATCCAGCTACTTTGATTTGCAAGAGTTGAATTTCTTGTCGTTACACAGGAAGTATTAAGATGCCGGATTCGACCCGGGAGATCTACTCATAGATTGGACCGTTTGAACGTGCCTCCCACCGGCTGCAGCGAACTCGTATCCCAGCGCTTGCGATTGAACTGATGTCCCCTCTATCTCAACCACATCAATCTCCGTGTTGACCGTGCCTTCATCCGTCTTCCTATGGCCCGGGGCGTAAACGAATTCAGTGGAATACCAGGCGCACCGTTTCCGCCGGAGCCCAGCATACTCAGCGTCATGTCTCCAGATTCGCGGGTCAATACTAGTTTCGTGTGGCGATAGACGCGGCACGCCATGACGCTCGCGGCTCGTCAGCGTGAGGTTCGGGACTGCGAGAGGGATGTGGCTCTCCACGCGCTGCAGATTCACCCGACTCGGGGTGACCCGAGAAGGATGGGAGCTTCTACGGCGCTCATGGCACAGTTTCGGTCCGTTGGAAGGTCACGAATATCTCTTGGATGATGTCGAGTGGAAGTCGTCGGACTGGCGAAATGAGGGCCTTGTGCGCATCCACGTAGGCACTTAGCCCGGCGTGCTCCATCGCCAGTTTATCGATGGCCTTGTGCAAATCGGTGATTTCAGCGTCGCGATGCTGCAGGCGAAGGGTGGGTTCGATAAGCAGAGTTTGGATCTCTGCGATTTCGTCGTCCCGCGGACAACTCGAAACCACGCAACCCACGAGAGGAAAACAACGAAATCAGTTTCAGTTACAACATCAAAGAAAGAGAGATGAAAGCCGGTGCGTCGTTGTGCACGCCACGCTTGGGGTAATGGACGCCTCAGTCCCACCCAGTGGTACCGTATCCCCACTGCGTTAACGTTCACAGGCAACTAGCGGAACCTGGTGAGTCGTAAACCCAGAGAGCGCACCGACGGAACAGATTTACTCGAGGATTTTTGAACGGCATTGGTAACGCCGCAAGCACACAAGACCTGTTACTACTTCTCCTATTAGCTTGTGAACACAGCTTGCCTGAGGCCCAATTTCTTAAACCAAGCAGTGACAGAAGGATCCAGCGAGCACACAAGGCGAAACTTCCAAACCAAAGAGCACAAGAACTTGAAATTTCCAAAAACAAAGTAAAAATTCTACACAACTTCATCGTTACGGCGCGCAATAAAATCCGAGCGCGAAAGCAGACGGCGCCAGCTCGGGCCCGCGAGGACCTCGTCGAAGGCCGCTAGTAGGTCGCTGAGAGACCGGGAGCTCGCACTCGAGAGCGCAGCCATTGAGCGGGACGCAGAAATCGAGGAGATCAGACCGGTGTGGATGCCCGACTTGGAGGTGATGGCGGCGCACGCCTGGGAGGCGCGCTGAGTTCTCGCTTCCTGGTCGTTTAAGTCGGCATCGATGACAAAAACATCCACGGCGCTGAAGGTGGAGATGTCTTTGTCGGCTGCATGGGTGAGTTCCTTGGCCTCGAGCCCCGCGATCGTTTCCTGTGCTTCCAAGATAAGACTCGACAACAGGCCTTCCAGGTCGAGGCGAGGGACTTTTGTAGATGCGACGAGCACGGGTGGAGCCGAGTAGCGTCGCGAGGAAATGGACGAGGATACGGTCGCTGGGCGGGGGACATGCGTAGAATTGCGCCGGGAAGCCTTGACTTGGTTGCTCCAGCTGCGAACCTGGGCGAGGAGCGCCGTCTTGTTGTTATTCCACTCGACGGACCCGGGGGTGGGGGCGGCGTTGACAGCAGGGGCGACGGGGAAGCCTGCGATACCGAGAAAATCTTCTGGGACGTCCGCGGGCGAGGAGAGGGACGTGGCGGGCGAGGGACGGCTGCGCAAAGCGCCGGTGGGAAGACTCCAGTTGACGACCTTGGAACGTACAGTCTTCGCCTTGGAGGTCTTGGATTTATTAGCTTGCGGGATGTTCGTGGACGGTTCCGAGCGGTAGGCGGCGGTCGTGGTATTCGTTGCTGGGGGAGCCGAAGTGCTGCGGGGACGTGTCGTCTGCCGCGAGAGGGGGGCGTGCATGTGGCTTCGTGAGGATCGAGGGCAGCGACGGCAGAACCACGCTTCGAGAGCGGAAAGGATCCTCCTCAGGATAAACGTGGTCGAGATTAATATCAGTTACAATGAAATCTGGGTGTATATAAATGAGTGGTGCTATAACCAGTGAAGAGCAACCACGAACCGTTATCGGGGCCATCAGGACACTCTGCGCCGACGAGGATGTCTACGAGTTGGTCCATTAGCCTAACGAATTCAATTAAGGATCAAGACGTACCACTAGAAGTGGTTTCGCTCTCTACGTCGCTCTCGCTGGCCCGAACACCGTACAGCAGAGCCAAGAAGTAAGAGAGGGCGTCTCCAAAGTAATGTTCAAGGAAAGTGTGGATCTGAGCGAGGGTGGACATCTGGGGGCTGATGAGGTAGTAGGTGTAGAGGCGAAAGATGGAAGGCGGCTGACATCCCTGCGAATTCGGCCCACCGGTGATTATTTGCGGTCGACGGTCGATTTTACGATGCTCACGTGGTCCGATTTACATGAACGGTGGAAACTGGGGTCAGAGACCCGTCTGGCATACGGCGGGACTGGTTGTGAAGGTCCGAGAAAGAAGTGTTTGATCGCATCATGCGCGGACGTCCTCTTATGTTCTTATGTTACACTTCTAAGTTCTATGCAATGCTTGATGCAATAAGAGGCGTCGGTTGCGTAAGCCGACGGGACTGTAGGAGATGGGGGAAAGGTAATATAAAAGAGAACGGCAATGCTAACTGATTTTAAAAATGAGACAAAACGGATGGACACATTGGGAATTGAACCCAACACCTCTCGCATATCCATGAAATGCTAAGCGAGCGTGATAACCAACTACACCGCGCCCTGTAGTATTTGTTAAGCTTATGACCTCACCTCTCGCTTCCGTCGTTTGCTCTGCATTTTCGACTTGTAAGCCACTTACCCTTCCACAACCACAACCACCAAATCCTTAGCCAACCCATGCGATGCATGAGTCAACCGTCGCACCCATTCAATTGGAAAAATTCCTCGCCATTGCCATGTTCAATGTACCCAGAGTCCATCCTCGACTACAGGGACTGACGTGGCGGCTTCCGGGCCAATTCTTGTATTCTGCTTGCTGTTGTGCGTGAAAGAACAGATTCGATACTCCTATTCGAAT
>JARKIE010001015.1:0-17852 GCA_029378255.1 Mycena rosella | reverse complement strand
TCGCCCTCTGGTTGCAGTTTCAACGGTTAGCATTTCGATGCGATCGCTCGTTCTCAAGCACCGTCCTCTAATAGCGTTCAAACATCAGGGTTCGCGGTCCTTCCAACAATATCTGCTCCGCTGACGCGCACCCAGATGGTCCACATTGATCCCACCGGTGGCGGGGTCGCGAACAATTGCATCTTCAATAGCAGAAACATATGCCTACCTGTTTTTTCCTCATCGCCTCGTGTAGGTCTCTTATATGACCTCATTCGTCGGGCAACCAGTTCAACATCTCGACGGGTGCGATAAACTTTATTATGAGCCATCATGCATCATCAATTCATCACACAGTACGCTCGCCATCTATATCGAACTCGCCTTACGGGCAATTGATACCTCAGACCTCTGCGCACAAAGTGCTGTCGAACCCACCCGCCGTCGACGCCGGACCGTGGGTCATCTACCAACGACTCATCGGTCAACGCTAATGTCATCAAAAAGTTCTAGACATACCACACCGCAGAACGTGGTTGCGCCGGTAACGGGGTCCGGCTTCGTGATCACCACGCGGCACTTGTTGAAGTCTTCGTCTTTAATTCCGGTCCCCGTGTTGGAGAACTTCGACATGTCCACCCCCACGGCGTACTCCAGATACTCTGTGCCTGGGGCCGGGATGCACGGAGCGTCCAAGTTCACTTCACGCAGTCCGGTAACACTCTGTATTCGCTGCGTCAGCTGCTAGGCAACATGATAAACGGCAGCATGGCGCACATCTTTGTTCTCCAAAAGATGCGGGAAAGTGTCGCCATTTTGACAGGACCCTCCTGCGCGAGGCTCACCGCGCTTTGGATGCTCGCGAGTGGGATCACTCACTGGGGGCAATTCCCATAACGGTCAAGAACGAACCGTCACTGTGACGGTTGGCCAACGGTTGGCTACCGGCTGACCACCGGTTGCTTGGTTCGGCATGGGCGGCATCAATGATCGCAATGATCTCCAGCTTATCACCGCAGAGACTTCGGCGTTTTTACGTCTCGGCGCCGCCAGCCAGCGCTCTCGCTCTGCCAAGGCACCGTTCACTGCAGTCCTTCTCTCCGCTGAGCGGCTGTATGTCCTCCGTCGCTGAGCCCGCCGTTTGAGCTGACTCTTTTCCAGTTCGGCTCCTTAACCTCTCGCCACGGGACCGGGTTGGTTCCGACCGCCATCGCTTGCAACGGCCGACGGCGTCGACTGATGGAGCCAAACGATCATGACTCGATCGCCTGCAGACGAGGACCACAAGTGAACGTGGACTTGCTGCAACCTTTAATATGTGCCGTACGACATTCTCAGTCTCTCGCAAGAATTTCTGTGCGCTTCCATTGGACGACCGCCCTCCTGCAGGCTCTCATCTCGGACGCTCTCTCCCATGGACGCAAGGGGCGCAAAGATGAACCGACCGGCACTGGGGTGCCGATCTCCACATGTTTTTTGCCAATCGGTCTTGTTCGGATTCCTGCGATGTATAAAACGAATCCATGACCGTCGGGGGCCCTATTGATTTGCCTCCGCTGCAAAATGTCCACGACAACTCCGCCCTTGGAGGGCGACGCGCCCGCTTCGGACCTCCCGTCGCGTGCGGTGTCGCCGCTGCACGATGCGCTTGACATCGACATCGAGCACATGCCCATCGCCGACGACCCGCGTGCCTGGTCCCCCTTCCGCAAGGTACGTGTGCGCCTTGCACGGCGCCTGCCCGCTGACCCCCAGCGCAGAACGTCGTCCTCACCCTCATTGCGTCGGCGTCCATGATTGCCGGCCTCGCGGCGAATATCCAGAATCGTGAGCCGCCCCGCCGGGCCGCTCTGCTTTACATGTAATTGATATTCGCCGCGCACCCAGCTGCGATCGCCGACATGGAGGCGGACCTGCCCGCGAGCGCATCGCAGATCAGTCTGTCGATAAGTCTGTTCATCGAGATACATGCCGCTGTTTTGGAGCGCGATCAGCGAGGTCAAGGGGCGCAAGCTCGTGTACGTCGTGTCGATCGCGATCTTCACGGCGGGTCCGTCGTGGTTGCGCTTAGCAAGACGATAGAGCTGTGAGCACAGATTTAATCCCCCGGGATGCGCCTAATGGGATGCAGGGTTATTGTGTTTCGATGTATACAGGCGACGGGGTGCGCTGCGTAATTTTCGGGGCTCGACGGCAATCCGTATGCTATTCCATACAGGTCGAGTGCAGTCATGGCTATTGGCGCGGCTACCCTCGCAGACATTTTCGACCCGATCGAGTGCGGGACCAAGGTCTGCGTCTCCTCCCCCTTCTGCCCGTGCCCTGCGACTAATCACGAGTCTAGCTTGGGTTCTACTATATGGCCCCATTGCTAGGTGTACGTCCCACCTAACTCTGTCGCAGCGGTACACTTACTGCGCCCACACAGCCTAGTCTCGCGCCGATCATGGGCGGGGTACTGACGCAGGGCTTCAGCTGGCGCGCGCCGTTCTGGTTCCTCGTGGTCGTCTCCGGGCTGAGCTGTCTCTCGATATTGGTGTTCCTGAAGGATACGTTTCGGCAGGAGCGCAGCATGACGTACCAGAGCGTCCTGAAGAGCCGGCTTAAGGCGCGCTCAGCGTCTGCCACGACGAGCTGTACGGCCAGCGTTGCGGAGAAAGAGCCCGTGGGCGTCGTGGAGAACTTGAAGGCCACGGATCTGGAGAAGCAGGACGCCGCGCCCGATGTCGCCGCCGCTCTGCCGGTCATCAAGCTCACGATGCGCGACGTGAACCCGTTCAAGCCGCTCCGCTAGGTTCTGCGCCGAACGAACAACCTCGTCATTCTTTTGCCTCCGGTGCGTCTATGTCCTTGCGTTGCCCGGCGCCGCTGATCCCACCCAGGCCTGATGTTCGCGTTCAACTTTGTCGTGGTGTATTCCGCGTCGCGCACGCTGGAGTCCGCGTACGGGTATAATGCGCTGAAGGTCGGGCTGGTGCTGCTCTCGTTTGGTCTCGGTGAGCGGATAATTGATTGATAAACGATAAAAGATGCGCGCTCACGGGGCACAGGCAACCTCGGGGGCAGCATATTCAGCGGGCGCTGGTCGGACAAGACGCTCGCGTGGCTCAAGGCCGCGAACGGTAGGGTCAGCGACCCTGAGATGCGCCTGAAGAGCACGGCCCTGGGGCTCTGCCTCCTCCCGCCCAGCGTGCTCGTGTTTGGCTGGGTCTCGGAGAAGCGCATGCACGTCGCCGCGATGTGCGTCTTTCTGTTTTGTGCGGGTTCTTCGCCATGTACGTACTGTTCCGAAAGTGGCTATCGCGTGGACGCTGATGCGTGCTTAGCTGGGCGTACACATCGACGCTCGCGTACATCGTCGATGCAAACAACGGGCCCTCGTCGACGGTCGTCGCCACGAACAGCGCGTTCCGCGGGATCTCGGCATTCGTTTGCGGTGTGGAGGTCGCGGTGCCGCTGCAGGTGCGTTGGCTCGGGCTCTCTCGTAACTGTGCTGACGCTGTGGAAAGGACTCTGTGGGCGATGGTACGTTGTCTGTCTGATTATTGTGTTGTGTATTAACTATTTGCAGGCTGGCAGTATACGATTTGGGCAGGGCTGTTGGTACTGGTAGGACTTTTGGTGTTGCTCGTCGTGCGCAAGGGCGGGGTGTGGCGAGAGGCATCCGAGGCGTGCGAGAAGAAGGCTGAAGAGAGGGTGTAACTAATACATAGAGAATAGACTGTTGTAGCAATAGAATACCTAGAGCAAATGGAGATTCCCCAGGTTCCACTCCATTGTCCGAATTTAGGATTCGTGACATTATGATTGTAACGGTAATCGAGGTCCTCCTCCGTGAACCATATTCAGAAGGAGTGAGCTCTATTCCACAAGCTAAAATATCTGCAACCTCGACACCAGTCAACAGGGCTGTTGGAACCTTCCAGTGGAAGGGATCCTTGGGGTGTAGTATGGTGGCCAACTTGGCCATAGGTGCAGGACCAGAGCGCTGACTGTTGTCATTCAAATCACCCTCAGCAGCGAGCGTCGGCACATTTGCTGTAACATTGTCAAATCAATTTCGCCTAGAACAGCTATAAGAATGAGTTTTCTAAAAATCAAGAGTGTTATCTTACCGAGATGACGTTTGTCTTGATCTTCCCAATCCCCCATTCATTCGTTCTCCTGGGAATTCACTCAGGAGGCCAAGGGGTCCCCAGAATTTCATCTGATCTCCATTATGCATAGCAGATGATGATTGGGAACTGAATCAAATTTCGGAAATAGTTCTTTTTGAGAGGTTCGATATTGCACATAATGATCCATATATCGGTCTGCCTCCGAGTCTGACGTCAAATAGGATGCAATGATGTTGGTGCATGCTACTAGGTCATAGAAGTTCTTGAGCAACCTGTCTCCAGTGGTCCCTTCTCTCCACCAAATTTCTGGCATGACCAGTGGCAAAATGACGGTGAACAGCACAAGAAGATCCTGGGCTTTCAATTTCCATGTTTCGCCTCACCGAGGTTCGATGGAGGACGTCCAACCCAGGTAGGAATATCAATGTCCCGTATGCAATTTTGAATCATTGCCAACTCGGCTGGCTTAAAATTGAACACACCAGCAAGATCAGTTGGTAGGAAATCTGTGTCCTCATCATCATCACTATCATCATTATCAAACAGCATTTGTGTGTATGTTGAAGCAGTGGGAGTGTCAGAAGCATCATCATCAACATCCATCCATTCATCTTCATCTTCCTGTTGAGCCTGAGGTGTAGTGTCCGTGGCCGGTCTAGACCATCAAGTTCCTGTGATGCCTCTGAAGCCTCCGACTCTGAGTACGCCTCATCATCCTCTGCCTGTTTCAGATCTCGGATGGCTTTCTTTGTGCGGCCAATCCCCCAGAGAATACGGAGATGATGCTGGAGAACACCTTCGAGCCAGTTATGAAGAAAGCCTAGGATAACATCACGAACAGGATCCCATTTGTACACATCATGCATTGGTGTCCAACGCACACCATTTTCCTTCGCAGCTTTAGTTTGATCCTTTAGTGTGCTCAATGCCTTCCAGGCAAGAGCCTGGGCTTGAACAGTCGGGCCATCACATAGTTCCAATTTCTCCAATCAAGATTGTCAATGTCAGCCTTGCGTGCATGCAAAATGTGCAGAAGCAATCTGCACTGTGGGACAAATAGCCTGCAACTTTGCGAATAGCCCCAGATCCAATGAGAGGAACAAGTCGAGCAAAAACCGATACACCTTCAGGATTCTCGTGGGTTTCCAGCTCTTTCCCAAGTTCCACCAAAGCATTCATAGCCTCGGTGAGGAAAGGAAGTATGTGGGAAATTGTGTAAACATCGGGCGAGCCTGAAGCCGGTATGAGAGCTAAAATAAAAACATTTTCCAGGAGGAAGCGAAGCTCGATGGGAAGGTTCAAACAGTAGAGAACAATGGCACCAACAGATACAACTTTGCCTATGGATCAACAGCCATTAGACACAGTACCAAATTCTGTTGTGAAATATCTCACCAGCAATTTTATTGCCATACAGATTAAACCAATCAATGAAAACCGAAAATACCAAATGATATTTTGTCAAGAGATACGAGCGAAGTCTCCGCCATGCAGGACTATCTTGGATATCATGCATCAAGCCATCTGGCTCCTCCTCGAACCAAGTAGAGGATTTTTGGAAGGATTCCTCCAGAGCAGCCTCAATTTGGGGGGGGCAAGAAAAAACGGAGCCAAGATTCAAATGATTGTGTGGCGTATGGCACTCTGGAACCTGCTTTAAACCCTTTCGGGTCTTCCGCTGTTTCCATAAGCTTGCACCACATTTGCGGGCTTTAGGGGATCTCCGCCATTGGCACACTGCTGGCATTTTGTCTCTGTATGTCTTGTAGCATTTTGGACAGCAGGCTGTGCGGATAATATCGGGCTCAAGACCCATCCCATAGACTGTTCTGATATCTTTCGGAAGAGTGAACACTGGCGCTGGAAATTTATATCCTGCTGAATGAAGTGCACCAAATATCAGCTGCACAGTTGTGGCCACAATGAGCTAAAATAATGTTGGAATTGCTGCGCTAATCCCCAATCGAAGATTAAGCCAAGAGACCAGCAGGCAGCATACATTGATCAGTGGATCCAGCACTACTCCCGCAGTTTTGTTAAAAGTGTCACTGGAATCGAGGATCACTAACCTCTTGTAAAATCCGGGATTACAGGTGTTGGGTGGCCCTCAGGTTTATCATTGCTTCGGTTTGGAGTCGGAATACGAGAGGATCTAGAGATGCGGTTTTGCCTTGTGGTCCTGAGACTCATGTTTTGACTGAGTACTTTGGCTGACATCTGTCCAGGCTGCATGTGTCCATGGACAAGGTGATTTTTTTTGCCGCAGCCATACGAGGTGCATAGACAGACGGGCATGGCAGAAATGGAAAGAAACCTGTCTTTAACCCCCTTCTTATATGTGTTATCATGCTTCGGATGGCGCTCATGTGCTACCCACAGATCATCAAGGACTTGTGTCTTCTTTTTGTGTTGGCACTTCTATTTGTGTGCAATTTGTGCAGATACACAATCAGGGCTGGAGAGAATCTAGAGCCATGAGCAACAGGAAAATCTCGGTCATCTTGCTATGCTGTTTGAATTATGTATGCATTTCAAATCTATTCAGTACTTTCAATGAATTTTGAGGGAATGCGTGGTTGCTCGGGAACTCGATCAAAATCAGTTGGTGATCCTTGATGCAGCATGCCGGAATACGGTGTGAATAGAATCCATGTGATTCCGATATTTCGGGAACTTATTAGATCTAGAATCAGTTGTTGCCATCTCTGATGCCGCCTATGCCGAAATAGTCAACCGGTGGTCAGCCGGTAGCCAACCGTCACAGCGACGGTTGACATTTGACCGTTATGTAATTGCCCGCAGTGACTACTGGCGTGCCAGGCGTACTGGCCGTCCCCGGCGCCGTAGGGGTGGGTCGGACGTCGCAGCGGACGTCCCGGGTCGGCGCGTTCGCGACCGAGCCAATTAACTGAAATGCAAATCTAGTATTATTCAAGGAAGAAAGGTGAGGATGCTCACCCCTTTGGCAGCCACCGCAGCGGCAGCGGCGGGGCCTGGCTAGCCTTCTTGGCATCAAATTTGGCTTGCTTTTCGGCTGCTTTGGCCGCCTTTTGAGCGGCTTTTTCTTCCTTCGTCAAGGGGCAGCGGAGGCAGATGGCGCAGCAGACGACACCGAGGCGACAGGTAGGACCGGGGCGGCAGAGAGGGCAGGGCTCGATGGCCCGGCGACGGTGGGGCAGGCGGCGGGGGTTGCTCGCCGGCCAGGCCGATGTACTCGAGCCAGCCGCCGGACGGCGGTCTTGCGGGCGGGCACGGGGCAGGAAGTAACAGGTGCGCTGGTGATACTGCGTTTCTTGGTATTCTTTGCAGGACCTTGATTTTTCATCAGACTAGAGTTGGAAATGGAGGAGGAAAAAAATACGGATGTCTGCGGCGACACCTTCTTTGCTGGGATCGGCACCTTGATCGCTGTGCTGGACGCCTTATTTGCGAGCGGCGCCTTCTTTGCTGGGATTACTGCCTTGGCTTTGGCTGGAGCGATCTTCTTGGCCCGCACTTCAAGTGCCTGCAAAATATTTGTCAGTCTGCTGTAGCATGGTTTCAGGTAACGCACGGATTCATCTACGGCGGAACCATTGGGAACCGGCGCCGTAAACGTGGGAAGCGCAAGGACGACGGCGAATAGGATGGAGAAGCTGATGCGCATGGTGAATGATTACGATTAAAAGGCAATTAAAATTTTAAAGAGTGGTGTGGTGAGGAGAAAGACAGAGGGAGAAATGGGGACCAGCCAGAAGAATGAACCTTTGAATCGATGCCGGGGTGATTTTTCTACTGGGGTCCAAGGCTTCGTCATTCGAGCAGGGTTGATTGTCGCGCGGGGAATGGAACAGATAAATAACAATTGAATCAGCCAAGCTGCTGTCCATGTGCTGCACGGCGAATGGATGTCCACAATTGAATTGGCCAAGCTGTTGCAAATATGCCGAACGGCGAATGACTGTCATTGGGCAGCTGCTGAGCTGAGAAACAATTTGCTATGCGCGCGTAAGACAATCACACATTTTCAAGTTACAGCTGATTTCAAAAAAGTGTACGGGTTTTGATCGAGTGGTGCTGTTCGTTTTGTGCTTACCTCTGTTTGACGCTGAGTCTCCTTTGCTCCACAATTCGTCATAAATCTGTAACCCACGTTTGGTGAACTGGGGGAGAACGGAGTGCTGGGACCGGGTTGGGACGTGGGTTTGCTTGGTTAATGCTCGGGGATCTACATTTTGCATACCTCCCTCATCGTCGACCGCCTTGGGCCGCACAGAGTGAAGAGCCAAGCGCGATGACATCATAAAAGTGGAGCGGAGACAAAATAAAGGTAAGCACAAATCGAATAGCACCACCCGATCAAAACCCGTACACTTTTCTGAATCAGCTGTAGCGTGGTGTAAATCTCCGTCAGACGGAGCTGACCCAGGCTGGGACCATCCGTTGCTGCTGCTTTTAACGGATATATTGCCATTCCGGCCATTTACAACGCTTCAGAGCTTGTTTATCGATGCAGAGAGAATTTACGGGGGCAGTCCTCGCGGACGTCGGAAGCTTGATGTTGTGATCATACTACGCGCATTCGCATAGCTTTACCCGCATTTGTATTCGCTGACGTTCTGATAGTTAATTGCTCGTGGACTCAGAGGCGCAAGGAAAAGGCCCAAGAATATGCCCTTGGATTAGATGGAGTTGAAATGTGTATAAAATCTCACAGGGACTGTTACTTCTCCAACAACTGGGATCGCGGCTGGAATTGCGCATCATCAGGTGTGTCTAGCCAACATGAAACGGGCGCCGGCACGAGATCACCGCCCGCGCATTTGTAGGTCCCAGTGGGCGGTGTGGCGTTTTAAAGTCATGAGCTCGGTGAGCGTGCTCGCTTCGGAGGTAGAATCTCGCCGCAACTTCGACCAACAAGTAGCTATTGTGCGCCTGATTATCCGAGGAGAAGTTGGGAATTGCAAAGAAAGGCGAATGAGGAGGGTGATTGTGGAACAAGAGAGAGAGCTTCGGTGTACACGGATGCTTCCAAGATCAATCCCAGGCAACGGATGAAACACGGGCAGGCGTAGGAAGCGCGGCGGAGCGTAGCATCAGGCACTGCCTGCTGTGGGCGTCCTCCAGCGCTCGACCTTACGCTCTGGGAGTCCCTCGATGTCTACTCAGGAACCTCGCCTCTCTGCACCATATCCACGAGGACCGAACGAGGCCGCGGAGGACGATTCAGGGGAGGCCGACATCCGGATATTTGTGACGATCCTGGTCCGCTATAGGATCTCGAATGAAACGACCGCCGAGCATCTTTTGAGCCTCTTCGACGCGCCGGAGAACGACTCCCTTGTGTTCTACTACGCGTGTATCCACTTGCTGCGGGCGACCCGCCTATTCCATGCTGCAGGCCAGCACATCGCGCTCATCGCAACGCTCTTTAGGCTGTTAAAGGAGGAAGGGCTCAGACGGGACGACCCAAGCGGCGAGGATGCATTTGGATTGAGCTTCCTTTTCCCGACCTTACGTCGATTAGCAAGGTACGTGACATTCCTGCTAAAGCTGCTCAATGCTGAACGAGCGCGCGGTGTAGCTTGAGAGCTATGCCCATCCCCCCTGGGTACGAGTACATTGCGTGCGCGGGCGGGGTGACCCCCGATCCGAAATATGTCAAGGATAGTTCTTTCCTGACCCAGCTCGCGAGATACGGGCGCCAACAGGAGGGGATGGTGCGCCTGTGGTCGTTGGTCGGGCGGCTTGAAGCGGACCGCGTCCTTGGAGAACCCGGCGGAATGTCGCTGCTCCTCAATAGCGGAATCCCGGACGCGCTCGAGTATCCAGCGCAGCGCGGGGTGTGGGAGAGGTTGTGGGCAGCCCTCCTGCGCTGCGGCGAAATAAGACGTTTGGTGAATGGGGCCCGGAGAAGACGCGCGCATATCAGGACGTTGCCAGGAAGATCGCGCGCGATGATAGGGTTTCGTGGGAGTGGCGCGGGCGGTTTGCGGTACGCGCGGCTCTTCTTATTGGCATACTCGTACTTACTACTTATTGCTCGTGTAGCTTCTGTTGGAGGAACTCGAGAAGGAGATTTGACATTAGCT
The DNA here is from genome assembly GCA_029378255.1 of Mycena rosella. Classification (NCBI taxonomy): domain Eukaryota; kingdom Fungi; phylum Basidiomycota; class Agaricomycetes; order Agaricales; family Mycenaceae; genus Mycena; species Mycena rosella. The sequence continues at coordinate 7,684 of JARKIE010001015.1, read as the reverse complement.
GCTGGTGGATTTTTTTGATCGATGTGCCCCTTGAAATTTGATTCCGCAGCCGAGTCCCGTAAAGATATGGAACCGAGATTAGCGGACCAGCAACAGCTCTCGCTCGAATAGTACGAGGAGACAGTCGTGCATGCGTAAGGCACAAACAAGGTGCCCAGAGTCCAAGTGGGGGCCGAGAGGTCCAAGGGCACGATTAGTTTCACACAGGAAGCACAATATATAGGCATTCGGAAGAGTTACTGGATGCCACAGCGCGACAGACCGGGTGTCTTACGCAAGTCTTACTTGTCTTGAAAGTAGAGGATCCGTATCTTGAAGGCTCATGTTGCGGCCCGGGCGATCAAGAGCAGGGTTGGCCAATTATTTCCAATCCCAGGCCCGGGAAAGCTCCGAGATGTCTTGAGAGCGAGGATGCAGAACGTCGCCTGAATTGCGCGTGGTGTGAAAAAAAAAAGAGCGACCTGTCACGTGTGGTGGCGGCGCGGCGGACTATTGCTGACTCGCGTTTTTGAACTTGGCTTGCTTTGGAATTTGATGCGGGGCGATTCCTGGCACCCAGAACGATTCCCGAAATTGCGTTACGCACTCCGCACTGCCGCACAAGCGGGAAAATGAAAATGGTGACATGTCTTCGGGTGTATTCGAACCACCGACTCCCCGTCAGTCATCTATCAGACGCAGGGAGTGAGCTACATTACTCCACGAATACTTAAAACTCTAGTGGGGCGACGCCTTCAAGGCGCGCAAGGGCCGGGAAATATCGGACCTGTATGATGCTCGATCTAGACGGGTCATCTCTCGGAGATCGGAAGATTTATCAAACAACCGGCGGCCTGAATAAGACGTCAATTCGATATATATCCGTTACTCGGGTGGAAAAAGCAGTCATACTTGTAGCTATAAGTCCCGCCCGACAGTCAAACGGAAGGCTCCTGCATCTGTTTGATTATAGTTCGCTCCCTAGCTGCTCGTTTCTTTCAGTAGGTCCTCCCGATCCGACCGCTTCTCATTCTCATGGGCTGTGCCAGGCCTTCTATTTTGCGGAACTGAATCAAACAATGCTGTTAGAGGGAGGGATCAGAACGACACACTTCATTCCTTATACGTGGATTCAGGACGTACTAGTCGCCCTTCATGCAATCCTGCATCACTTCCCCCCCCCGACTCAAACGGGGTCCTCCTGCCTGAATTCGCCAGCCTCGAGCCCCTCGTATTTGGGTACTTCCTTCGACGGCAGGCTTGAAGTTTATAGTTCCGCACACGGAATAATTACGCAGAAATTGCGTGCTGACTCTGCAGTCAAGACGCAGGAGCCTACAGCATGGCAAACGATGTCTTACAACTCCAACCTCTGAACACTGGGCCGCGGAGTGAAAAGAAATCAACGCAATGGCCCCATGTTCTATGGGTTCGAATCACCGGCTGAATCGGATGCGAACCGATTTCAATTGGTGGGAGGGAATTGAATAGTGCACGACGACTTCCCATTGGGAACTCTAGTGAGGCCCTGCATGTCTGTGAATGCGCAGCAATGCGAGCGATGAGGGTTGAATGACCTGGACAACCTCTCACAAACTCAGCTCTACGAAATATTTCCGTACCCACACACTTTGGACTCGCCGAAATCCCCAATCAGCACTCCCCGGCTGCCAAGATGAAATAAGGAATAAAGTCAGCTGGTGGTCACTGTACAGTGGCGGTGAGAAAGAATGGCCGCAGTCGTTTGAGGTCATTTCTGGGTCGAATCACCTCAAATAAAATTCTGGCATAAACTTGGAGCAATTTCATGAGCTGCACCTCAGGACTCACCGATGTTTACCGCGGTTAGTTGATGGCGGTCGTGGGATTCTTGATGTTCTCGGCGACGTTGTTCACCGTGAGGCACAGAGCCGCGAGGAAGCGCAGCTCAGAGGTGGGTGCTGCTGAATACAAGGTTCGGAGCAAGGATGGCGCGTAGTCTCTAGCCAGTGGGCGGTGAGCGGTGCGGTAATGTCACTCCATCGGCGATTCCAACAATACATAACCCCGTCTGGCTCTCACCTCTACGTGATTCCTGCGGAGCATTCTGAACCATACTTATTCATTCACCCGGCGTTCCATCTTGCTGTTACTCGATCTTCTCCGTCGAAGATCAGGAGATACTCCGCGCGCAGCTCTTCAAGGATTCCAGTGCTGTTCGCACAGTGTTCTCGTCTACAAATGGATGCTCGCGAACCGGAATATATGGATCGCTGGGGCCGGGTGGGATAAAATGTAGGGCCGCCGGCAATCAATATCCGATGCCGAGCGATACATATGTTGACTGTATAACTGACTGTGGCTGGCCACGTTTTCGCGCTCGCCGCGAAGTATACTGTTGATAATTCACATTAGGGACTTGGTGCAGAGGAGAGAGCGAGGGGGACGCACAAGCGCCGATGATGGTGTGCGGAAGTAGCGTCTCCGCGCCTATAGATAAGCATTGCAGGCTTGCGAATCCCTCCGCAACGCACGCCCAGTAGGGCTCAGCGCGCACGCGAGTTACTATGGCGGTCCCGATGCACTTTTATTCCCGCGCAACATTTTTTGACCTCCGCCCCTAAAACTCGGTGTTTTCCGGTCTCCCGCGCTCAAAACCGCCACCCCCATGGGGGTGGTTTTTGATGCGCGCAACTCGAACCTCCGCTCAAAAGAAACTCGACCCCAGTCTCCTACCCAACCGCGGTTTCGAGGTTCATCAATCTCAGTAGTGGTATTTTAGGTTAATTCTGAGAAACTGGCTCACGGGAAAATTCGGACCGGTGTGATGTGACGAATGATGTGACTCAAGTTGGGGATGAACCTCTCCACGGCGGCTGGCATAAAACATTGGTAAACAGCATAGCCACAATTTCCGGCAACTTCCGAAAGTCGTCTCTAAAATGTCTCTTTGGCTCTGTCCTATGGAATAAAAATACTCTGGGCCCTCTTGGTCTCTCTCTCTCATACTGCTCACCCCAACAGCTGGAGCACATTTCTGATTTTTACTGGGGACACAATCCAAGGTATTCACGAAAACGGACACTTACACCGGGTGTTTGGTGCACTTGCTACTTATATTCGCATCTCAGAGCACAAAACTTTTTCAGGGAGCTCTGAAGAGATATAAAAGAAGTTAGGACCTCGAAATCCATTTTATTTTGGATCATTGAGTCCTCCCACTGAATTCCTACTGAATTTCGGGAAGTTGTGGCTATGCTGTTTACCAATGTTTTATGCCAGCCGCCGTGGAGAGGTTCATCCCCAAGTTAGGTCACATATCAGTCACATCACCGTGGCATCATATCTTTCCGGTAAGCCATTTTCTGTATCCAATAAAAATACCGCTACTGAGACTGATGAACCTCGAAACCGCGGTTGGGTAGGAGACTGACTCGACCCCCGCGCAAAATAAAGTCAGGTCCCGCATATGGGGGTAATAGTGTAACATTATTACTTGGGGGTAATGGCCGTGGCCCGGCCCGGCAAACTCGCACTTATGGACTTTCTGTTTTTTTTTTCCATAATGGAGTTAGAAAAATAGGACCAGTAGCTTCCCTGAAGCTTGACGGTTTTTGCCTTTCAGTGATTATATTGTGCTACCCCGAGCTCGATGTGTGCTGTTTAGTGCCATACAGCACGAGGAATACAATACATACTACAGACACTAATTATGTAACAGCCTCAGCATTTGGAATACTGGCTACACTGGTGTCGCTTCAATTCCCCTGGATCGGATTCGTGTCGTGGGCTCGTGGGCCGTGGCCCGGGAACTCGATTCGCGAAGCGCACCGTCCTCGTGTTCCTGAGGTGCATCTCGTCCTACTCACGGTGCCAATGCCTGCTATGAGCCTCTTATGAGTGGCACGCAGAGGCTTTCCTCTTTATATTCTGGACCTAGCCTTCATCTCCCTCGGTGGCGCGACAATGTCCTCACCGTGGCGCCGGCTTGGTGTGATGTGTCTCTATCTTTATATTTCTCTTTGTGCTGTTCCTGACTTGCTAATTCGTCTCCCAGGTACCCGAGTGACAGTCTGGATCGCTGTAGACATTCTCGCGGCGTCGCTGTACATCAACGGCCGCCTGTACAAGATTCCCTTGCGCCAAACCGTCTGAATATCCAAAGCGCCGAAGCGCCGCACATTTCTGGGTGAGCTCGTCATCGGCCTCGGCATCCCCTTCGCGCAAATACCACTCCGCGTGTCCGCTTCTATTAATGCTCGTAGCATACTTACATCGGGCAAGGCCACCACTACGATATTGAGAACATCCCCACCTACCTCCCTCATTTACGGCGGGCCCAACATAATTGATCTCATCTCCGCCACCTACTGCAGTCCGTTGCCCCTTCTTTCTACTTTCTACCAATATACCCTTGTAATCCACATCCTTCGCGTTTATGCGCCGCCCCGTCCGCCCACCAATTCTCGCCTCCGCCACCCCGTGCTATTTCTCTTCAGCCCTTATTCACCATCCTGCCCTCGTCCTCCGGACCCTCCCGCTCCGCGCTCCTGGCAAGACATGCACCCGGAATTCAATCAGATGGAGCAGGTCGTGACGGTGCTATGGAACAGCGATGCGCACACACTCGCAGCCTGCGGGCGGCGCGCTTATGTTCAAGATTCAGCCGGGCGCATCTGCGCGTCAAGCGCTGCCCCTACTTGCTCTCGCCGTCGGCGCTCGCGGACACCTCAACTGATTACAACGGCAAGGAAAAGGGAGACTATTCTCCCCAAGTCGTCCTCGGGCACTGCGCCGCCGGAGTACCCGCACGACATTGAGCCTGCGTACTCCCCGTCGCGGCCGTTCCGCCCCTCAACGTGGTCTAGTGTTGCCGCCAGTTATGCCGATCAATTTCATAGAATTGAGATATCACTTCGAATTAAATAGAGATAATTATAAGGATATTTGTGTAGAAAGAATACCTTAAAAGCCGCAAGGTCTCCCAGTGGCACAAGGCGATCCACGGAGCCATTGTACAGATATTTGACCGGCTTCTAAACGGCTCGAATTTTCGCCGTTTAGAAGCCGGTCGAATATCAGGGCACCGGTTGCACCAATTCCTTGGACCCAAAGGTACGCCCTACGGCTTGTTAAGGGATGCATCTCCCAAAATATTTCCAGAATTACCGCAATTTTATTGCGAGCTAGATATCAGTTTTCTGAAATTGATCGGCTTAGCCGGCGGCAACACTAACGTCGTGGTCCACCCTCCCAGTTGGCGGCGCCTTGATGGAGCAGCTCTCTCTGATATTTTGATCTTTGTTTTCTTATGTGTGATGTTTTAGCCTCATGCTCCTTCCTCTGATCCCCCTTCCTGCAATACACCATGCTCTCGTACACTATGCCACTCGATCGATTGTTTGTGTTGCATGAATGGAAACTTATTGATCAAATTCCCAGCACATCCCGCATTTGACCAATCAATCAAGACACGTAAAAGGATGCAGGGGAGCCAAAATGAAGATCCTGACCTTATGTCTTAAAGAACGGAGAATGTGTATCACCAGACTCGAACCTGCGCAATGAGCAACAATCCATTACATAACTCAGGCACAGCCACCATAATCTCACAAGAAATGAAGGGACATTAGTGGCTGTCCTTTAAATTCTATTCAACACAGCCACTAGGAAGACTAGCACTGCCACTAAATCTGTTACACGAATAGATCTGGGACACTTTTTGACTAGGTCTCTAAAAGCTCATTTCGATTGATTATAAACGATTACATAAGTACTCGTAATTGCCCATTTCGGAGAAATTTACACAGGTGTTTCGCAAAATTACGCAGGCGCTTTTTCAGTTTTACACAGGTGTCAAACAGTTAGAAAATATGCACCTGTAGGAATTGAAAATTTTACACCGCTGAGAATTCCCTGCCAAAATGCACAGGTTCAACTTCGGCCGAAAAATGCACAGGTATGGAACATGCCAAAAAAAACACAAGTTTTTTGTGCACCTGAATAAAATGCACACCTCATTTGAAGTGGTATAAATATGCACCACCTAGACTTATAATTCTTTCCGAATCGTCCGGGGATCTGACTTCCCTTTTCGGTACTGTAGCCATAGCAATGGTGTGCAGGAAATTTGATTTCATGTACAGTAAGAGAAGGACACCGTGATTCGGGGAGGGAAATGGATAAGTATTCGCATTTCACCTCCTCCAGTCCGGCTTCAATAGTAACCTGCAGATTGCTAAAATTTTGAGACAGGATGAGGAAGTTTTGCACGCAGTAGAAGCCTTGAATTCCCCGAGGAGCACGGTTAAAACCACAGGGAGGTAGAACCGAGGTAGAACATCTTGCAGTATTGAGTGTGATCCAAGTGAAATGTCACGTTGAGGTTGATGACTATTTTTAGTTGCAGCGGTTGATTTGGGAACATATGAGCTGCCTAATAACGGATGTGTGCACACTGGACGTGCCTGATACGCGGCACGGCGCAGAGCCCCGCCGTAGTCGTACAGTCCGGGCAGGGTGTGAAGGATGACCCCAACCAGAGGTATGAGTGGTCCTGCAGTAAGAATGCTCGTAGGGAGAGTACTGCGCGCATGTCATTTGATTGTACAAATGGGGTTGGATCTTGGTCAATAGCTGGGGATGGAAGAGTACCACAAAGGGGGAGGACGGGAAACAGGAAGGAGAAACATTGCCAAACAAGCGAGGAATCTCATAAAGAACCATTAAGTATGGAAAGCGAGAGCACCACGCTCGTTTGATCGCCGTCGGTTGCCTCATTGGACAGTGGGACTGATGACACCCTACACATGTTCGCTTGTATCACACTAGCTGTTACTTGTACGGTGCGTAGATACCTGTATTATGTACAGTATGAGTCGGTTATCAGTCTATCTCACCCCGATATATATGTTGCACGGGAGGAATGCGCCTCCGCTCCTTCGAAATGTGATGACATCAGGCACAAACAACGCGTCAACAACACGCGTCGCGCCCAAGGCCACGTCAAAGTACACTTGCCTGGCCATATCAGGCCGAACGGCCGCCGAAAGTATCACTCTATTAGCCATAAGTCACATAGTTTCATAGGGCATAGGCATAGAAGGGTATAGTACAGTTGCACGTAGGAAGTAACTACTCAACCTTGTCAAGAACTGGAAGTTTGAACCAGGCGAAAAGTATTGCACACGTGCTGAGTGGGGAATGTGTTGAACGCCCCAGGCACATTCCCTTCCCCGAATATTTAAACCCCGTCTCCGATTGATCTGCAACGAACGATTCATCAACTTCGGAGCATACTGATAATTAGACTGGAACTTACGGTGCGGTCATGATCTGGGGATCGGTGAGTACGTTCGGGGACCCTGGACTCAGAAATCAATTTAGGTTGGGAAAACAATTAACCACACACCTTGAAGGTCAGATATATACACAAGACCACCTGTCTTATAATACTGAACATGTTGTGTGAATAGGAGAAACTCGCCCAAGACCAGCAATGATTTATCGGTGGCGGACAGTTTAACTGGGACCGCACTTCCGTTATTGATGAACTTGTGGAAGCCATCCTGCTCCTCATTGATGAGCTCCTCGAAAGATAGGTCCGACAAATGTCGCGGTAGCTGCAGGCCCAACCACCTGCTGGTTAACAACAGCAATTGCTGCATGGACAAAGCGAATCTTCAGGATGTCAAATGGAGGGGGTATCGGTGGTGTTGATAAAATG
>JARKIE010001014.1:0-17860 GCA_029378255.1 Mycena rosella | reverse complement strand
CATGCATCCAAGACATTCTCTGCGAAGATCGGGACGACTTCGAACGCGTGACGCGACTGTTTCGCCGTCTGGCACCCGCCTGTGTTGACTGCGCTACCATCACGCGTGGGTAAGCGTCCTAGGGCCCCGTTGATGACGTGAATGGTGCTGCTACGCCTCCACCGAGGAAATGGCTTGACAAGCGTGGGCGCCTATTAACGCCCCGATGGTAGTTGGACATCTGTGTTTTACTGTTTATCCGATTAGTGGGCTTACCGGCATGTCAGCCTGAATACGAGTGAACATGCAACTATCAGACGGGATACACCTCTTGACGCCCTCACTCAGACGGTAGCCTGTTCCACCCCTGCGACTCGGACAAGCCACGCCAAGCCAAGCAAAGGCTGCAAAACGAAACGTGGACATTGAGCGCCTGGGCGCAGGACTGAGCACGCATTCGAAAGAGGAGATGCAGTAACCGCGTCGACTTTCTCCATGCTATCAGACGCGTCTGTGAGCACCACAGGGTTCCAAGGCGCCGCTCCACCGCCCAAAGCACGTCGTTTAATCGACCGGTTGTACTACTCTCAGCCGCGTGCAAGAGGCTTACACCCATATATATCAAATTTTTTCCCTGCCTATTACGAAATCAAAGAGGAGTTAGTAACCGTTTCTTATGCCACTTATCCTATATACTAACTAAGCTTTTCAGTATAAAGCAAGAACGCTCTACTTTCTTCGTAGACCGCAACGGACAGATATTCATGTTCCGCAGCTTTCGTGCTCAATGGCTAATGGACCTTGCCGACGAAGTGGAAGTGGCTCATGACATCTTAGTTGGCGACGATTCTTCGTCAGATTCGATCCGTAAACTGTGTCGCGATGGCTTGCGTGGGCCACACATGCCAATTATAATAGGTCACCATCGGCAATCTTCTAAAGTACGCTCATTTCTCGTTGGTTACGAATCTTGGTTTTGACGTTTGCAGCGACCTCACCTCACCGCGTGGCACCACCAACACCAAGCCCGAGTCGATACTTTCATGGAACAGCCTGTTATAAAGCGAATAATGTATGTCTGCTACTGTGTTCATCAACTTGGCTTAACCAACGTCTATGTAGCAACTGGATTACGGACGTGGTTGAAATCGTCTTTCCTGGGATAGCACATCAGTTCAAGCAGGACGCCAAATGGCATGAGGAGCACTATGGCATCAAGCCTATGTTCGGGTTATTTTGGAACTTGTGCCTCAATGCCTGGTTAAAAGACCAAAAGAGTATCCATTGTGGGCCGCACGCAGATAAAAAAAATCAGGTTGGCATTTGTTTGCTGTTGATATATGTTCTTAAGTCTGGGAGTATGTTACTGCGACTTCTCAAACCGCCCCAATATTGATGTTTTTGGTCTAGAAAACCTTAATCACCACCAGCGAACTTGGATCGTTATTTGGGAGGCAGGCGTCGCTGTGCAGCTGCCCCCGTGGGTCCTGGCAATGTACCCCTCTGCTTTGTTCTATCATTTCAACATTGACGTTGACGGTGAGCCATCTGTATTTAGCCATTAATTGCTACTGATAGCTCAACCCAGAGATTAAGTTCGTCACCGTTGATGGTGATGAAAGGCCCACTCCCCAGAACTCCCAGCCCATACGCGATGGAGATGGTGAAGGTCGGGGGAGCTTTGTTTTCTTCAATCAATCTACTATGCGCCACGGCCCTGCAACTGGCTTTAACACCCTGGAAGACGCTGAGGCTAATGGTGTGTCCTGCGTCATCGACTACGGGGAGTCAATTCAAGACGCATTCACCCGATGCCTTATTCTCAAACCACTTGATCATGAGTTGTAGCTAGGATATTCTCATTACGTCTCGAACTTTCGTTTATAAATTGATATACTACATAACCAACTTGAAGCAATCTACGACTTGTGCTCCGTTTATCGGTTCTCCGCGGCCGACCTTCCATCCATGTCTGCTGAACTTGACCAACGCGTCGCGAGGCCGCCTTGCTGCGAAAACTGCCCTCAATCAACAAATGCCCCGTCACAGATGAGGACCGGCGGAGCTATATGGCCTTGAAATCAGAGGGAAACCTGTTGTCAAGAGGGATCCAGTACGCGTCACTCGCCACAACAACGAAGGCCCGATATATCATTGGTTATGTTGCGGCCCACGTTTATGGCACTGTCGTGTGCTAGGCAATCCCAGGCGTCATCAAACAGGTGTATTTCGTCAAAAAGCCTGTTCAATAGGTCGGGGAAATCAGATGTGAACTGGGGGGCATCGTGGATCCGGCGGAGATTGTGGAATCGTGCTCGCGGTTTGGGTGGGAGGCCATCGCGCGCTATGACATTCGTCGCATGGCCATGTCTTTTAGACAGTGAAGAATAATCGTAAATGAATAGGAACCCACTCGGACCTCGCTAACCCCACTTGCCCGTTAAGAAATAAGGAAGATTGCCGTAACTGAGCGGATGTTTAATGCGTGGTGATGTTTGTAGCATCGAGGATATTGGTACGCACACTGCACATAGTCTCATCCCGGCCCTCCCACCCGCTCGTTGAAAACAAAGGAAATGCTCTGCTAGGATTTAGGCCGCGAAAGAATCAAACCTACATACCCCGCTCACTTGCTGCGTGGCATGGTGCTGAACGCGGATGAAGGTCACTATACAATGGAAAGCCGTCCTCATTACAGCAAAAGCACAAGTCAGCAATAATTGCGTACAAGAGGAACATAGTTAAGTAAGATACGATCGGGATGCAAGATCTGGAGGTGCTCTCAACGAGCCCCGCGACAAGACGGGCGGCATATGCTAGAGCAAAAAAATTGAGCAAGAAATTTACGAACGCTGGGACGAATTGATGTAAGTAAGCCGATTGCGACCACACACCGAATTTCAGTGAGTTTAATTCAGTTAAAATGCAGAGGGATTAGCAGCAGACCGAAATTAGTTACACAGACATGTATATTTTATTTCACAAAATCATCAAAAATGCACCGAAAGGTCAGTTCGTGATACTTTTGGGGCGGAGTGGGCTTAATTGAGGGGGAGACTCGAATAACCATGCCTGACATGGCGGAATTGCTCCGGAAGTTGGTTACACAAACATGTATATTTTCTTTCACAAAATCATCAAAAATCCACCGAAAGGCCAGTTTGTGATACTTTTGGGGCGGGGTGGGCTAGGATTGAGGGGGAGACTCGAATTACCATGCCTGACATCGCGGAATTGCTCCGGAAGTTGGTTACACAGACATGTATATTTTATTTCACAAAATCATCAAAAATGCACCGAAAGGCCAGTTTGTGATACTTTTGGGGCGGAGTGGCTCAGAAGGGAAGGAAAACCTAGGCCAGGCACGAATTTTATGCAGAAACTCCATGGTTCGGGCATTCATCCGTTCATCCATTCATCCACTAAAATGGCGAAGATCGCTTCAGTCGTCCCAAAAAGGAACCTTGTCGTTCGACATCATCAATAGGATTTTCCTCTGTCGGATGCTCGTAAATGCTTATTTGATTGTCTCATAAGTGCTACTGTTCCAAACCAAGTATCTCCCCGTTGCACCGCTGCACCCGGTCGCTGTCTCGGAACGCTCGCAGTAACATATTTGATACTTGACTCACGCAGATAAAATTCAACTCCGTAGCATGAATGCAATCTTTTTTTATTCGCCTTTCCGGATCTCGGCCTCATTTGTCAGGGTGTGAGTCCGACGACTGTCATTGCGATGGAATGGGCTAGGAGCGTCATCTGGTTTCTCTTAGTACCACCCTTGATTTTTGTTCTCTCTTATTCCGAACTTCACAGATGAAGAATAACCACAGAGTTGAACTGACCTTACAATTCAACTCCTCCCAATATTACAACAATTGCACTACAGTCAATTGAAGTCGAATACAGAATGATTACGCTCCAGTGCCTCAATCTCCAGAGCGAAGCGAAGCGAAGGATTATCTTGTATTCATTTATTTCGAACGAACGACCCGACCGACCTAAGAATTAAGCATCCCCGCTGTTTTATCAGGACCGAAGTCGAGTCTTCTTTTGAGAGCGAATCGGGGAATGGGTTCCACAATGATTTAGCAAATGGTGCAAGACGCAGACACATAAAAGACACGGCAATTCAACGCTAAGTACATTGTCAACCTCAGAAGGTCATTCATTCGCAACAATATTCGTCTCGTTAAGATCTTTGCCGGAATGTTAATTATTGGCCGCCGAACCTTTTCCGAAACCAAACATCTGTATTCGACTGAAGATGCAGAGAAATTAACCCAGCGACAGCGTACGCCGGCATCAAAGAGTTAAAAGCCAGAGTCACACGTAAGGCCTCGGACAACAGTGTCAAACAGATCGCACTCGCGTCCCAACTCAACTTTAATTCTCTACCCTCTCCGGCACAAGTGTGGAAAAGTATACGACATAAGGACTTCACCCGCCAGGTCCGAAACTTCCTCTGGAAGTCCCTCCACTCAGCCCACCGCATCGGGTCCTTCTGGAAGCATATCCCCGAATGCGAAGCCCGCAGGATCTGCCAGTTCTGCGACGAACCAAAGACCTCGAACATATCCTCCTAAAATGCAAGCGCCCCGGCCAGGCTCAAATATGGGCACTGGCCAAAGACCTCTGGTTGCGAAAGCACCCCACCTGGCCCGTGCCATTCATCGGCGGCGCACTCGGGTGCGGCCTAGCAGTATTCACGGACGAAAAGGGCCGCGCCCTCCCCGGCGTATCTCGCTTCTACCGGATCCTGATCTCTGAATCCATTTTTATGAGAGCGCGCGCGACTTGTCGTTCTTCTCATCTGCTCCGCTCCCCTTGAGCCTCACATTCATTAACCAAATAAATAATGGGGAAAACGCACACTTCATTGCGAGCATGAAATAGTCGAGCGACTTCTGGTACTGCTTGTATGCCTCCGCGTAGTTTTGCTTGACGTCCTCCTCGATCGCCTTCTGCACGATCTCGATGGCGCGCTGACCCACATAGCGTCAGAGGGCAGAGGGGAAGACGGAGGGGGACGTACGTTGAGGTGGGACATGGCGAGGTTAATCGGACGAGGAGCAGGCAAAGGAGATTCGAGGCGTTGCCGTAACGCCGAGATCAGTGCGCGTGTTTGGCTGGGGCTTTAGCGCTTAGCACTTGCTCTCATCTTGTCTTCATTCGCGGCTACGTTTTGGCCACGACGCGTTGGGACGTCTGGAAATCATCGTGGGACCCAAGATCCAGGCAGCTGAGGTATTGTCTCGCCGGGGGCCTTCCTGGAAACGTCGCATCTGTTGAAATGCAGCTTCACCTTTGAATGAATTTCCTTGCGTGTGGCGAAGACCGTTGTCGTTGATAATTCGCTGCCACTGCTTCTGTCGCCCTTCAGTCTGCCGTTGCGCCCCCTGTTCGACACAACTTTCTCATTCCTCTGAGTATCCATCGGGCCAGCGGATCACTGATATTCCAGAGAATGCTTTGCACGCTCACGATGATGCGAACTTTCGGACCCCCGTGTTTCGATGCCCTGCAGATCAGCCACCTGATCATATTGCTGAAATTGAAAAAATGGGCAGACCCTGTGAGCGACCCGCCTCTAGTTCAGCGTCAAACTGAACGGCCTGCTCCGCAACGACGGCGACCACAATAAACTTGTTATGCTCTTTCATGAATCAGCTTGTTTACAACTCCACAGCGGTTCCACACCATTGGGCACGACTGCATTATTTGTCGTGGTTGGTTTCCAATACGGTGGTGCGATCAATCGCCAAAGATGGGGTTTCGAATGACGTGAAACGGGGTACATTTTTTTTGTTGACACCTGTTGCGAGCTATAGGGTGTTATCCTACCTCTTCGCAATCGAGTACCCCCAACGGCGCTGCCACTGATGCGCCTCAGCCAAGTTGCTTTCTATGCCTGCCTATGTCTATTGTCGCTCTGGATTTCGGATCTACTGGGGCATCGCCAGTCCTTTTACGTGTCTGGCGCTGATTCCCTGGGGTGCTCCCGTCGAGACGTTGTCTCGTGGAAACCAAAACATATTCTTATCGTATCCCATCGCCTGTGTCTTCTGTGTAAGCGTAGCGTATCAACCAATCGACGTACCTATTCGCAGGAGCTCAGACCAATTTCGTGCAACATCTAAATGGCATATGGTCTACTATGTGGTGTTGAATATCCAACTTCATCTGTGCTCTGTATACGGATCCACCAATTCATCTCGACCTCTCCACAGATCTGCAGTGTCCCGACTGAAAATAGAACGGTTTATGGTGCGGAAACATGACTGGCTTGCAAAGTTATATTTAACCGGAAGATCTGGTCCTCGTTCTGTTCGCAGTGTCCACTACCTGAGGTCTATGCCTTGGATACATACTTTTCTGGTCGTACTAAGTGTTTGCTTCCTGCTCGGCGTCTGGCAAATATATTTTCAAACTCTGACCCTACCTACATCTCGTGTTTCTTATTCCTGTCAACGGTTTGGAGGCCATCGTTCAAAATATTTCGGTGCCGACACCGTTCGTCCTTTCCTAACAGACGGTTCCGCCGTACTTATGAAAGCGGCTCGTCTCGAATTCATCGGTCAAATAAAAGAAGCTGAATTTATATTCACCCGTGTTCCTGATGCATTCAAATTCAGGGCGAAGTTTCCTCTAAGGACGTTGATCCCAACCTTGACCAAATCTCAATTGCACGAGATCGCTAACATTCACGTCGTTACTGTAAGACATCTTGAGTCAACACAGTTGCGTCGACTGTGCGAATATAATGACTGTCTTTCAATTGATTGAAGTCAAGAATGATGCGGCTTTGATTCGGAAGCAGGAGCGAGAACGCAAGGCCACAACTCGACTAAACTGAAGGATCGTGAAGAAAAGGTCAAAAAAATCCCGAGCGAGTGCAGCCTTGCAAGCTAAGCGCAAGAAACTTCGTGAGAGTACAGCTGCACAAAAGAAGCAGCCAACGACAACCAAGAGTGCCATCTTCCCGCCCTTGCCCGCATCGAAACTGCTTAGACACAAAATTTTGACCGGAATGTGTTCGGATATGGATCCTGCTGACCTTGAAGAAGCAGGATGCGCAGTGTGTGGCCTTTTGACTCCATTGATTGACTTGACTGACTTGCGCTCAACAGAATTGGATCTGTCCATCCTCGAAAAGCCTGGTGTAACACGCCAAAGAACGGCACACAGCCTCAGAACCTATTACCGACTTGGAAGGACCCGTCCTCGCTGATGGTTGTGACAAAGTCTGTACCGATTGCGAAGAGAGGATTTTAAAGGGTAAAATCCCTCTACATAGTCTGGCGAACAACATATGGATAGGACGAGTTCCATGGCAATTGAAGGACTTGTCTTTCGCCCGAAAAGATGTGGTTTGCAAAGTTAGACATAACCGATGTGTGATTAGAGTTGCCTCCGGGGGGGGAAATTAAGCGCAAATGCCATCATGTTCTCGACTCCTGTAGTACAGGTCTATAACGTGTTGCCACCTACGAAAGACGAATTGAGCGAAGTTTAGCGTTTGTGTTTTTGGGTTCAGCGAAACCTACGGAGGAAGGAGTATGCTAGGACTCCGATGCTCTCAGAAGACAGAAGGTACAAGACGCCTTAGACTGGTTGAAATTAAACCATGAAGATTACCGTGATCTGTAATTTCTGGAAAAAACATGGCGGACTTACCTGAAAGCGGTATCCACTGCGGCGTGGGTTGGAAAACAGACAGACCCTAGCGATTCTAATCGGGAGCCCGATGCAATGAGCGTACACGACGATGGAGAAGAAGAGGGAACCAGTGAAGGGCCATGCACGTTTGCTGTCCACGGGTTGACCGGTATCCAGTACAGCGATGTCAGCATGAAACATTGAAGGCCAAAGCGTTGGATCACCTCAAGCGAAACGGGCATACGATGGGTGTCGGTCAAGCGGATGAACCTGAGTCCCACCTTCCACAACCCAAAACTCTACCCACAGATGTTCCCTTGGCTATTCCCTTAAGGGTTTGGAGGGATCGGGCACCCGGATCATAAGCAAAAATTCAATGAAATAGAACACAAGAAACATTTAATCATGTACCACGATAAACGTTTTCAGACCGACCTATATTTTCCAATGATTGCGTTTAATGATGCTCAGATTAAGGCCGGGAAAAAAGGGAGTCATCTGTTGGTAAAGCGTAAGGATTTTCATAAAGTAGCAAGCAAGTTACGCGACGTGGATCCAGCAGTCTTAACTGATTTAGCACGACGGTTGGAATCGGGGGAGCACATCAAAACCAAAACAGCGCCTGAAAAAGCATGCTTTGACCTATTGGAGGATCTCGAACACGTCGGAGGCAGCGTACAGGGGTCATTGACCAGTAAAAAATATATGCGTAACGAGGTGTGGTCCTTGATCGTGTTCAAAGGTGCTCCCTCCTGGTTCATCACCTTCTCCCCGGTGGATAACAACCCACCCTCTCTGTCTGTACTACGCCAATAACAAGATAGAGTTTTCTCCCAGGATCAGGAAGTCCCGATGAACGCATGCGTTTGATATCGCAAAATCCGGTCGCGGCAGCCAGATTTTTTCACCATGTCACTCGGTCGTTTATAAAACACATCCTGGGTGTCGGTTCAGACGGGCCAGGATTATACGGAGAAACCGACGCTTACTATGGCACCGTTAGAACAACAGGGTCGCTTTACTTTACATATGCACATGTTGATATGGATCAAGGAGCGCTGTCTCCCCAAGAAATCCGGGATAGGATGATGCAGGCTGACAGCGATTTTCAGAACTCTATGGTCGCTTACTTGGAATCCTGTCACTTCGGAGAGTTCTTAATGGGAACCATGAAAGAAGTCAAAGCGAAAGTCCCCTACCATTCGAAAAATCGGAAAAGGAATGCACGACGTCATAATGGACGAAGTCTGCGTCCACAGTCCGAACATTTTCGGGCTTAAAACCGGAGATGTGATTGAGGTCGTAGGTTCGCTATATAGGCGAGACAGCTACGAACTTGCAACAGCAAAAAGAGTATACGCAATTGTAGCTAAAACGATTGTAGTAAACACAAAGGCCTAACGGGTCAATGTTGGTTTTCAAGTTATCCAAACTCGAGATTTCATTGAGGTGTTGCGGCGAATCTAGCAGGAAAATATGGAGTATTCAAGCGACACAGTGGATGCGGTTCTGCAGTGGTTAATACATGTGAAGGTTCAGAGCCCGTATTATCAGTCACTACCCCGAATACACAATAGAATGCGGCTAATTTGTTGTGGCTTGCAACGCCGTAAATCACCAAGTCTAAGTCACATTATAAGATAACAAAAAAGAAAAAAAAAGTTACATAAGTACGAGTTTGCCGGGTCGTGCCACGGCATTACCCCAAGTCATTTATAATCAATCGAAATGAGGTTTTAGAGACCTAGTCGAAAAGTGTCCCAGATCTATTCGTGTAACGGATTTAGCAGCTGTGCTAGTAGATTTAGTGGCTGTGTTGAAGCGGTTTTAAAGGACAGCCACTACTTTCCCTTCGTTCTTTGTGATTGCTTAGTGGCTGTACATTTCTTATGTAATCCATTTAGCGCTCGCCGCGGTTCGAATCAGGTGCTATGTATTTTTCGATTCCCGACGACAGCTTTGTTGTCTTTCTTTGTTCATCTGACACATTTAGTTTCCTACAAATGACTGTTAATTACTAGTCAATACATACATCAATAGGCTCATGAAAGATCCCAGGGGAGGCGTAAGTACTTAAGGCACGGCCCGTGACTGATGGCCGTGATGCGAATGATCGCATGTATGATCTGTCTGGAACCCGCGGTCCGTAACCGCGTCGTTATGGCATAACGCGTAACTCCGTGCAAGATAATTCCGTGCAAGACGTGCGTCTTGCACGCAACCGCGCGCGAGTCTTGAAGTCGTTGTGTTGATTACGTCCGCGATCGCCTCGGTGATTTCGTCCCCGAGCGGGAACTTAATAGCGGCAGTTAGTTTTATTTCATACAGAGAACACTAACCAATTAACCTATTTTTTGAGCAGACTAGTACTCAGAGTGTGGCTGAGCCCCACGAATTGTGCAGGCTGGTGTAGACAATCCCCTCTCCTGAGCCCCAGAAATTTTGCGCTAATTTGAAGTCTATGTCTCTCAAAAGATCCTCCGAGTCGAAGTTTGGAGCAGTTTGATGAAAGTGGGAAGTGGAAAGCCTGAGGGAGGACCAGCAGAGTTGGATTTAGCAATGCATCAAAAGGATGCGGTCCCGAGGGAAGTCCAGAAAGAGGGAGAGCATAGGGAAGTCGAGACTCGACGCTCGATGCTCGACGCTCGGTTACCGAGCGCTACGCGCATGCCCAAATCGGCCAACGAAAACTCTTGAATTTGATTGGCTGGGACGTGCGCCATTCGGGCCGGTGGAACTTGGTACTTGATTCTTCAGAACAATCCGCGCACAGCCGAAATTCAAGTTAAATCAAGTTTGCTCAATCGTCTTGCGTAGCATACAGGACATTTGGGAGTCCAGTCTCCCGGGTGTGTGAGCTCTTTAATTCTCTGATACTCTCCCCCTTTTCCCTCTTTTCTCTCTCTTTTCTCAACTTGAATAACTTGAATTCCCCGTTTCCTCCCCAGACTTGGTGCATGAGCCCATCAATACAAGCGGGAGGATAAATTTGTTTGATCTTGCTTCGTCAAACAGTTCAATTTACATCCAGATGTCCTCATACCATCTGGCCCGCTTTACACCTGTTCATGCCTCTGAGATGCTTTCCTCTCTCACCTATCTCGGTGCAAATGAACGCAAGGTACGTCATTCCCTGAACTTATTAGCGCGTGGTCGTTTCTCGGAGTTATCAACACGCAGCCGGCGCAAAGCGAGCTGGATTGCGAATATCAGGATGCTCCTCGCATCTGCTTCAGACACCGCGTGCGGAGCTCGCAGCTGTTTAATCAACCGATGGTGAGGTAAACGAACGATCAGGGGCGAAATCTATTATTCAGCATAGGGGTTATAATTGTTTCCTGTCCGATCGCCGCTATCGGCCCCATTCTCCCTTGCTCTCGTATTCCTATGGCAGAAGCCATTTTTCCTGGCACTACGGTCGATGCCATTGAGCACCACACAATCTATCTCAACGACAATTTTGGTCAGTAACAGTCTTTCAACCTGTAAAATTTTGATGCTCACCGTTAGCAGCATTCCCTCATATGCAGAGGACTTTCATTCAAATCCAGGCGGTTGCCGTTCTGCGATCCTGACGACGCATCCCGAACTTGACAGTGTTAGAACTGAATGTACGATGCTTGTCTACTGGATAGATCAATCCGAGGCAACCGGACACCCGCTTAATTGGAGCACTATCCCTTTCCTCACCGAGTGTAAGTCACATTATAAGACAACGAAAAAGAAGAGAAAAAAAAAAAATTACATAAGTATGAGTTTGCCGGGCCGTGCCACGGCCATTACCCCCAAGTTATCTTACGAGTACTGTGTTGACTCGTCCGAGTCTGAATTAGAAATTTCTATCGTTCCTCCGCCCCTCGTCGGACGGAACTGTGGCATGCCCCCGGAAATTAGCCCACCGAAACCAGGGTTGAATTCCTACTGGCTCGGTGCACAAGCAGGGGATGTTCCGCCAGCGCAAGGCTATCTGTTAAAATACCTCAACAATTTTGAGTGGGAGTCGCAATATAGCAAGCACCTCTGAGCTCGCGCTTCGCCCCATTAATCCCGTTTGTCCTCGTCGCCATCCTCCAGGATACTGTGCTGCCGCAAGGCGCGGCGCATGCTTTCTAGAGAGAGTTGCATTTCGGACATTGCAGCACAGCTTTTCTCGACGATGAGACGCTCAATCAGTGTCTGTTGCGGGAGAACGTGCTTCTTTTCAGGCGCGAACGGGCTCGTTTCGCTGCCGCCCCACTCTGAAATCAAGTCAAATGTTAAATGTGGGCTCCCCCAAAAAAGAAACTCTGACGCACCTTCCATCGACCCCTGTTGGCCTTCCAAGTCCTTGCGCATGTATGGTCCGGGGGTCATATTGGCCTCATCCTCTTCGCAGACTGCTTTGTCTATCCCAGAGTTGAGGTCCGCATGCAACCAATAAATTTGCAACTTACCGGCATGCGACGCGGCGACGGCTCCCGCAATGAGGCTGAATATTGTCCATGCCACGGAGAGCATGGCGAATGTCGAGACGAACAGACTGGTGACTGCTGAGCCCAGTGGTTTCAGCCGAGGAGCGCAGCGGAGATTTGGCATGACTGGGACCCGATCAGTCTCGTTGAAAGAGTCCCGCCATTCGGCCATCAAGGTCGCGTCGGTGGTGGCGAGGCGGGACATGGTGGCAGCAGTGTAAGTCAAATTGAAATCCAGAACGGAATCCACAGAAACATCCGAGATGCTATTATTGTGCATTTCTGGAGATGCGTAGATCTGGTTTTCGAGGATGACTCCGAGCTCCATGCGAACAATATGATAAATGGATTGGTGTTCTGGAGCAGGGTGTTCCATGCCGACCAGGGTACATCCGGGACCGCAGAGCGCAGTATCGGGCCGCCGAAGATGTCGATGTTATTTACGTGTAGGAGGCTCACGGCGAAGTGCCCGGAAGAATTCCATGAAATGTACCCTCCTGTTACCACGAAACGGGCTGGAAGAGAGCTGCATGTTGGGTGGATTGGGAGTAAACTCGCTCTGTCTTGATCCATAGATGTTCCTGCAGCTATCATCGGCTCGGCGGCGCAATTGCAACACGGCTCGACGGAGACATAAAAGGAATCAATTGATGTTCCGTTGTAATCGGGAGCCGGATTCATCCTAACACTAATTTAGCGAATAATGGGCACTACGGAACGAGAATGGACAGTACCAAGAAAATACAACATGTCAATCCCGTCACAGTGAGCCGTGAATGTCGGTATCTTACCAAGTCAAACGCGAGCTGGTCGTGATTTGAACTTGAATGTATGCAACCCTGTCAGAAGTCAGTTCTACTCGCATTGAGGCGGTACATGGGAGTTCCGTAGAAAACTTGAAGGACATCATACACATATTTTCCGACCAGTATGATTGTAGCGCGTTAATAGATCATGGCTTTAAGGAACCCGATGCTGTCGAGTTGAACCATTTTATTCTGTAGTTTCGGCACAGTGTGAAACAATTTCTCCAGGAACACATTGCGCAAGGTTAGAATCTCATGAGATGCCTGGCATTCCAATAACGCGTGTTCCGGGCTTTCAACTTGAACTGTACAGAACCTAAAAAGGCGCTCGTGTCGTGGTACAGGGCGGTGTGCGTGATCTGTATGCCGTAGTTTCTCTAAGGCTAGTTGAGCGGTAGACGGCATGATTGAAGTGAGCGCTTCGCGGTGCTCCTGCGTCTTGACCACTGTGAACAGATTGTGTCTTGAGTAGAGAGTTATCTGAGCGGCAGGTTTGTCCTTCTGTGGTTCACGGCGGCCGTGCAGCAAGTAGAGCTTGACTGATGTGTCGACTTCATGTTGCAGCCACTGTAGTGCCCGGGTTTTTACGTCCTTTCGATACTCCTCAACTTTGGTTCGAGTTGCAGACGCGAGATCAAGAGGGGGGCACTCAAACGGTAGCTTGGTCGTTGCTGTGAGTACATCTCCGGCCCAGGACTTGCTGCGAGTTCAATTGAACTGTCAAGGGCAGCGCGCGCAAAGTGTGGGAGTTTCAGGGTTAGGAGATGTTGCAGATATACCAGTAGAAGCACGAAGCGACGGGGCCGAAGGGGCATAATCCCAGTCTCGGTAAAGAGCGGCGCTTGCATGAATTGGGAATGGACATGCAACATTTGCCGGAGAAAATCAACCTGGATCGCACATAGTTCCTTGACATCTTTGTCTTCACAGTCAGGAGAAACTTCGCACCCGTGAGTTAGGTGGCAGTCGACGCGTGCCATGTAGAGGGTCTTAAGTTCTTTCGGTGTCAAGCGCCTGTTGAGTCCTCTAGTCCCATGATCCGATGCGCGCAGATACCGCGCTGGCTTGCTTTCGTTTTATAATGATTCTCAAACATGTTTCGAGTGTCCTGTTCTGATGTTCATTCCGACATATTTTTCCTCAACCTTGATGGTCAGGGTCGTTTCTTCCGAGCTTTAACAGGAGATCTGCGGGTGGCGCGGCCGAAAATCATGACTATTGTTTTGATCATGTTCACGACGAATGAAATTGCGCGAGCACCAGGCATTGAGCGTGTTGAGTTCCGTTGCAGCCCTTGAGCCGAGGTAGAAATCAATAGGATATCATCGGCTTGAGCAAGAATGGCAATTTCTGACCCGCCCGAGAGAATCACGTCCGTCGACATCATCAGGCATGATGAGGTCGCCATGAAGAGATTCCATAGTATAGGAGAGGCAGGGTCGCCGGTGAGGAGCCCTATGAAGGCTTTGAATTCGGGCCGAGTCCCGGTCTCCGTGTCGGACATAGTATTCCATCCTCAAATAGAACATGCGCAACCAGTCGAATAACGCGCCTCCCATTCCCATGCGTAGGAAATCCGGTTTCATCCGTCTAGTCGACCAAAAATGATCTGTTGGGTAAGCCAACGTTGCTAGACAGACCTAGCCTGACCTGAGTTTAGGAGGCTGCGGAACGTAGTGATTCAACACAAAATGGGTTTTGCTGAAGAGTAATATACAAGCGAATTCAAAAAGACTATGAATTCCGTTAAAAGTCAACTCGGTAAAACTTTGCGGCGATGTGAGGCCCAGTGCTCCTTCTCCTGATTCAAGGTCAGTCACTCTCCTGCACGGACACGACGTCCAACTCTTACCGTTGAGTTCCAGGTCACTTAGTCCAGGCCACAGGAAGGACCTGGGTTTGGCTAGCCGGGATGCCGAGGTTGTCTGGTCAATTTCAAAAGCTGGGGTATGTCAGTGCCGGTGTAGGTAGACTCTGGATACAAGAGTGGCTTACGGATGAACTAAAATAGTGCGACAGGATAAGTCAATGTACAGCTATGAGGCGGGATACACACATAAGCTGTGAAATCTGTGGCATTCCAGTCGTTGTTGTAGAAGACAACCCGGTCACTGTTGTAGCTGGCCTGTATCCCGAGTGTAAGATCGGTCTCCTTCCTATACACGAGCTTCCCGCGCACTCCGTCCCCTAGGATCATCATTAGCAGGGACGAATGCGCTTTACGGGTGCATAGAAAGCCGCACCGTAATTGACGCCGTCCAGGATGTTGTCCGGGAGCGTGATGGTCGCCTTCTCAGGAAGATCCCCGGAGGCGACGAAGATCTTCTGTGAGTCCCCGAATTTCGTGAACACTGTGGTAGCAGTGACGGTATCCAGATCGCTCCAGGTCCCGTGGAATGTATAGCCATCCATGCCCGCTGCAGCAACCGTATCGTGCTTGATTAACGTCAGTTTCACATCCAGTGATGAAGCAGAAACACCCACTAGATCGTTGGCCCGGAACTGGCAAGGGCGGTGTGCATTAGTGATAGAGCACATCGTCCGTATGAGCCAACAGCACCTCTGCCTGGAGTTTAGGCTCACTCTCGCCCGTTGTAAACGGATCGTGAGAGAATTTGATCGAGACGGTTTGCTTCCCCGGCTGGGGATCATTCGGAATTTTTTTGACCTTGTAGTAGACCGTGACACCACTTTTGAATTCGTAGCCGTCTCTATAGTAAAAGATGCCCTGCGGATCTGGGAGGTTTCCGTCATCAGAATGTGCGACCGCACCGACGCAAAAACCGCACCTGTGCCTATGAACTGGGTGTCGGAGAACTCTTTGCCGAGCTCAGGGACCTCGAGCCGAAGAGCTTTGATATTGTGCCTGCCAGAGAATAAGAGGGCGTCCGCGCCGACGTAGTTATCGAACGGGGGCGGGGAGTTGGACTCCACGATCCTTGCCTTGGTCGTCGTGGAGGTCATGTTTACAGCTGGGTTGGAAAGTGGGGTTCGTTTGAGGTACACTTGGTGCAGTTGCAGCCTTGTTCGTCGCGTTTTTATACCTGCAGGGTCTCAAACTAGGCCGCGGTGCATGCGGAGGATTATTTGAATGCTGTCATTGGAGTACCACGGACGACATCCGGATTAAAAAATATCGACAAGCTCCTCGCCATTCTGAGGGTATCTGAACTACCACTGACAGGCGGCACGGCGCTCATCATGATGATAAGCCGCCGGCGAAATGGACCGCCGGATCATGGGGCTAACCCAGGGACTAGCATGGTTTAACTAGTACATTACCGGTTAAATCAGCCGGCAGGATTTTAAGTTTCTCGGTGTCTCTAGCCACCCAGTAGTAACGTTCACTTCGACAAACGCCTTGCAGAGAAGATCCCTCATCCCACTTCTCCACTCTCTGGTCCGTGTCCCAGCCTTCCAACTTTAAGTATAGACGGCAGCCCTCGGCCATTGGTCTCTCGCATTGACACCCTGGGAGCCCGCCAGCTCCCGCCCCCGCCTTTCTCGGATTTTCTACAGCGCGCATGCAGCCGGCGTTACAAACCACCGGCATGTGGAATGAAAGGAACTCTCGGCACGGCTAGGTAAGTTTTCCATCGGATGGCGAATTAGGTCGCGGATACAGTAGGATACAGTGGGGTTGACAACCGTGGGGAGGCATAATAGAACGACTGCGAATCTACTGCCCTGAGAATGAAGCTACAGTAATGGAGCACTACGCACCACAGTCCACGATGTTCATCACAGCGCCGGCTCCTCAATTAAAGCTCATTTTAGTTCGCTGCGCTTCTCTAAGTATCGTAAACCGAATATTTTCGCCCGAAACTGAATTTTATACATCTCATTTGGGACAGAACAAAATCGATCTATCAAAGTCCAAATCAAAGTTTACGAAACTTCAAGTATCACCGCGCCTTTTGCCAGAATAAAATTCGATTTAATTCCTGGGATCTGAATTATGTTTAGAGGAAGCTCAAATGAGAAGTATTCATTCTCGTTTTTTTCAAAGATCGTTGAAACTGGATAGGAAACTTTGGGTTATGGGGCGAAATCGTCTTAAACCCGAAGTTTCTTATCCTATTTCGAGGGCCGTTTGCAACGAGAGTGAATACTTGGCGTTTCCAAGGCCCACCCAGCAACACGAACAGTTT
Source organism: Mycena rosella (assembly GCA_029378255.1). NCBI lineage: Eukaryota > Fungi > Basidiomycota > Agaricomycetes > Agaricales > Mycenaceae > Mycena > Mycena rosella. Next base: position 814 of record JARKIE010001014.1, on the reverse strand, counting down.
GGAGATGTTTCCAGATTGTAGTGAGAACGATGCGAAGCCCAGGAGTTTCTTCGAGGAGATCATACACATCCCTGCGGAAAGCGTCGAATCCGTGAACTTGAATCGGACGCATCCGGTCTTTGTACCCGTCCAAGCCCAGGCAACGAGACCACTGAGAGATGCACCAGATCCTGAGAGAAGGGGTAAAGCTACCAGGGCGTACCTGACGAGATGCGAGAGCGCTTCCGGAGACAAAGCACGACGCGGGAGATACGTGTGCCGCATGGAGCCGGGGGGGGATCCAGATTTGCGAAATAGATGCGAAGGATGTGGCGGGCGTGTGCCTCAGGCAGCCTGCCCCGCTCGTCGACTTCGATGACCTTAACGAGTTCGGAGTGGAGCGCCGGGAGTGAGCCACGCGGCAGTCTCCTGGGGGTTCGCGAGCAACGGTGCTGACTGGGGCCAGGGAGTAGTATCCTGTATGAAGCCGGAAGTCCGAGAGGGTGTCATTGTCGGAGGCATGTGGGCGCGGACGTCGGAGCTCTGGGCCGTACAAGCTCGGATGGGCATTACAGAGTGATCGTACAACTTGGATCCGAGCTCTCCGTCTTGGCCGCAAACTCTATGGAGGCGCCTACCTCTTCGCACCACCTCCGACGCCGTGCATAACACCACGCTCTCTGGCACCCGTTCCTCCTCGATCCCAGCCATTCAAGAATCAAGGCCTCCCTGCTATACCCCGCACTCATGCGCGGCTGCCGACAATACTAGTGCGTCTGGCCTCCATCCGCTCAATTCCCTCTGACAGGGCCACACAGACGCCGCGCAGTAACGG